>VZTE01001144.1:88763-99675 GCA_013397775.1 Eulacestoma nigropectus
AGGGGGGGGGTTGGCTTGGGGGTTGGCGAGTTCTAAAGTGAAATCTCAGGGCGCCCCAGGCCCCCTCACGGAATGGTCTGGGTGGGAAGGCAACTTAATGACCATCTGTGCTCCAACACCCCGCTGTGGGCCAAGGACACCTTTCACTAGAGCAAGTTGGTCAAAGCCCCATGCAACCTGGCCTCGAACGTTTCCAGGGATGGGGCACCCACAGCTTCCCCGGGCAACCTGTTCCAGTGCCTCACCACCCCCAGAGTGAACCATTTCTAACTTATGTCTGACCTAAACCTATCATCTTTCAGTTTAAAACTGTTGCCCTTTGCCCTGTCACTGCAGGTCTTGGTAATAAGTCTTTCTCCATCCTTCTTACAAGCCCTTTTTTATATATTCAAAGAGGTCAAAAAGGTGTCCCTTGGCCTTATTGAACTCCATGAGGCTTACACCGGGCCACTCCTCCAGCCTGTCCAGGTCCTTCCCTTCCCCCAGGCAAATCCAGTGCACCCTCTGCTTGCTGTCATCCACCGACTTGCCAAGGCAGCACTGGCTGCCACTGTCTGTAGCAATAATAAAGATATCGGACAGTTCCAGTCCCAATACGGACCCCTGAGAGAGATCCCTTGTAACCAATCTCCATTTGGACACCGAGCCATTGACTGCAAAATTACTGGGATGCAGCCATCCAGCCAATTCCTTGTCCAATGACTAGTCTGCTCACCAAATTCATCTCTTTTCAGTTTAGCAACAAGGATGTGGGCAGGACCCTGGCCTGCTTGCCTGTTGCTGATGGAGGAGGATGGTGTTCGTGTGCAGGAGCAACTGGCTTTGGAAAACACGAGGTTGTTACCCCGAAAGCTTCAGCTAGAGCACTTAACATGCTGGCCAGGGCCACCACTGGCCAGGGCACAGCTGGCTGTGTGGGCACAGGGTGGCCAGCCCCCAGCAGCAACCATGCTCACTCATTCTGTGTCTGCCTGCATGAGAAGAGTATGTTCCCCACAAATTGCTCAGCAAGTAACGAGCAGCAGCGGCAGCCGCTACAGCAATATAAATCCACGGGAAAGGATTTTTTCCCTCCCTTTTCTGAGATAAAAATCTCAGAACAGCAGAGGCTACACCGTTGACTAGGCTATTAAAATGGTATTTATGAGGTAATCACTTATTTTAACTGCCAGCTACATAAAATTTATCACGGAAAAAAAAACTCAGGGAATTTTATAATTATCATTTACATTTTCTTAAACCTATTTAACAAATCAAATTTGCAATCCTTCCACCCAAAAATACATCACAAGGAACAGAGAGAGAAAAAGAGAGGCAGCAAATGGGCAGTTGACTCATCTGTCATGCAGGGCTGCAGGGGCACATCTCTGTTTGTCCAAAGCCAGTCCCTCCTGTGCACAAGAACGGCTCTTTAATTGGGGCTAGGGAGCAGGGGATACCTTGTGCAGGTCTGGTGCACCACGAGCAGTACTTTATGGTGCCTCCAGCACTCAGAAACCCGAAGGAGGAGACTGTGGTACAGGGAAGAAAGGAACAGATGTGCAAGCAGTCAACAGAGTTGTTTAGCAATGAAATACACTGCTTTGTTGATGTGAAAACACCTTCATTTCTGCAGGAGGGTTGTTGGAAGGTAAGAGCAGCATTCTGACACCTGCCTCAGGCCAACTCATGGTGAACAGGCAGGGGTGAGAAAGCTTCATCCAGGATCCTTCCGGGAGAGATCCGGGACAGGACTTTCCTGGATCACTTCAGGTCTAGTGGAAAACAGATGCTCTTAAAGAGGCTCTGCCAGCTCGTGCAACACACAGGCACTGCCAGAGAGGTGATAGCTTTCCACACAGCACCCCCCGAACACGTGCTTGCAACATTTTCCAAGTGTAGGTGTTGCTTCATAGCAGCACACCCCCGCAATACCCAACCACCTCATCCTGCTCCTGGCCCAGGCATTACACCTCTGTGCTTCCACACAGGGAAAGGGCGCTGGAAGGTTGTTGACGCACACAGGTGCAGCCCCACGGAGGTCACCAACAGAGCAAGACTTACAGCCAAGATGTTGGCCAATGCTTTAGTCTACACCAGATTGTTTGTTGGCAGCTTGTTTGGGAGCTGATAGGCTGAGGCTTGGGATCCTCAGCCTTGGGAAAGCAAAGAAAGGACAAGGCAACAGCAATGAGAGTAGGGGTTAAATACAATCCATCCATCCACCCCACGGACCACTGTTTTGTTCTGGTTTCCACTATCCCTCCTTCATCCACGAATACTCTCAGTGCACTGCCCTGGGCCACCCGGTCTCTCAGACTTTGCAAGTGAGTTACAAAATAACCACAGAAAATGAAACAAGTTAAAACAAACACATGGTGTATCTTGCCTCACTGAGGATCTGTTACACCTTCGGCTCAACTACTCTGTACAAGGTAGGCATACTGGATTGCTCATTGGTTCTTGGCAAGAAATTCATATTAATTCAGTAGGTCTGCAGAACTCGAAGTTTGTTATGCCACATGCTTGATCATACTTTTAAATTTAAATTGAAAGAAAACAACTATCTCCCAACTATGCAAATCAGCTATTTAGAGTGCCAGAGTGATCGTGGTATTTCTTCAATGTTCTCAGTGTCAGAGGACATTTTTGTCATTTTGGAAAGCATTCCGATTATTTCTTGTACTTTTAAAAAAGATTTTGTTATCCTTTTCATTTTAGATGAGCTCCCTGAGTATGCAGTGGAAGTAGCAGCATGCTGGAGAGCAAGAAGTTTTGATTTCAGTATTACTAAATCAGTTTGGTATTTGTGGTAAAAACATGTAACTCCCACGTGTCTGTTTACATGTAAGCATCCAAATATTCCAAGCAGAGTTTGATGCTTGTGTTGCAGCAGAGCTCTACGGTCAAACGTGTCCTGCAGGGGACAAGGCGTGGAAATGACGGCTTCAGCATGAGGTAGATTGTGCCATCAGTACATAGAGGTGGTGGAGTTCTGTCATTAATAAAAATATATCATTTACAGTAGGTGAACCTACTTCAGGTATCAAACAGCCAGAAAAAAAAAAAAACTTATTTCATTCATTCCTACTTCTGCTGAAGTGCACATTTGTCACAAGACAAACTTGGCTGTTTTAAAGGCATACTACTCAATCCTTGCAAAGGAGGATTTCATTCTTGAGGGAGGAAAATTGGGCAATACAGCTGTATGAGTCATAGAGAAGAGCATATAATGACTCATTATTTATCAACAAAGACACAGCCATGAGCAGGATGTGATGGTCTGGGATAGGCTGATGTCACAGCAAGGAGTGGGAAGACAAGACAATGAGACTATTATGACTATCTTTAACTACATAATACAATCAGATACTTTATTACTATTATTAGTCACTGCAATTCTGTAATTCTACAAACCCACTCCATCCATGTACTAAGTTGTGAAAAATTTATATAGCAGATCATTAATTTTTCTTACAAATTCCTTCTCATTTAGTAAGAGATGTCTAAACTGGGCAGAGAAGTTTTGGAAGAAAAGCTCTGAAGTTTTCCCTTAGGGAACAAAAAAATACCGTATAACCAGTGCAATCCATTCAAAAGAATGAATCAGCCTCCTGGAGAAAGGAGTAGTTCAAAACATAGGACTAAATGAAAGAACCTCCTCATATTCTTTATATTTGCTTCTCTTGCTTTGCATACTTTAGGCTTAGACTTTCAACCTTTTCTTTGCAATCACAGCAGCTGGAAACTTCCTTTTTTACAATGGAAAATGAGAATCCAGTTTAATCACCCGAATCCCAGAGCCAGAGCTTCAAGGAAAGTTCTTTCCCCTTCAGCTTGTGATTTGGCAGTGCTAAAGGTATAGACAGAGAGCTCTGAGACTTAGAGGGACAGTCCATAAGAGGTAAGCATTTAATAAGCAACCTTTGGCAATACTAACGGGCTCTATAGGAGCAAATTTTCATCCCTTTAAGAAGAGCGAGCTGAGAAGTACAATCAAACTTTTTTTTTTTTCTTTTTGAATCATGTAGTAGAAAAATGAGGCAGACTGTAAAACCAGGCAGCTGGAGTATACACATCTTGCAAGGCACAGCCCTTAAAGAAAGGGCTGTCCAGGGCTACCCTTCTGCATTTGGGGAAGGACCACCCTCAGCCTTCTCATGCACCAAATCTGGCACAAACCTGCCCTAACACAGCCCCTCTCCTGCCTTGCTGGGCATCAACAAACCAACAAATTCAGTATCTGGCCAAGTTCCCTCCAGGCCATCACCTGGGTAACACCCCTTGACCAGGGCCAAATCTTGGCTCATGCCCAAGTGAGCAGTCACACCACAGGGAAAGATGGGTTCTCCCAGTCTGTCAGGGACCTGACTCTTAAAGGCTTGTGGGTGTTTGTCTTCCAAGTGAGTGAGGTACAGTCTCTCTGATCAGGAACATTATCAGCTGTAAGTAATTTGTGCTGCCCACTGCAAAAATCTAAATGAGGTTATAATAATTCACTTTTTCAATTAATTTCTCCACAGTTTTTTTAGATTGCTGCTGTTATCTTTCATATTCATTTATATAAGCTGTTTACAGTTAGGTGGCTGATACATGTGAAGAAGTTACAAACAAGTAACTCTTGAGAGAAAGTGGACACACAAGGTCTATCAGCCCCCACTGTGCAACAATCATGACTGAAACAAAAAACAAAATTTTAAATGCTTTTTACCCAGTGAACTAGAAATCAGCAGCCCCATAAGCTTTAAAGCACAGCTTGTCAATACAGCAAGTTTCTCCCTTGTACATTACCCCAGTGACATCCCCAACAGAAAAATAAATCACAAGCCTAACCTTGGGGAAGCACTCTGAATTCAGTGGTCAGTGCTGGGCATCAGGGAGGGAACTAAATGTCTGATTTTTCTCTTGCTTTTTCCTTCTGGAAGGCAGCACAGCTTTCCATTCTTTCCTTTCCTTGGGTATTATTTTCTGAAACAACAAAAACCTATAAAACCGAAGCCATTTTTATTGACTTCCAGAGCCACATATTACATCTGCTCTAAGCTTTTCAATTAATCAGCACATCTCTTCATCACACCCCCTTTAACTCTACTTAATAAGTCACTGGCAAAAAAAATCTGTTTCACCGTACCTTCTCCCAGATTTCCCTGACCCATCTAGTTGCATATTGGCACTATTATCTCTGAGCAGAAACTTAGGGCATTACATGGGGGAAGCGGGAACAGAGAACTTTCCATTGCCGGGTGTCTTGAGCCTGCTTGATTTCAGGACAGGGAATGCTTTATGTCAGGGGTATCTGGTGACACTTTCTGTGCAGCCAGCCCATGCGAGCCAAGGGAAGCTGTAGCAGTGCACCAAAGCAGGTCTCTCCCACTCCCTCCTGAAGGACTTGGTCTGGTTGGCAGGATGGGCATCCCAGGACTGGGGTTGGCACAGGGATTGTCTGGGTCTGGTTTCAGCAAATTTTGTTTCATGAAGCGCTTGGGCTGTTCTACAGCACACATTCCCATCCCTCATATCCTGTCCTGGCACCAGTAATATGCCCCAGCCAGCAGTGAAAGCAGCAGGTTTTCTCCCCCCTGCAAATTAACATGTGGTGGCACAGCACACGTCCCCAGGTAACAGCACACCTGGCCTCCGCAAGTGCCATGATCTGCTGCAGGGGCACAAACTGCTGGCTACACCTACCCTGCGGGAAAGCAGCAGGCACACGAAATGAGGTTTTTCCTCCTTTTCAATTTAACCGTCTCTTGGTACTACTCAGGTAATTATACCAGTGTGTCTCTTTGTAAGCTTTTTTTATTGTCCCCAGTATTCCCCCTGGCAAAGAACTAAGGAAAACATCAATTTTCTAAAAGCACTCTGGCTTAAGCTGGCCACCAGTGATGTAATGTGGCCATCCCTGAAGTCCAGAGTGTACAACTATAACCAAAATGAAGTTATTTCTTGTTTCCAGAACAATTTCTTTAGCACTGTTAAGAAAGGTCTGTAGAATAGAAAACATACACTGAACCGCCTTTTTTTTTTTTTTCCTCCATGAGTACAAGAAAACATTTTTGAGGGTCTATTCTAAAAGGTATTTTGGTAAAATGCTCATCTAACAAAACTCAGTGTCTGCTATTTGGCCTCTACCAGTGGAAAATATTCTCAGCCTCAGTGCTTCCAGCTTTGGATTGGTGATGAGGACAGTATTTTCATCCCAACGAGTCATTCTAGCATTTATCTGCAAATGGTGGACAAAAGGGTTTTGTAGTGAAAGGAGGACAGCAGAGCAGCATTATTTAAGATGAATGACGGCCAGTTTTGAGATGTTCAGTAAGATAACGATACAGAGGTTTTTTTACTCATCTCTTAATAGATATTTGAAATTTCAGGAACCAGTCCTTCCACTACAGGTACTAATGTTAATGCTAAAGAATAAAATGTATCAAAGGGCTCAAGCTATTTGATTGGCAAAATATCTAATTTCACTCTCCTGAATGAAGCTTTTCTTTCAACTTTTTAAACAAGCTAGACATCAAGCTGATCAAAGCTAATATATTTGAAGAAAACTTTTAAACTACAACAGCTTAACAAGACTAGAAACAGTACTCTGTGGTACCAATACATTCTTAGTTATTTTTGTTTTCCCTTTTAATAAGCGGATTGCTCCTGCTCTTATAGGGTGCAAACAAGTTTGCCGAAGTGAAATGAGCCTACTGCTCTTAATAGTACAGCCATATACTTGCAGTCTCTTTAGTGTCCCCTCCAACTTTTAGAACTGTTCCTCTGAACTCATCCCATTCACTAAAATGAATACTTTCCAAAAAGCCCAGGTAACTCCCACACCTCATCCTGTGGCATACAGATTGGCCACTCTGAGGGTTACTGACATGTTTGTAAATGGCCCCTTGGGTACCTTCACCATCAGATCATTTTGGAAGGCCTGGGACCAGCTGGGAGATGTGAATTCCCCCATTCTCAAAACTTCTGTGAATGAATCTTACGGTGTAGGAATTGGGTATTGACCCATTTGTAAATGAGGTTTTACAGTGACTTTATAGTTCCCACAAATCCTTACCCAGTCTTGGGAGCACATATAGCTGGTATAGCTTCTGCCCTGGAATCTGCAGGTGAAATTATACCCAGCCTCTGCAATCCATCCCACTGCTCCTCTGATCTATCCGACTGCCTCTCCGCAGCCACCCTCCCCTCCACAAATGGCACCAGTCTCACCCACCGCAATTGAGAAAAGGCATCGCCTGCTCCTCCAGCCTTCCTGTTGCGCGCCTTATAAAACAAATGTCTGCCCTGCACAGGGGTCTACATTGTACCTCTCAGCTCCCCCTCCCTGGCAAGTCTCCAAGTGTGCTGCTCTTCGGTCTGGCTTACACTTACGTATCGTCACTTTCCGCCTATCGGCAGGAGACCATCTCCTTTGGTCCCAGTCAACTCTAAGGGCAAACAGGTATCTGGAGAAGTTACTGTGACAACCACACAGCCTAAAACTACTTCTCTCCCTTTTCTGGGACACCTTAACAAGAATTTAATTTCATTCAGACTTAACTCAAGAAATTTTTCTTTGCTAGTCTCCCAGGCTTAACACCACATGGTTTGTTTTCGCAGTAACAGGACACACAGGAGCTCAGCCCATCCCATCCATGCCAGTAAAGGGGCTCAGGCCCTTCAGCTCTTACTCTAAGGAGCACCCTCTTTCTGAGCCACACTCATCCCTGCCCCCAGGTGTGTCCCAGCTACCCTCTCCCAAAGGTTTTTCTAGATGGTGGAGCTCCCTCTGATAGTGATACCATATTATTCATCACATGCAATGAGTTTTCAGTCAGTGTGCACAGCATCATTCGATACAGAAAGGCCTGGGTGAGGCTGGGTCCTCTCAGCAGCAGAGATGAATTAGCACTGCACAGCACTGTTGTGCTGCTTTACTTTGACTTTTGGACACATAAAGCTCCACCCTATCAAAGTTATATTGCACCTAAAGTACCTCCTATGGCAGCCCTCAGGGCTGGATTGTGCTGTGCAGGCATACACCATTTTTCCTGGTGTTTTACTCCATAAACAAATTTGGGTTTGACCCGCATTTAAGAACAACAACCAAACAAAATAGCAAGGAAGAATCACTAATTAGGCTTGTTAAAGGCTCAGTAGTGTTTCCTCCTCTTAGCTGATTCTTGGATTTTAAAAGAAAGAAACCTCTGGTAGGTATAATGGGTTTAAATTCTCTATTACCCCTTTATATTCTTCCTCACCAAGTTCTTGTGGAAAATATAAGTCTTTAGGCATTCAAAATGCTTTCCAGCCAACAGTAGGAAAACAGCCTTTGCTGAGCTGCATTTTCTATAGCATTTGCATAAAAATACAGTCCAATTCTCACTATATGCTGCAAAAATCTGACTCTTTTATTTCCATTAAGTTGGAAACTGTCCATATTGCCATATGTAGCCATTTTATCTTTCCTCGTTCCTTTCTTATAAAGCACAATCCTTGATGCCAGCTTGCCTTATGTTTTTCCCATTCACAGGGAAGTGAAAAAAACCAGCATGATTCCTGAAGAGAGAGCAGCAGAATAATAACTTTGCTCACAATCCAGAACAGCAAAAATTCACCAAATCTAAATATTTAAGCCACCCCACTACAAAATCAAGGCTCAAACTCTGTGTTTTCCTAGTGACTGCTGGTTTGCAAGTGGGCTCTTAAAATATAAGTGATAGCAGTTTCCCAATGTCTCACAAAGTGGGGTGTTTAAAATAAATACTTGATATTCAGTCATTTAACAAAACAGAGCTTCCTATTTCTGGTTTTATGTGATACATTGCACTTAAAATCTGTGTGACAGTGATGGACTTCTGGCAGCAAAGTGGAATATCTGCAAACATTTGCAATAATCTGGTGTAAAGTTGGTTCCCTTGCTGCTCAGGCTGATCTCATTCATACAAACACAGATCATAGCTTCAGCTTCAGCAAAGTTACAGGAAAGATAAATTCAGCCCTTTTAGTTTGTGTTTACAGAGTCATACATTTTTTATAGTTCTACAGGCAGAGAGATTTCTGTTTAAAGCAGCATTTTTCTGGAGAAGACTACAGCACCATCACATGATTTCAAGGTGATGATATATAAATGAAATAGATAATTCAGAAGGCAGACCCTTGTACTCTTCATGATGAGTGGGTGGCAATGACACAGTGAGTGTTTGTAAAAATGTTGAGCTTTAGAGAAGAGTTGTTTTTACTAATTGCACTGATTTTGGTCTGAATGCCAATTTTGTGTCCAGCTTTACCATCAACAGACTGTACCAGCTCCTCAAATAGTCCCATTTTCCCTGGTTTTACACATCTAATGGCACCCACTGCTACTCAGGAATCATTAAGTCTAGTCCCATGTCAGCCCTTATGCCTTGTTTGCACTAAAAATTAATTATTTAAGCCTTAAAAAATCTGACCTCTGATTTCTTTGCTTTAACCACACTGTGACATTAGAGAAGAGAGCTCAGAAGAAAACACTTTCATTTGACTCATTTCATTTTTAACACCCTTTCTCTCTCATAGAGCTGGGGTTGGGGGTGGGAAGGGGGGAAATTGAGGTTGGTTTTTTTTCTGTTGGATTTTTGTTTGTTTGTTTTTAGGGAGGCAGAGAGATGCCTCCTGAGCACAACCAAGTGCAGCTGGAAAAAGCAGGGGCTCGGTACAGCACTGTGCACATGGCCAGGTGTGAGGTGACGCTGATTCTGGCAGCATCGTACCAAGAACTCTGCTTCATTTTGAACAAGTCTCTGTCCAAAAATGACTGTCATGTCCCTTGCGTGTCTGCAGGGGAGCCCCCAGCTCCTTGCTGCTGCCCTGGGCAAGCCACCAGCAGGCACGGGCAGGGAGAGGAGCTCCGGGCTGCCAGTATCCCCGTGTGCGGGGACGGGGAACAGCCGAGCAGACAGAGAGGTCATCACCGCTTTGGAAGAGTGGAATGGTTGGATGGGGAGGGAGGGAAAATGTTATTTCCTGAATGAGTCACCTCAAGTTAAAGCCTCTGGGTTGCGTACAGCAGCCGAGGCTGGTGCTGTCACTCAGTGAGTAATAAAGGAGATGCCAGCTCCCGTCTGAACTCATTTTTTATTCCGGCACTCAGGGAACTCACTCATCTCAGTAACTCTTTGTAGCTCTTGCTTGTCACACATGCTGGGTGAGGGCTGCCTGTCCCAGAAAAGGCAGACACCTCCCCAGCAATTGGGGAAGCAAAGCCAAGCTCAGAGGAGAGACGTTTAGCCACGGTGTTTGTTTTGGGATTTCCCATCTCAAGCACCTGTACAGGTCACTCCCTGCTCAGCAAACCCTTCCCTCCTAGACTTTCACTCAGGCACAGACACATGCATAGGAGATGGGGGGAAAGATCATCTTTACCCATGCCAACTCTAAACTCTCATTTGCAAGGAAAATAGCCATTTGGCCTCTCAAGCAATAAATGGCCATTATGTTTTGGGGGGTTTTCTTGCTGCTCTTCAGCAATCACCTACTTTCTCTGTAGGCAAGAGCCAGCCCTGCTTTTCAACACTTCTCATTGTGTCATGTAAGAACCAGCAACCTCTCCCAGAACCCGCCCAGCTTCAGCAAACGATGCTTGGATCCAGTGGCACAGCATGAACAGGGAGCTGCAACCAGTGCCATTTGGCTCCACTCATTTTGGCATACTGGAGTCCTGTGGGCAAGGTTCCTGCTGCTGGTACATTTTTAATTTTTTAAATGAAAATATAAGTGAAACAGCATCCAAACTGCAAAGCTTCCCAAGGAGGCACATTGCCAGTGCTCCTCATGGCCAAATTGGGCAGAGGAGCAGGAACATCCCTGCAGCAGCAAAGGCACTGAGACAGGCAGGGGCTGGAAGAGGTGGATTTCCCTGAAAAATAACAGGTGGAAATGGAGACTTGTAGAAAAGAAAAAAAAAAAA
>VZTE01001144.1:99787-133657 GCA_013397775.1 Eulacestoma nigropectus
AAAAAAAGAAAAAAATAAACACCAAACCAACAAACACACTCCCCTCCAATCAACTAAAAAATATCCCAAAATAAACCCCTAAAACAAAACAGAAACAGGACCAAGGATAAAGTATATAAGGGAAGCTGTATGGCAGTAAGAAGAATTATACTAAAATCTTGTCTCACGAATGCCATCATCTTAGTTATCCTTTCTGCTTCCTTCAACACCTATCAGTTATCACATCCTCTTGCTGACTGCAGATCTTCAGCTGCTCATCTTCCAGCAAATTCTCACATGGTTAACTACTGGGAACAATCCTATCCCAGTAAAACAGAGCTACTAATCTTGGTAAGAGTTACCACCTAAGTTAGTATTTCAGAACTAGGGCCCTGGCACATGAAGCTTTCCAGGCAGCAGCTGCCATAAAACCATTCAGCATCTAAAGAGACCTATACAAATTGTTTAAGCAATTTGAAACCAACCAACAATAACCCACTGGATTTGTGCCTGGATGCACAATGCCAGGGCTGGAGCCCTTACCCCTGCCCAGCCTCCAGCCCCACAGCAGCCCTTGGGCTTGGGGAGCATCAGCCCTTCCCAGGGATTAACTGACAAAGCTTTTGAACTTTGCCTTTATCATCAAACACCTTGTCTGGGGGTTTTATTTAAATGTGTTAATTACTTGTGTGTTGTAATTGCAGCACAGCTACAAGCACATCTTGGATTTCTGCCACACTGATGCTCACGGCCTCCATTTAGCAGGCTTACCTGCATGCTGCCCCTGAACTGGTAATCGAGTGAGTAATGTGGAGCTCAGCATGAACGATGTGAAAGAGGTGTTCTGGTCGCTCAAAAAGCAATCAGAAAGCATTTTAAGAGTATTTTTAAACTGCATGTTCAAGAGAATAAATAAGATCCACAGCTGTAGTGTATCAGCAAAATGAAAGTGGTCTCAAAAGAGGTCGTTACACCAGACAGATCACTAACTCTGGACTCTAAATAAATACAATATAAAAATAGAGAAACCATTCACAGAGGGAGCCACAGAGTGAGAAGTTGAAGCACATCTTGGGTGCTCACATGTGTTTGTGTCCAAGAGAAGGAAAGTCGCCACACTGCATTGAGGGGGCTGTCTCACACGCAGAGAAACAGTCCATGATTTCCATAATGGTAAAAGGACAAAGTCCTCCCTGGATGAAGCTTGAAGTGACTGTGCAGCCTCAGAAACAACAAGCAGCTAAACCAGATTTTGCCACGGGGCTAAGTAACGAAGATCAGTGTTTAGCAATTAACTTCGGCAACAGCATCATCCATGTTTCTTTTTCACATGACAGAACTGAACTCAGAAGAGTGAAGAAAAGTACACTGAGTAATTTCTCCAGCTGTAGTGTGCTGACTTTGTCAGCCATGATCTAGATCCCTGAAACCTCCATGCAGAGTGTTTCAAGCTTGTTCCCCTGACAGCCAGAAGCACGAGCACACAAGTGATGCCATTGGCAAGGAAGGGTGAAGGAGGCAGGTGAGGGATGTTACTCTGCTGGTGGGAGGAGCCTGCACTTCCCCATGCTGCTGCCATAGCTCCAGCCTGCACCATAGATGCTCACCTTGTCTCCTCCACACCGTCCTGGCCTGCCAGGCTTACATCTCATCTCCAGCACCTAAGGGTGGGACAGTCTCCTTCCTTCACCTCGGCGTGAGCTCTGGTCTCCTTCGCTCGTGTGTCACTCTCCCACCACCAAAGTGTAGGCTGGGCAAGAGCCTGGGAGCTTGGAGAAGCACAGGTTTACGATTAAAGGCACTGGGGTGACAGGCTGTTTCTTCTTGTTTCCTTATCCTTCTTTCAGATGAGGATATTTTTAAAGTTTGGGAAAGGATTCAAGTCAAATGAGAAAAAAAACCCCAAACAACCACATCTAGGCATATTTATACAACAAGTAGTATCTTTTTTTTCTTTTTTCTTTTTTTTTTTTTGCCTACTGGTTTATTTTTGCACAGGCTGTGCTTTCATAATGGGATCTTTTTGCTCATTTTGAGGGTTTATTTTGTTGTCTTTTTCTTTCTTTCAAAGGAAACCAATGAAAAAAATCATCCTAGTGGCTAGTAATTTTCAGGTTAAATATGAGGTAAAATTAGAAGCAATGATACAACTTTTTGGAGGGCATACAGAAACAGAAGCGCTGCTCATTTCAGCTGCTGCATGGTTGCACATTTGTGGCAGGCTGTGGTCTTGCAGACCGCACGCAGACCTAACAGCCTGTATTTTTGGTATGTAACTGTGGATCATACTCTAATGCTCTGCCTTCCTTTCCAGAGCTGTTAAACGGAGCCAAGAGGATTTTTCTGCCACAGACCAGATCAGTAAAGGGGCAAGATGCACTTGGGATAAAGACTAAAATTCCCACTCCAGTTTTTATGTCGGTCCCTCCAGCAGCGTTCAGTGCACAAACTTGCTTTCCTGGGAGCCTTGCTGATGAGCAGGTTTTCTGCTCCAGGCATAAAGCACATCTGACAGCAAGGAAAGACCTACAGCCCTGCAATCCCTGGGGTGAGGCCATACGATGGCCCAGCCATCCTTACTCAGATTATTTCAACAAACCAGCCAGTTGTCCCTTTTTGTGAATTTGCCCCCACCTCAAGCAGCTGCACAGGACACCTCAAGCCCATCACTCGGGGGTGCCCTCAGCCACCACACTCTGCCTGGCTCCTGCCACCCTAATGCACTGTCAAGGCTTGGGGCAACCTTTGACTGTCACTCATGAACATTACAGGTATTTGCAGCCAATGAATCCCTGCTGTGACAAAAAATACAAAACAAGGGAAATAAAATTGCATAGGTTGTTGTTTCAGCTCGGGATAACGACTCCAGCAGCATCTGCAGGCTGACACACTGCTTAGATTAATGTCACTTTCAAGAACGTGGCTTGATTTTTCTTTTTAACATTTGTCTTTACCAACAAACCCCTCACCTTAGCACCTAATAATTGACTTGGCCTTGAAGATACTAGAGCTTGTCACAATGCTTTAAATATTGGGTTGCAGCTCTTCCGAAGCCAAGGGAAGCAGCCAAGGGGCCAACAAGGCCTCACCTGCCCATGCCACGGTGGGTTTGGGTGTGCTGAACCAGATGCCCTGGTGAGGACAATCAGGTCCTCACCACTGCTCCCAGACTTGACTGCTCAGGCTTCCCAAAACATGTCAAAGCTCAAGGGTTTCCCCCAGATCTGCCTGGTGAAAGGATAAATAGGAAGCACTGTTTGTCATCCAATCCTCCACAATGCTAAGCCAGACAGCTCTTCATTGCTTTATTCCTTGCTAAAACTTTTTAGTATTTTAATTAATAATTTAAATACACTTTAAGTTCACTGGTAAAAGTGACCAAGTGCAATCACTGTATAACAGAGCCTTATATTCATTTTCAACCACATATCAACCATCTTCCCATGCAGAAGAGAACCCACACCAACAAAAATCACGTTGACTACAAACTACCTTACCACTTTCTCCAAAGAGATATTTTTCAGTGGCATTTTAAGCACCAAAAAGGAAAAAAGAGAGGAAACTCTTTAAAGTCAGCAACAGAAAGGTAAGAACTGTTCAGATAAACACAAACATGACGGCACAATTTTCTTTGGTCTTCTTTCTATCAAATCTAAAAAATTATTTTTAATTGATTCTTGAGGCAGTTTCTGAAGTTCAATAAATGCTTCAGAAATCAGTTGGGAGTCCACAAATGTTAATAGTATTTAGCTCATTTCAATAAAAATGGCCTCATTAACATGCCAGCTGCTAAAATGTGTGATACCAACTGTGTCCTTCTGCCAGCCTGCAGGGAAGCATTCCTACTTACTACTCAGTTTTGCTCTAAGAGACCATTTAGAAAACATACCCATTTTACAGTATGCATGCGTTCAGATAATAATTACTTCACTACTGCCCTACCCCCAAAAATGGCTTTAAAAGTCCCTGGCAACTCTTCCAACAAGCTGAGCTCAGGCTGGCTTTCTTTGTGAATATTTTTTCCACAGGCAAGTAAAACCTCATTCACTTTCCTATCCATCAGCACAGAAGGAGCCAGGTGAGCACTACGCCTGTCTCGTGCAAGAAGTTTTTTATTATGGCTCTGCTTGGTGGAAATAAATAATCTTCCCTCAGCTCTGCTGCTGTCAAGCCATGACCATCGGCTGCAGCTCCCTTGACTGTGTGTAGGCACCCAACCTCCAGCTCCAAAATTTGAAAGTCACACTGCAGTTAGCATGAGACCAAGCGCCTGCTGCCTTCACCCATCTACACGAACTAAGGACGACCCACATTTTGGCTTTAGAAACATATTTTCAACTAGTGTTTGTGCATTCTGGTTAGATTTCTGAGGCTCTTGGAACAAAATCCATTAGAAGCTTTCAGGAGTGGGGCGATGCCTGTGTTTGAATGGGCACAGCATCCAACCCAGGTTCGGGGCAGAAGTAACATTTGAAACTTAATTTGCTGCTTTAGGCTCCTTAAGCCAGCTAATGCTGCTGCCACCCTCCTGGCCGGCCCTGGCACAGTTGGTAAGGGCTTGAGACACTGCTGCCGTGTTTTGAGGACACACGAATAGTAGCGGCATTAATTGTGTGCTAAATTAAACCATGTCATTAGGCCACAAGGTAAGTAGCACTATACAAGTGCTTCCAGAGATAATGCGGGACACTATTCAATAAAGTACTGATCAAGTCAAAGAGATTGGCAAAATCCAACTCAGAAACATCACCAACAAGTGGTAACATCAAAAATTTCCACATCTAATACATATCTCCAGCATAAAGCTGCATTAATAATTCAAGATCCCAGCTCAGGAAAAACAACACACTGGCCTTTAAGAGTCAGGGTTTGATTCTCGGATTATGCGAATGCCTCTTCCTCGTGCTTACATTTGTAGCCGTGCTTCCAGCTGGCGCTGTACCTGCCAGCAAGCTGTTCACGCTGTTAAGCGGCGCTGGATGCGCCAAGCAACAGTCATTTTACCCAAACCAGCTTGGATAGCAACACACATGCCAGCCTGCCTGCAAAGCCCTGTCCCCTCTCCATGGCAGACCACACTAGCGTGTGACTGGCTGTGCCACAGGTGTCCCCCAGTGCAAGCCCAGAGGAGAGGCCAGCAGCCACGCCAAGAAACCCTTTTCTCACTGTTTTAGAGCATCCCAAATGCCTTACCACGACAATTCTATCCCATAAGAGCCAGCAGAGAGGCTGTGAAGTCCTCATCATGCTCAGATACACCTTTGATGGGGAATCACAGAGGGAACTCAGCCCCCTGTGGCTGAGGAGCAGCTCTGCAGGATGCAACCCTAAAAAGCAGGCCAGAGCCTGCAAAAGGCAGAGCGATGATAAGCAAAATTAAGCAGCGATCAGGAGCCACTGCAGCAGCAGGTCCTACATGTGGCTGCTCAGAAGGTGGGCTCACAACTCCTTGTCATCCTACAGCTCCTACCCTGGATGTTGGCCCAGTAGGGTGCAGCTCAGATACTTCAGTGCAAGGATCTGAGCCCATACTACCAAGGGAACTGGATTTAAACTAAAACATGAGTCACCAAATGGGCTGATTTGGCTCTACTACTCATGCTGCAAGGGGAAAGAGGGAAAACAGAAAGCAGGACTCTGTTTGAAGCAGCACAACCTATCTGACTATTTCCTGAGCCCCTTGTGCAGTAGAAATAGTGTCATATGCCTGCCTTCATCTTCTTTTTTACATACTCCTTCCCGAATGCCATCTAGGACTGTTAAAAAGGTAATGGATTTTCCACTGCTCACATTAGCACCCTGCTGGGTCAGAGGCACAAGAAAAACCTCCCACCCCAGCACCATCAGACCCATCCTAGCTTCAGGCTCTGGCAAGCACCAGAGAGACATCCTACCTGCATCCCACATGTTCCCTAGCCTCTGTGAAACCTTGCCAGTGAAAAGACAAAGTTAAGCGCTTCGGCTCAGTGCATTGCCAAAATTTAGGCAAAGTACAGCACTCTACAGCACAGGGGAGACTGGAAAGGGAAACGTGTCCTGCAACCATGGTGAGTATGTGGCCAGCAAATCCCATCTGTGACTCTGTGAGGCCCCTGACTGCTTAGTGGCTTTCAGCAGAGATCTGTGATTGCTGTTTCCCCTTGTGCTGAAATAAACCTCACAGTCCTGTGGCAGGCAGGGTGACACCTGGTGACTGGTGACACCCCGGTGTCTGTCACCACCCTGGCCAGACTGTGCAGGGGAGATGGAGGCATCGGCCTCTTCCACAGTAATCAGAGCTTCTGAAATGACTCCACTGCCTGTCAGGAATCAGTCTCAGGGCTTCTCAAGTTCACATATAAAGCATAACTAAGGAGAAAGTGAGACAGACCACAAGCAGAAAAAGCCACAGTCTGGCTGAACAGGTTAGAAATACCCAGTTCTTCTGAATTCACTGTGAGATGCTGAGTCCAAGGCCTGGTGAAGATCCTCCAAGGCCACGCAAAGAATCAGGGTAAAACCATGGGGGCTACTTAATATGCAAAGGTTAAAACACAAACAGCTTCAGAAAAAAAGATTAGAGGTGTTCACAGAAGGGTAGCCTGCTGAGACCACGGGGTGTAATTGCTTTTGTGTTGTCCTCGAGGACATCTTTGATGACCAGAGCATGGCTCATGTCCACTGCTGGCCACTCGTGCTGCCTGGCAAACACTGGGACCTCTACCATAACACTTGGCAGTGGCAGCCCATGAAGGCAGGGGAGAGGACACTGGAGAGGCCCCTCTGCCTCTGGCCACCCAACCAGAGGCAAGAGGTGCTGGCCGGAGGCCATGGTGGTGCGTGGAGCACACTGGGGCTGTCTGCTACATAGTCCAACCAGGAATTTCAGCCACCGAGGAGAACTTTGCAGAGCTACAAACATTTTGCTCAACAACTAAGTATATTTTTTCTAGATTTCACCTACCAGGCTCTGTAAAAGGTATCTCAATAGCTGAAGTATTTTCAAATTTCTCAGCTAAGCTTCTTCTGAAGTGCAGTTATGGGTTTTTTCGGCATTACAGACTGGCTCGAAGGCGCAGGCAGCAGGTTGGCGTTCTCCAGACTTACATGTTCATTGACTGTTCCCTGTAAATCATCGTTCCCACCCTGTCTGTGGTGCAAGCACCCCTCCTGGGGCACCCACCGCAGACCGCTTAGTCCCAGGGGGTGCAGGCGCCCCAGCCACCTCCTTCCCCTCTTGGTTTTATTTTGGGTCACCCGTATTTCACTGGAGAGGTCAGAGTGTGGCAGCACAGCCGCGGCTGAGGCCCTTCCCAGAGGGAGGAAGGGAGCGTGCAGAGCTTTTGAAGCAATGATAAGAGAGAACACGGCAATTAGAGGTTTGCAGTTTCTCCGGCAAATTTGCATTTTAAATTACATTTTGGCATAATTGTGTTTCATCTTTCTTTTCACTCTGACTTCTGTAACTTTTATTATTTCCTAAGGATGGTTTGAAATTCTGTATAAGACTACAATTAAAAAAGAAAAGAAACAATTTTATATCAATGTATTTCTTTTTCTCAAAATATTCCCTTGAGATTAACCATTGGGAGGGTAAAAAAGCCATCTGAGATGAGGGGGAGCAAAATAAGGTGATGCTGAAAGGAATTTCACCCTGAGGAAGTAGCTGTGGGTTCTGGCTTGTTACCCCAAGCTCAGCAGAAAGCAAAGGAGGCTTCAGCAGAGATTTCACTGCAGCCTCCTCCTGGCCGGGCAGACACCCCGACCCCACCATGGGGAGTAATCCCAATTACCAGCCCCTTCACTCCAAAAGTTCACAGCTTGGCCCTGAGTGCTAAATCTAATTATCTCTAGGTCCCACTAAGCAAAGATACCTCGATAGCTCTGCTGTCAGGACAGATTAACCCACACACCCAGACCCCTGCATCCTCTCCACATTGCTGCTGAACGTGTGAAAAGTCAAACAATACCAGTGTGGCCGATCTGTTGCTCCTTCATTTCCCATCCCCTCCTCACAGCTCCTTGCCACTCACCAAACACTCAGTGCTGCCCTTGAACTGGGAGCAAGAGGCTTGGCCCCTGACAGGGCTATAGAGATGCTGAGCCCCCACAGGTGACTGTCCATGCCATGGGAAAGACGTGTGAGCTAAGAGAATTGCCTCAGCTGCCTCAATACACCAAAAAAAAGGATATCTAGACCTCTCCAGCATGCTCTGAAGGGCAAAGAAAAGCCACTCAAGACGCACTTCAATCCATAATAAAACAACACTGCTGCCATTGTCAGGCACCTGAATGGAGACGTGAAGGTTAGACGAGCCTGTGTTAAATTTAATGCTGTCAAATACTGTTTGAACACAAAGTGCGGTTTGTGCTATTGCTGCACTCCCTGCCTGCAAGGCTGTCCTGCAGTCTGAAAGGACCTCCAGCATGTAATGGGCTCATTTTTTCATAATTGCAGAATTCTAGTCAGGAAAATGATGGAGACTTTGTATTTGAATGTCACCTCTGATATGCCAAGTTAATTTGCCTTTTAAGACCCTCATCTGGATGCTAATGCCAGATGATTATGTTGGTATATGAAATGAATGCAAGCTGGTCTAAGTAAAAGGCCACCAATTCATATCCCATCAGGACAGTGGTCATGGGTTTATTGGCACAGTGGTCCTGATTTTGATCTGAGTTAAGCCGATATAAATTAAAACAAAACAAAAAAAAAAAATTACGGCTGGTGGGGGGAGGTTCATGGCTGGTATTAATCTGCACACCTCCTCCAAAAGCAGTGCTGCTGCAGAGACTGACCCTGAGTGGACATGTCCATCCCAGCCAGTGAGGCCACACAGGGCATCCCAGGGGCTGTTGTTGAGGCAGGGGTGAATGCTGCTTTCAGCCTTGTTGGCAGAGCTTTTCTTTGGAAGCTACCTTAGCTGTCTATACACACTCTGCTCGTGACAGAGGGGGAAGCAAGATGGGATTTTCCTCCCTCTTCCCCCATCCTCCAGCACACGCAGCAGTTTCACTATGTCTAGATTTTGCCACTACAACAAACCCCACTTCTGGGGTTTGGTTTTTTGGGTGAGAGGTTTTTTTTTTGGTGTATGGGGGCAGGGGGAGATTTTGCAGTCTATTAAGGCAAGGAAAAGAAACAACTCAATAAATCAGTGCTCTGTTTTACTGCATTGGCTTAAGACAATATCCTTAGGATACCACTATTAACTAATGATCCAATCCTTAGAGCTTCTCCATAGTAGGATAAAAGTTGGCAGAACAGAGAAGCTCCAGATGGAGGAAATCTTCTGCATCAGATAAGGCTTTATGAGTGACAAGCCTCTGCCACTCATGTTTAAGGCCACAGACATAAGCTGCTTGTTATGCTGCAAATCAGCTAAAAATAACCTAAATACATTTTTCTTCTCAAAACCACCTGTTACATCAGAGGCATTCAGAACATTCTGATTTGTGTGTAGAAAGCACCTTATTTTTTTAATGAAAGAAAAAGTTCAGAGCAGTAAAAAATAAGAGGGAAAGGATGAACTGCAGTCACAGCCCAGCTTCAAACACATCCTGTTAAAAGTTCATGGAATGAAAAGTTACATAGCACTAGCAGACCACCTGCAAGCTCGCACTGGGTGAAATTTTAAACTGATTGACTCACATTTTTTTCCTTTTTTGCTGCAAAAACTGGAATTTATTCTCTCTTCTAAGCTCTTTGGAGCAAGCAGCTCATGTAGGTTTGATGCCAAGTGCACTGTAATAATAACACTAATCCAGAGGCCATAGGCAAGAGCGCAGAGCTCTTTACAAGAGCTCCAGTTCATGGGCAGGAGACCTCTAAGCCAGCACCTGAAAGGCTTCTTGAACCAGTAAAATTGGCTGCAAAACCCTTCCAAAAGAACTATTTTTAGCAGATTAAAATGAGGGCAGTAAAATGCAATACAGACTGTGACCAGCAATCCATTCCCATACAAGCTGTACCAGCCAAGCCACCTTCCCACACCACTTTGGCCCTTGCTTTAGTATCATAGGGACATGCATGGCTTGTCCTGCTCCTTTGAGTTATTCAAACATTTTGGACTTCTCCTGCATGAGCGGGGCCCTGGGTGAGCCAGGATCTCAACTTACATGGTTAGGCCCAGAATTTGCATGCACTGACCCCCCGGCACTGAGTCAAACCCAAAACCCCCACACATCTCCTGTTCCCAGCTCCCATGATCCCAGTTTACTTACGTTGTAGTAACCACTTAAACCCTCTCCTCAAAGTTACATAATCTTCTATGTTATTGAAGTGGCCTTTTTTTAACTGATGAAGATTAAGTATTTCATTTTGCCTCTTAATATCTGTGCTCTGTATCATCTCATGGTTTTAAAATGCCTGGTAGGATTAAACTCAAGACTTTTCTCCATTAGGACCACTAAAGCTTTTTCAATTTGAATCTGCGTTTTTTTGCTAAGACCAGATGATACCATATAAATCACTGGAGTCTGTTATTTTTAAACAGTGCCCCCCACCCCATCTTCAGAAAGGAAAGTATAATTTGAATTTTAGATTTTAAACACTGATCTCACTTGAGACTCCTTCTATCCCAGATAGTGATGTTATGCTTGCTGTCTAATTAAGGAAGAGATGGATTAAGCGATAGATTCATCGCCTACCTTGGAAATTACCATAACCATTAGTATAATAGTAATGTCTACATCCTGCAGGATCCAAAAGTGCTTAACCAGATAAAGAAATCTTGTTTTCATTGCACATGTATAACAGCACTGGCATCTGGAACATCTCCAGGTTAAAAAAAAAAAAAAAAAATCAAGCCAGGATTCAACAGTGTGTATTTGTGCTAGGTGTAAAGTACATCTGAGGGGTCCTCACCTTTGTGAGTTTCCAGTGTAATTCACAGGTTTAAAAATAAATGTGTACAGAAGAAACAATAGCAACCCAACCTCCACAAAGTAAAAGGAAATTAAAAAAGAACTTTGCTTGAGAGGGTTTTAGATAATTTAGGTGCCTAAATTCACATCCAGACTCTGAAATTTCTCCTTTAGATGTCGTGGAAGTCTGTATGCATCTCTTTAAGAAATGCAGAGCTCGTCAAGGGTCTTCTGGAGAGACAAAGCCATGGCAGAGATCATGGCTAGATATTAGAAAAAGGTTCTTCACCCAAGAGGGTGTTTGTGCATTGGAACAGGCTCCCCAGGAAAGTGGTCACAGCATAGAGCCTGCTTGAGTTTAAGAAGTGTTTGGACAACACTCCCAGGCCCATGGTGGGACTCTTGGGGATGTTCCTGTGCAGAGCCAGGAGCTGGAATCAATGATCCCTGTGGGCCACTTCTGCTTATTCTGTGATTCTGTGATGTTGGTGTCCTACATAGACCAAAGCCAAAATGGGGTAACAAAAATAATAGCAGAAAAATACTTATGTGCCCAAAGGTGCTGGATGAGTGTACCCTGTGAGGCAAAGAGAAGTCAGTGCTGGTAGCTACTGTGACAAGGCAGGGGGTCAGGAAGGGTTTCCCACTAACCTCATCATTCATTATCCTTCAGGCCACAACACAGCTGCAGGAATACACCTCCTTTGCCTGCTGTTTTGCTTTTCAAAGCCTGTATTTCCATCTCATTTCCAAAGATTATTTTAGAGACTCCTTAAGACAGAAAACTATAAAACCCCACACCTCCAGAGCAACAAACCTCCGTAACACCAGGCAGGAAGACAGCACAGGCAGGGTGAGGTTAACAGGGCAAGTCCAGGCTGCCTTCATGAGGCTGAGACAACTCTCCACCAGAAGAGCAATGCCTAAAAACTACTGGCTGCACCTAGAAGGTAGGTGCTCAACAGGTATCTGTTGTAAAGAAGAGGGAGAACCTAAATGTTGCACTTAATCCTCTTAATTCAGAGAAACTGATGGATAAGGTGGTTTTTAGTCAAGCATGTAAATCAAGGCAGTTTGCAATTGTAGCTGGCTTTATCGAATCGTGTACTAAAATCAGTAATTCTTCCTGGCCAGGAGGAAGATTTTCATCTGTTGTAAATTGTCATACTTCAAAATAGCACATTAATTGCTGTGATAATTTACACCAGCTGAGAATCTCCCCTGGGGACTGTTTATTACTCAGCTTTGTGTCTCAGACAATAGCGGTCCCTATCAGGGATGGGGTCCTATGGTACTTTAATCATACTCATAATAATGGAAAGAGATATAAACCTTCTGTCTTTCCATTTTGGGTAACTAATGCATCAACTGAATTGGAATTAATTGCATAACAGTGAAAGCAGAGCCTGGAAGCACTGATGGAAATCACCTTTGGGGGTTTTCTTCCCCTTCCCCCTGGTTACCTTTTACTAAATGATCATCCACATATTTATAATGCTGTAGAAAATACACACTTATGTTTCAGTGCACAAATAACCAAGCTACATTTTTCCTTTACAAAACCAATTTTAAAAAATGTGTAGGGAGCAGATGAGGAGGGTACGTTGGGGTTAAACTGCTCAGCACTTGAATTTACCCAACTAAATAGTGAAAACATTTTTGGCTCGCTTCCTCGAAATATGACCTGTCAGTTCTATTCAACTTGATAAGGTCTTTTAAAGCTAAAAGTAGTTGAGTGGGTAGGGCTGGCAACACCCTGCAAAGTTACTTTGGTTTTTCTTTTAAAAGCAGAGATCTGCAAAATGTTCTTTATTAATGCAGTAAATGTTTTGCAGAAAAAAAAATTTGCAACCCAAATAACCACCCTACAGTGATACCACAAGAAAAAGGCACTGGTAGGGGTTGCTGGGCTGCCTCTCCTTGCATCCTCCCCTCTGGGTCCCACACTTGGCCTTGCTACAGCCTGGGGCAGGACCAGCTCAAGGAGAGACACTGGCAGGGCTGGCAACTCCCACAGACCCCTTCCACGTCCCAGGCACCAGAGCAGGGGCTGCCCCACGCTTTTAGTCACACATAGTCCAGCATAGGTGTTTTCTGTAACCAGTTCATCTGCAGCCAAGCTGGAGAACACTGCAAGATTTGCAGGAGCTCTTTTGTTCACTGCATGGCCTCTTTTCCCCTCTCCTAACGCAAAGAGGGTCTTAACGATCTAAACAGCAGCTCGGAAATGTTCAGACCAAATGCATTCCCAGCGGCTGTCAGAGCTGTCGACACCTGCCAGGCAGGTGTAGGGAGCAGGGAGGGGAGCCAGGTGGGGCTCCTGAGGATGGTCAGCACCTCTAGCTTTTAAATCTCCAGCTTTTCTGGAGTGATGGAGCTGCTCTTCCTATAACCCTTGCAGGCTGGACTTGGTCAGCCTGCAAGCTGCAACCTTGCACGCTGGCAACCAGCCCCCTCCAGAGACAGATGTTTCATCTGTGTTGTGTGTTCCCATTTCTGCCACACTCCTGCATATCAAGAGCAAAACTTCTGCCTAGCGAAGTGGTGCTACTCAGCTTCAGCACAATATTTGGACACAGCCCTAACCCAGCACTGTTACCAATCTAAACTCTGATGTCCGTATTTGGAGTTGCATGAAATTTGAAAAAAATAGGAAGTTCGAGGCATGCTATAAAATACCTGATATTAAGATAATTTCCTTCCAAATTCAGAAAGACAGTAGCAGCTATAATTTGGCTCACCCTCAGTTCCCCTCATTACCACAGTAAAAAGCCTTCCCCACCCCCCAGCATTTGGAAGATTTGTTCTTTCTGCAGGCTAGGGGAGAGGACCCCACGGGGTAGTGTTCACTATTCCCATCTCTGTAAAAAACATCTCACTTGGAAAACACACTGCAAAGGACCTTTGCTTTTAAAAATTCAAGGCAAACTAATTAGCCAGTACCCCTAAGTGGGTAATTGTCTCCAGAGACACCAAATCCCTCAGAATGGCTGATGTAAAATCACTTTTAAAATGGGAGTGAATATTCATGGGAAGCATCACACTACATTCCCCCGCTTGCTAGAGAGCAAGCCATTCCATAAATCCTGATCTCATTCCTCTGATGATGATCTGTCACCTTGCACTGCAGGTGACAAGGACTAAGTTGCCCTGCGCCTTTGTTTTCAGTAAGAATCAGGTAATTATTAGAAATTTCACTTACTGTTTTCAATGCAGCCCAGCCTGACAAGAAAACTGTAAATACTGGTGACATTCCAAAGTTTAAAACTTCTAATTTTCAGTAGCATCTGCACCAGCTGGTATGATCAACTTTCCCAGTAAACAGGCTAAGTTGTTTGGAAATAACATTTTAGGGCATGGGAGCAGGGAAAACAGTAAGGCACGAAATAGATTTCACTCCCAGAAGCCACACCATGGGGTTAAAGACAGCACTTCATCCAACAATCCACCTGTTAGGGATCCCCTGCCTTCCCTGCACCAGCACAGGCCCTTCTAGTTAATCCAAGTGGCAAGAACGGGCAGTTTCATCTCTTTTCCCTCAGTGCACCACCACCAGCCCCCGTGGTGCTTCGCTGTTAGGAACGGCAGATCCCGGCTCCCAACGGAGCGGGTACCACCAGTTTGCGCTGCTGAAGCAAGGAAGATTGAGGCTGAGGAGCGATGCAAAGGGCAGCCAAAGCATCACCACCTCCCCTGCCCACTTCGAGCTGAGCACAAGGCTGTGGGAGCAGCCATTCCCTCAGGTTTGTACATGCCTAATAACCAGTAAGCTGTGGTACTCAGCAAATTGTTGGTCTCACGCTTTTTATTCCTGGTTGTTGAAGCACAAACATCATTCCCCATGAAAACATGTGATTTTGCTCTCAACCTGTTCATTCAGGTTTGTACTCCTGGTACTGCCTTAGCGAAAAGCTAGGAGGGAAGGAGAGAAATGTCTATTAAAGCTGCAGAGGCCTTTGATCTGGTCTATTATGTTTTATGAGGCTTTGAAGCCGGACAAAAGTTAGGCGCCTGCACCTCTCACCCACCACTGCCTTGGGACGTAGAGCAGCAACAAATGCAGCTGGACAAGCCCCCCCATCCCATCCTACGGGCACCCTTTGGCCTCTTTAAGTTTTTTTGGAATGTACCATGGTCAACACAGGGACACATGGTGGGAATTAGCTCTGGAAAGGCAGGGCAGATGACAACTCTACTCCATCCTAGCCATGCAGCATTTCTGGCAGGACACTCTCACCTCCTCTGTAGAGGAGGCTTTTGAGGGCTGCAAGGGAAAGAAAAGCCAGATGAGGCAGCAGGGCTGACAACAAGCCTCCCTCTGACTGGCTGTTCCTTTGCTTGGATGGACTTTGCCACCACACGACTGGTCTTGAAGCTTGGTTAAAAGACAGCGTGTCTGACCTTGCCCAAATGCAGCCCATTCATATCATGGGATTGATGACACACTTTAACACAAATTGAAATGGTTCAGTTGCGTATTTTTAATGCATGTCAGGGTTTCCTTCTGTGCCTACTCCTACAACACAAATCTCTTTAAGAAAACTTACTTTCTATTTAACAGAAAGTGAAAATATTCTCAAGACAATGCATGGCAGAAAAAAAATAACAGAAAAGTGTCTTCAAAACAGCCCTGGCTACTGGGAGAGCTATTTGTGCACTTTCGAAAACGTGACCTCCTTTGGGCCAGGAGAAATAATATGGTGAGCACATTGCAGCAAAGAGGTCAGAGAATGTGGCTCTTTTCCTTCCCTTTTGTTTGAAACATCTACAAAAGCAGCTGCTATTTTTCTCATGCACCAGTTGTGGTGTGCTCAGCCCGCGGGCTTGTTTCAGAGCTGCAGAGGATCCCGCTGGGGCCGTGGGAAGCCAAAGCTCCACACCTCTGTGAGCCAGCGCCAGAATAACCAGCCTGATGCACATAGCACTGAGTGTTAGAGGCTGCTCCCGAAAGTGTGGGGCTCATGGATGATGTTCTCTGCTGCAGAGAACCATAAAGTCAAAACGAGCTTGGAATGTATTACAGCGGCCTCATCCAAAAAACCCCCTTCTACTCTTCTGTACAGCAAAGACAAGGCAAGCCCTCTCTGCCCCAGGGAGGTGCTTACACAGAGAAAACTCAGTCTCTAATGCAACATGTTCAGAGTTTCAGAGAGTTTTGTAGCATGCAAAAATATCCAACTACGGTTATGTAATAAACACCTGCAGAAGCAGATTTGATCAGTCTGATAAAATGCTTAAATAATACCCCAGGTTAATTTTAGTGCAATTACAATTTCCTGCAGCAGCCCTTTCATGGAGATGTCAGTGACATTTCACTGCATGGCATGCCTTGTAACAGCTCCCGCTGACCCTTGCCACTCCTTCTCACACCAGTCTTTCCAGCGGCAGCAAGTTTGTGTCAAAGCATCCCTTCCCCTCCCTTGGATTCCATAAAATAACAAGGAGAGCATCTGAATAGGCCTGAGCTCTCTTTTACTCGACAGTCTCACATTAACATTATTGAGGATGACTCTTGCTCAGACTGTAAACCAAACGAGTAAGATGTGAAGTCTAGCAGGGGCAAAGCATGTCCTACAAACAATAAAAATCACAGCCAGCTGTCAATTAAACTGAATAATAAAAAATAATAATAAAAATACCTTTCAGACATTAGGCATATTAGTCCTTCCTCATCAAAAAGTCTTACTGACCTTGGGAAAGGGAAAACATCTTGTGTCTGTATCTGCCCTGGCTGATCTCCCTGGCAGGAAAATCCTCGTCATGTCCCTAAACTGCCCAGAAAAGCAGCACAGGTGCCTGTCAGCAGTCAGCCCTGCTTCCTGTGCACTGAGGTGCCTTGATAAGAGTGTCCCCATCCCACCCACTCCTTCTCTGTGTCCTTGTTTTCCCATGCTGGGGAAAACCAGAGCAGCCCCCAACTAGACATCCCTTCCCATGCCCAGCACTCAGCTCAACCCTCCCAGTGTCCCAGTGAAAAACTCCTACTCCAGTGTTGGCCTGAAGTAACCCATCTGTCTTCCCTCTATTGAATAATAAGGTGAAGGACATATTCCCCGATTGAAGGGCACTGATGTTGAAAGCCTTGCTGTACACCCAAGGAAGGAGAGTTGAACTCTGCCCATTTTCCATTTAAATTGCATCCATCAGAGCCAACTCTGCTGCCTTGGAGGTGGGAATGAGAAGTATTGCTTCTTTGTTTCTGCTCAGTGTCAGAGAAAAGAAAATTCTCATATATAAAAAGAACATTTCCCCATGTACAAATAAAGATTTGGCTGAAGTCTCCAGCTAAGATACATCCGTCGAAGTCCCTCCAGTGGACGTAGAAATTTGTTAAACATTTCCATCTGCTGAAGAGTCTGGCCATCTATTTGTCCTTGTAAATTCTTAAGTGGCACTGGTTTTCCAACACTGAAAAACGGGAAATCATATTTGTGGGAATATCCAAATGAATAAATATTGCACAGACATGCACAGATGCACACAGGAAAAAAAAAAGAGTGGCAGGTAATGCCCAGGCTTGCTCTTGCCAATTAGTATGAGGGGTTTAGGAGTACTCACAAACTCTTCATGGAAATGGCCTTTTAGTCAGGCTGACATCACCCAGATGTTTTTAATTACAATGACTCTGGGACTAATTTCTCTGCTTATCTGTCACTGCCCTCCAGCACTGGTTCCTGTTGATTAAATCTGCCTCAGTAACAGAGCACAACTTTGGCTGGAGATATTCAGTTTCCTGGTGATTGGGTGTTAAGGCTTCTCTGGGTTTTCACATAAGCTAAGACAAACGAGGGAGAGCAGATCCATAGCATGCTACCTCCTTTGCCCTGACATGGGTTCGGAGTGTGGTCCTGCCCCTCTCTCTGCAAAAGGAGCCCTATGTGTCCTCACAACCCCACAGGCCAAAAACCAGTGGCCATGGTTTCCAGAGGTGACCAGGACCTGCAACTTCATGTTGAAGTGCAAGAAGATCATCTTTGAACACGAGGTCCTCTGCCCTTAGTGGTGGAAATAGTTCATCCCACAAGTGCAAGCCCTTCTCCTTCCCACAGGTGGAAACCTCACAGGAATATGAGAGATTCCAAAATCTGAGACCAGCTGTGTCATTCCACCCAAGCCAGTGAAAGTGTCGCCATTGGACTCAGCATGGATAGAGAAGGTTTAGGTGCTGAGGCCCCAGCTCCAAACTGGAACAAAGCAGCTGTACCAACACAGCCTGGTGAGAAAGCAAAAGCAACTCGAGTCACTGTCAGCCCAGTGTCCCAGCAGTAGCCAACAAGCAGTAGTTTTTCTTCTAAACCCTTAGTGATTCTCCAAATTTCAGAGCACTTTAAAAAGCCCTTATGAGTGTGGAACAGGATTTGGGCTTATTAAATTAAGCACCATTTACTTTTTGTAAATCTCTGGGAGGACTTCACATCAAAGCCTGATCTTGAGAGATATTTTCAGTCATTAATTTTCATTGCTTCACTGGGGAGGTGTATATTGCATACAGCTTGGAAACAGTTTCTCTGAGCCACTTTAGGAAAGCTACAGGGAAGAAAAGCCTCTCCTGACCACAGGTGACCCCTCATTTGATGCCCCTATTACATGGCATCTGGGGTAGCTCTATCTCTGTTTTGGTCCAAGAAGTCCCTTTTCAGGGCAACGTTATTAGCTTTTATGAACTTCCCTTTACACATTTAAAGTGACTGTAGCTCCACTAATGGCTATAATTGTTCCAGACATCCATTAATTTTGATTTATTAACTTATTCAATTTCCCGTATTGTAGTCTTGCCCACTCTGTAAGTAATTTACTGTTTTAATATTGTGGGTCAATACTAATCATATCATCTGTAAGTTGTTTAATTAATAACAATTAGCACCTCCCATCAAGAGCTCATTTTCCTGAATGAACACTGTTAACGTAATTTTTCAGAATCATCACCTGTACCCACTCCCAACTGACTATTCAAGATGTTTCACCAGAAAAGACACTTTAAGCAGCTAAAGTAGCTTGTCATCTCCCATGATTTTATCAAGAATCTTGTCATATTTACTTCTCTTAAAGCCTTGGCCTTCCAGCTGAGTAATATGACGTGTACCTCATTTTCAATGTAATAAAAAAGTTTTGATACAGCATATGAACGTAGCAAAAGAGCTTGCAAGCATAAACAGCAGCTCAAAAACCAATGGGTAAAAAAGAACTAAAATGGTCTCTCTACAGATATGTGTGTGTATATAGATATATATTCCTTTCCTTCTCATGATTTTAAGCTGACTGCTGTTTTTTTGGAGTCTACAATTATTTTTTTAGTACCAGCCACTGGCATTACTGCGGCATTTAACAAGAAATGCATGGGTATAACAGTATTTAAGTCCCTTCCGTAAAGATCTCTCCAAACCCTCTATGGTGTGGCCACTTAGTCTTTCATGTCAGCAATAAACACAGAAATTAATATTCAAATTAGTCAATATCTATTTACAAACCAAATACTCATCTTCTATCAGTTTTTCACCAGAAAAAAAAAAATCTAATTTCTGAAGTTAAACTGAAATTAACCCCTCCCAAAACCTTCACATTAATATGCAGTGACTTGCCCAGTGACAAAGCACAGGCAATGAGCCGGTACGCATCAACAGACATGGATTGTTCACACTCATTTTAACACAGGAGCTAAGCAGAAATGGAAAGGAACTAGCAGGCAGTGTGTTGGAGATGGGAAAGAAACTCATCTGCACAGTGGCTGGCCAACCCTGGCAGCATATCCTCCTGGGTGCTGAAAGCTTACATAGGTTTGAAAGAGGTTTAGATGAGCTCCTGCAAAAGAAATCCCCTCAGCACCATTACAGGGCACCTCTACTGGGGAAGTTTTTGCTGGAAAACCCCACCATAGCTCTGTTTTCCCCTGGGTGCCCAGCAGTGCTTTGGCCAGAGGACAGCTGCTGGTACACCCCCACTTATTGCTGGGTGTGATTCCGACCAGCAGTCTTCCCCTGCTGGGAAATCCAGAAGTGAAGGCAAGGGATCAGAGATCCTGCTGGAGGGTAGGTGCTACCTGGAGGGCTCAAACAAGCACTGCTAGCACAAAACCCCCCAGCACCAATGGAAGCAAAATAAAAGACAAAATATACACACAGCAAATTTATACAACATGACCGTAACCCAAGTGATTGCCTCTCATCCGACTTCCTACTCATTTTCACTATGAGGAAGGTATCTGCTAGGTGTAACCAGCTTAAGTCACTCGCAAACCACACATCTCCTTTGTTGCCACATGAGCGTAAACCCAGACTTTCCATGTGGTCAACAGAAACGCACACAGGACAGCAGCTCTCGCACTCTCACTGCCTTCTGAACCACCCCAGGAAATGTGGTTAACCCCACACGAAGTATGGCAACACTAGCAGTGACATAGCAAACAACATGGCACGGAAAAAAAAAGTCAATATTACTATTTTTACACAGATAAAGTAATGCAAAGAGAGGTGAATGAAGACCTTGAGTATTATGGAGAACCCCACGACAGACCCAAGCCAGGTCCTTCATCCATCCTTTTTTCTTGTGCTTCCCAGCATGGGACAGTCACCACTCTTCACCACATCCTCGCCTTTCCTCCCCTGAAACTGGCTCTGCTGTGTCAGGTGCCCATTCCAAGTTTGCTCTTTCCCAAAGGAAAGAGAGGCAAGGGAGCAATTAATACAAATACAAGGTTTCAGAAAAACACCAGACATGGTGGTTAACACATCAAATGCTGTCAAAAATATATTTATCCCCAACATAGCTGGAAAAGGTATTGCAATGCAATCCTTGATAGTCGCTTTATCTTAATCTTCTGTGTTAAAAATTAAAGACTGTATAATACAATGTCAGACTAACTTAATAGTACTCTTTTATCAAGTTGATATGATGGTAGCTAATTATTAAATGAGTTAATGTATGTCTTCTTATTTAATCTACCATGACTGATAGTGAACTGTGTCAAATACTTATTAGACACTCATTCCCTCTACACCTAGCTGACACCAACATGGCCCACAATTAAACACCCATGATCCCTCACTGCCAGGCACAATCACACTGCCCAACATGATCCCACTAGATATTCTTTAGTCCAAAATGGGAGCCTCATCCTCCATTTGCCTTATACTGATGTTTCTTCATCCAGTTCAACATCAGCTTTTTCTTTAAGGTAGTGGCAGTAACTCAAATACAAACAAGATGCTTAAGAAACTCTAGGGCTCGTCAGGCTCTAGAAACTTCATCGAAACATCCTTGAAGCTTCATTGCAAGAAGCTGAGCTGGAATCCATTCAGACGTGGCTTTTGCTCACGGCACTGCCAAGAGAGATGTTTCCTCTGACCACAAGAGGTCTTGCACTGCCAAAGGACAACTGTCCCTCATCAGGAGGCAGCTGCCACAAGGCCACAAGGTACTGCACAGAGCAAGCAAATTTCTGCCCCATTCCTGGAAGTGTTCAAGTCCATGTTGGACAGGGTGTTGAGCAACCTCGTCTAGTGGAAGGTGTCTCTGCCCACAGCAGCAGGGTTGGAACTGGATGATCTTTACGTTCGCTTCCAACTCAAACCATTCTATGATTCTATGACTCTTGGGCCACACTCTCATTGCCTTTCTGCAACACCATTCAGTCCACCCATCATCAGCATCAGCTGGACACAGAAAAACCCAAAAGTAAGCCACCTACCTACCCTCTTCTTCAGCCAGACCCGCTGGCCACCCCTTTTGGGGTTGCTGTTATAGCCAAACTGAGCCTCGAGACACGAGCTGTGAATGCTGTTGTACTGGAGCAAGGCTACTATTGTTGGGGCCAGAAAGAGTGGAGAGGAGGAGGAAGAGAAAGATGCAAAGCTCAACATACCTGGTTTGCTTTAAGTCTTCTCAAATTGTTGCTCTCTCACCACTAAAAGAACAACTGCCGGTCCAACTGACAAGCAAACTAGTATTTCATTCAGTTCACACACCAAAAAATATACCCTTCCCTAGCAGAAACCTCTGAAATTTCTCACAATCATCTAAAACCACCAACAGAGTGGGGCGATTTCAGACAGGCAAGCGCTTTCTAAACACTTGCATGAGCCATCCTGCTAACTCCTCAATCTGCCCCATCACCTTGGCTTTGTTTCAGGGAGCTGAAGGTGGGAAAGCAAACGCTTGGCTTCATCACTCTGTTATGGAGCTGGCTTCAGCTCGTATCCATTTTTGAATCTCCTGGCCAGGGGAGTGTGTCTGCGAGCAGCCCTGAAGTTCTGATTGCGTGTCAGCTTGCGAATGGGATTTAGCAAAGCGCCTCTGTGTCTGCTTATACCTCTGGAAAACATCCCAGTGGGCTTTCAGACGAATCTGAAGGCTAGGAAAATGAAGGGTTTGAGTTATTCACACATCACTCTCACTTCTCTGGAGAAGTTTTTATAACTTCTAGCAGGCTTAGGACAAATCTTCACCAGGGCTTTTGGCTTCTGTATTGTAAGGTGGCCTTGCAACATGCTAGGGCATTTTGAAGTTCTTTTTACTGGGAAAAATCAAGAGTGAAGCAACTTCATGTTATTTTATTTGCTGACTTACTTGGAGGAATGGGCAGAAATCAGAAAGTATAATATTAAAAACCTATCATAACTTCAGCGCATAAACAGTGTCAGGAAAAGGCTTAGTCCTAAAAATGGAAGAAAGTTGTTTGTCTTCTCATAAAGAAATCAATTGGATATAGATTAAAATACAGACTGTATAAGAACAGCTTCCCACCTGCCTGTGAACGCCTGAGGGAAATTACCTGAAAATGCAGAAATTGTTATACAGATCAAACAAAAGTACTTATCTATAATTACTGGACTTATCTGTTTGTCTCGGGACTAGTAGCAACAGCTCCCATTGTCAGGAATAAATATGGTGCTGTGATTTGTATTCTCTTGTTCTATCTCTTCCACCATGATCACTCAGGAAGGACTCAGTTTATTAAAAAAAAAATGCTTCCTTCACTAAATAAAGGCAGATTGAAGAGATTTGGCCAGATAAATGAGGGAGGGAAAGAGAACAAGAAGAATAGCCAAAAGCTCTTTAGAGAGGATTTTCTTTCCTTTTAATAACTTTAGAGCTGGACCTGCTAGTATCTCAAAGACTTTGGAAAGTCACCTGGGAAACTCCTCACATTTCTGCTATGTCCTGGCTCTCATCCTACTTATTCAATAAATAATTATTAAAGTTTTAAGTATCCACAGAGGAAACTTCTGTTGCTTAGACTGAGCAGGCTCCTGCCAACTTGACAAGCCAACACTGCACTGATGATACCGAGGCCAAAGGATAATTATCCGGTTTATATGAAGCTGAAGGAAGTGAGTGCCCTGCTGGTTTGTAATCATTTGCTGTTGGCCAGTGGCCACAGGGACTTGTCTCCATCACACGCCTTCAAGTTTACAGCTTTCTTCTGGGAAAAGATGTGCCTGTGCAGCTCCCGTTCAAAGGTGAAAGTGGTTAATCATGGCCTATTAACTACTAGAGTTAAGGAGGCAATTTTAAATACAACAGAATAGAATAGCAGAAATAAGTCTGTTATCTCCTAGGTATGCCCAAAATGCACCTTGAAGCAAAGCAGGATGGACAGTGTACAACATCGACATCCAGGTGATCTGTCTGTGCCACATCTGGCCCCGCACGCAGATGGAGACCCTTCCTCCATGAGCGGTCACACCTCCAACTGCAAATGCTCACAACCCTTATGGCTGCAGAGAGGACAAGCCACTCCTGCCTGAGCTACTGCCCAGCACCACTGCGTCCCCAGCGTCACCAAATGCCGAGGTTCCAGGTGAGAAACGAGATAACTGCCCCAACTCCTGCACTCCACAGCCACCTCTGCTTCTGCCAACACCTCCCTTCCTGCCCTGCAGGCTTCAGTGCCCAACAAGAGACCAGGCATGGCCCTTGTGCCAGGGCCAGGGTGGGAGCTGGTTGCCATCTTTATGTCACATTTACAGTGTGGCAATGAGATTCTCATGTGCAAGCGGGCAGCACAGAGGACAGAGCGTGGGGCTCAAGCAGTGGGGACAGACGAAGCTGAGAGGGATGGGGATATTGGAGGGATGAGGTGGGACTGCCCCAGGGGCATAAACTGCACAGTCTCGGTGATCAGAGCTGCTCCCAGTAACTTCTAAGCCATGAAACTGTCATTTCAGAGAGGATGTAATTGCTAGAGGAATTACTTAGTTAATCGTCAGGGGACAGATCCATTATAAAAAAAAAAAAAAAGAAAAGAAAAGCTCTATCTGCGGGGCTCCCAAATAATCAATTACTGGAAATGGTCTGCTGGGACTCCCTGGAACCACTATTGGCTTAACTGATTATTTCTAATTTAATACAAACCACACACTCCCCCTCACACTTTCATCCACCCACTTCCTAGAAGCCAACCTGATGCCTATGCCTGGATAAAATATTTGATGAATCCCAAATCACTGTTGCTGCAGCCTTTCAGAGATGAGAATTTAGCTGTTCGATATTTTTGAGGACTTGATTATGCTTTTAGGTGCAGTGCTGAGCTCCTCCTCCAGCCCTCTGGACAAGAGTAGGTCCCAGAAAACACTGAGCCCATTATCCATTTCCAAGGATAGCTCCTCCATCTTTCTTTCTTTTTCTCCAAAAATGACAGAAAGTTGGTACTAAGGTGCACCAACAGCAAACTGTGGTGCTCTTCCTTGGAGAAAGGTCCAAGCTCTGGTCATCTTCATACCACTTGCTTCTCAGAGGAAAGGTGTAAGCAGATAAACACGTGTCTTGGCACTGCAAGTCTTCAGACAAGCATTAGGGTGAATTTCTGAATCAAACATACTTTCAGGATAAATTTCAGGATAGATTTCCCACCAAGCAATTTTTTGCAAACTTTTGGCAAGCTTGCTTTTTCAATAAACCATCCAAAATCAGAATCCTTGGATGAGGAGGAGGGAGAAAGTGAGAAATTTTGGCTATAAAGGTTTATATTTTAAATCTCTCTCTCCCAGGAGTCCATCTCATGCTCCCTGGACAGGTTTTCCATCACAAACTGTCCCACACATCCCACCAGCAACCCTGGAGGTGGTGCACCTGCTTAGCAAGGCAGTGCTGTACTACCTACGCACAAGAGCCTGTGGAGAGAGGGAGGTGAACCCCACAGGTCCCTTTAGAGAACCCCAGTTTCCCAGGCTGCAGTCACCATCTCCTCCTGCCTCCACCAGCTCTGAGCCCAGCCTTGTCTGCTAAGGAGGAGCTTTTCATCATGCACTACACTCAGGGAGCTGACAGGGAAAAAAAACAAATGGGAAGAAAGCCTGGATCCTGATAGTTCTGGAGACTTTCTAAGCAAGAAGTTTTGTATTTGTAAGGAAACCAGCTTCTGCCTGCTGCAGCTGTAATGGGTATTCAGGCCAAGTTGTGGCAGATGTAAAAACCATCAGTTTGCCTCTGCACTCTCCCATCCCACGGGTCTCAGCCACTCACCCCTCAGCCTTTTCACCTTGCTTTCTCCAGCCTCACTGCAGTTCCTCACAAAACGAAGCACTGCACACTGCGAGACAAATTATTAAAATTCAGCCTTTTCTGTTTGGTTGGTTTTTTTTTTTTTAACAATGGCTACATCCAGAGGCCTGGTGTGTTTGCATGGTGAGAGTGCAGTAGGCTGTGCGATATCAATGTTTTCCCTTTCAAAAGCAAGTGATACTGAAACTAGTCTCTTCTTCTTAACTTCATCTATTTTTTGCTAGCTTTGGGGTTTTCTTAATATGCAGTAGGGAGTCTTTTAGGAAATGTTTTCTCTTCACAGCTTTTTTTTGTCCTACAGCAACCCTTTTTAAAATGCTGAGTATATGCTTGCCCAGATAAATGTGTATTTGAACACACAAGCAATTACCCTATTTTAATATAATTAATTTTTTTCAAGTTTCTATATGCATTTCCTGCTCATTTGACCATGCAATAATTAATTAGCATTAATTATCTTAGATTGCACCTTCTCCATCTACACACAAATTCAATTAGAAAGGCAGGCTTTTTACAGCCCACTTCAGAGGGAGCACCATAAGCAGTGAAAACTGTATCCGTGGTGAAGACATATTTCACACTTGCCAGAGTATTATGAGAAACTATCACTATTTTTCAAGAAACATTAAAATCAAAATCAAAGCCAGAAACCTATGTGGTCTCTGCTGCATCCATGCTAGGGACTGGACCTTCCCCCCCTCCCTCACTGTCCCCCTTTTCCACATCCATGGGGATATTTTCTTCCTGGAAGAAAGGGTATTTTCTTCCTCTGGATATATCTGTGCTTTCGAAGTTCTCTCGCTCTCTGGACGAATCCTGTGGGTCCTTGATGTCCTCTTGTCCATCTCCAGCCCAGCTAAAAGCCCTCATGCCCCCAATCTCATTACCTCCAGCAGCTCTTTCCCTCCACTTGAGGAGCCAGCAATTACAACTGAGAACCAATACCTAACATTACAGGCAGCTGAAAAGGTTTCACCTCTGCGCTGCTAAAAGCTGAGTATGTGTTTTTTCACGCTGGATGAGTGTTTGGGTTTTCTTCAGGAGGGACATGCCCACTCAATCCAGGGAGAGGCAGTTGGGGAGGCTTTTCTGGTAGTGTAAGACATTATCAGCCAAACCATTTCACCACCTTTAGACCAAGTCCTGCAGGAGTGAGACTGGAGGATGCCATGGCAATCACTGCCCTCCTAAATTATTAGGGATGAGGTGGCAAGGAAAATTATCACTCCTGGATAGCTAATGCTACCCGGATGCCACAAAAAGCCAACCGTAAGTCAACATGAAAGGAAGGAGCAAAGTGCAAAAACCCTGACAGTGCAGCTTAGCACAGAGGAAGGGAAGTGGTGGCACAATTTTCTTCAGAAGACCAACCACATAAGACAGTGCCCCCGGGACTGAAGCTTTTGAAGTACCAACACAAGGAGATTAATCATCTTGCCATCGAAAAAAAGAAAAATACAGAAAAAACACATCTAACCTAAGACTGTGCAGATGAGCACCATAGTGATGCCAGAGACGATTCATCTGCCACCTATGCCGACTCAGAGCAGCATCATGGGAAGCAGCTGGTGCCACAGGCAGTGCTGCTGAGCCCCTGCACCTGCACACTGGAGGAGACCACCCTAAAGCCCCCAGGAGGGAGGGAGGGAGCCAGGAATGGTGGGGAACACGTGCCACGATGTGACATCTCTGTGCCACTGAGTCAGACCCTGTTCACTGATAAAAGTTTTGGGTGCACACGTCATACACACGCATATTTGTGTGCATATAAATCTGCATAGATACGCACGTATATCTGCATGACTGCCTATGCAGTCATACGTGTACCCAGAGACAGTACACGTAATTTGGCTGCTCTTGGCACTGAGGGATGTTTGTGACTTCTGAGAAACTGAGCATCCTTTAGCCACATGTCATAAACCTGTCACCTGGAGAAGGGAGAGGAATTTCCCCTCAGGGCACATAAGCAGCTTGAGCCTTCCCAGCAGGGCTTGGTCCAGCCACTGTCTCCTGCCCTGTCTCTGAGTAGAGGACTAAGTTCCCTGGAAGTGTTTGGTGGTGCTCCTGAGATCTCTGCTTCCTTGGAGGGGAGCTGGCAGTGACATAAGGCCCCTTTGCCCCTTCATTATGAAGCCCCATTCTGTGGCAGGAGCCATTTCCTCCCAAAACAGATGCTGCAAGGAACAAACTTGGCCTCTAGGCACAGTGGCAGGTGTGCAGTCCCCACACCTGCCCACGCAGCTGGAGGCTCAGCTGGGGCAGGGAGAGCACCACCAGCACCCCTCTTTCCCAACAGAGCCAAGACGAGATGGGAAGGGAGGTGGGAGAGACATGCAGTAGCCACTTTTCCAGTGTTTCGGTCCGGTCCCTTGCAGAGCAGGGTGAGGAAGCAAGAGATTTGTGAGCTGCCTGAGAAGAGCATGTTGAGGTTGTATTTTGAAGTCATTAGCCTGCTGGTCAACTGGTGGTCCTAACTTTGCTCCTGGAGCACTTCAGAGCATCTACCAAAACACCCTTTGGTTCTCCTAGGCTTCCTACATCTGACTGAGGATTTTTAGTGTGTGTCTCCCTGGGAGTACAGCCATTAGGCAAGCCTGGCATTCGTTTGTCTCTTCCGCCTCCCCTGAGACTGCTTTTGGCCGATGAGATTAAACCAAACTGCCCCAAATCACCCAGCAGTTCTCCTTCCCACCCTGCACATAGGGACCAGCCCCCAGGCCAGGCCCACCCCCGGTGCACAGAACTGAAGGAATGAGGGAGGGTGGTTTTCCCATGTTGGTGGGAAGCAGGTCAAAGGATTTGCCATCAGCTGGGATGCATCTGCATCCTGTGGCTTCCCAGGTCCCTCAAAAAAAGTGTCTTCCATGGAGGAAATACGCTCACTAAAGCATTCCTCAAGTCCTTGACCACGGCTTAGGCACATGTGATGGCGCTCCTCGACTGGGGATGTGTGCAGCCCTCTCTCAGGAGGCAGTCAATAGGACAGCTGTGGTTCATTACAGACGAAAATGAGGTCGTCAGGTTTTATTTGCTTTTAGAATTCAGTTGTGTAAAGCAGCACCAAGGAGCTAAACTTTGCTGGGCAAATTATTTTCCTCACACTAGGTTAATGATTTGTATACAGACAGATATGCCAGGACATGGTTACAGTTCATTATGTCATGGAGCCATGACCAAAAATTAGAAAATATTCCCTCAGGACAAAGTCTCCCAAATCCAGCAGCTGGGCAGACAGTGTGTGTATGAAGGTTGCCCACATCTAAAGATCCTTCCCACATAGCAGACCTAAGGATGCAAAAGCTGCCCTCAGGGTCGGCATCCCAGCCAAATCCTACAGGAAACCTCCTGACACCTTCACAGTTGTGCAAATGAGACTTACACATAAGCATTCAGGAGAGGGAATTCATGTCCCTGCACATTTTAAATCCTCTGGAAATGCCTTGCCCGTAGTAAAACGGAGTAAATGAATTAGTGTTTAATGCCACCGCAGGCTGTGTCAGTAGCTGGCATCCCCAGCGGTGTCTCACGCCTGTGGACGCTGAAATGGCAGGCGCCAAGCAGTGCCGCTGGCAGCAGCAGCTTCTCACCTCGCGCAGCCGGCAAAGTTTGCCCAGGGAAATCTTCCATGAGACTGAAAGGCGACTGCAGGGGCCAGTGCTGCCAGGTGCCTCCAACAAACAGCCTTTCATCCAGGCAAAGAGGCGGTGACGGGGATGAGGGTGGGAGGTTCGGGAGGAGCCCTGTTCGCTCAGGTGGTGACTCAGGGCAGCACTGGGATGCGGCCCCGAGGGTCAGGATTGCACAAATAGCTGCAGGAGGGGCTGACGGGAAGAGGGGGCTCTCCCTGCTCCCCCGTGTTCTGTGTCAGGAGGAGGAGCACAATAGTCTGAGGAGGGAGAACACCCCTGTTCATGTTAGGAGAACAAATTTTCTTCACCTCACTCTCCCCAGGGAGATTTAAGTTTATCCTTGTGCCTAGCCCAAAGCCTAGCTCCATGAGACCTAGCTTTCTCTCACGTCCCTCGTGCTGTCTCCTTGTGCCACAAAACCCCCCAAAAAGGCTTGTGCCTCTCTGGGCTGCAAGAATGCTGGCATCTCCTTCTCCCTTGTCTCCTCGGAAAACAAACCCAGTAAGAGGCAGGGACAGAGGATGACCACAGAAGTGGGAGCAGCACACTGACGTCTCCCACTCCTAACAAGGCTCACCCTTCCTCTCAGCTGTCCCTGCTGTGGACTATACCAGCCCAAAAAGCAAGCTGTTGCTGTTCAGCCCCAAGAGAGACCAAGCCCTTCCCCAGGCTGCCCCCTGGGAACCATAACATTTTGTCAGAACAAGAAAAAAAGCCAGAGAAAAACCCAAAATGTCCCAAACCAAGTGCTCTCAGATTTTTCTAAACGAGAATTTAAATGCCTGCCAGCCTATCTGCCGATAGCAGAAAGCAGATTGCAAGTGTAACAGGATGCAATCGAGTCAGACAATTCCAGAGAGAGCACCAGAAGGCTTAATATTAGGACTACTGGCATTCATAGCCTTTGCTAATGACTTAACAATTGTTTGTGCTGATTTGGATTGGCTTCAATGTGCAGAGAACAACACTTTCTGTTCAAAACTGAGAGAGACCATCAAGGCTTTTACTGACTATCTTGGTGGCTGCTTTCTTGTAAATACATATTTTTCACACCTTAACATTAAAGAAATACATTGACAAAATTAAAAAACAAAAGTCTGTACTCTCAAAGGATAGACATTTTATAGGCAATTTTTCCACCCAAAAGCATTACCTCGAGAGTAAAAACACACTTGCAGGACTCAGAGGGATTTAATGACATTGAAATCCTGCAAAAAGCACCAAAAGAACACAAGAGGTTTCTCCTGCCTAGGTCTATCTGTGTCTTCAGGGAAATCCCTTCCTCAATTGCCCCTCTTGCAACTGGGAGCTTCGCTGCTTTCTTCAATTTGGTATGTTAAAGCCCAGGCAGGCTGGGTCACACTCTCTGAGATTGCTCCCCTGACTTTAAAGTGCTTGTGTATTTAAATTCAGCTCCTAGACCAGATCTTGCCCTCATTGCCTCAGGAAAGTTTGTCCTCAGTAAGACTCAGATTATGACCTGCACAGAAGTTTCAATGACACAATTCACTGCTCAAAAGTTTTGCCAGAGAACAGTATGAAAGAGCCAGCATACTGTGGGGGACAGGATGAATGTTATCTGCTAGGAAAACATCACGCTCAAAGCACAAGAGGAGCAAATGAGAAATTAAGAGCTCATTTTTCAACACGCAAAGTGTGGGTCTCACCTAAGTTTGGCGTGAAGGGGCATTGTATTCATCAAACTTTCAAGCTGTGTTTCCTGAGAGCATTCATGCATACATATGTTTACATTCCTGTTACTAATCCAGTACAGACACACGTACAGGTGGTGTCTGCCTTTGCCTGGGATCGGCATCTTTGCCCTCAGTGCAGCTGACCTGGTGAAATCTCCCAGCAGATGCCCAGAGCTGTTACAAACATCGGCCTCAACAAACATCAGCTCTGCTGCCTGCTCATTCTCTCTAATGCAATTAGGACAGATTAACATGGGTGACTAGATGTGAAAGACAACTGCACCTCACCATCGCCATCCCACACACGTTTATTAATTTGAGTCCTGCCCTTTTCATAAACTTGTTGCTCTCTTGACCTCCCTCAGATGGAGCACCCTTCTTTTTCTTGCTTGAAAATTAAGAAGAGTTCCGGCAGGGAAAGACAGCCAGCTGAAACAGTCAAAGCCACAGGAGCCCCACAGCAACAGCCCACAGTTTCTTTGATAACCAGGACACATGCGGGAACTTCATGAGCTCCCTAGTGGGCTAGCAGCCACCTTTCTTGACTCCTCTGTCAATTCCCTGGATTCAAAAGCCCTGGAAGGACTGTGAAATGAATACCATTACACTTCTTTTGCATGGGACATCTTGACTTTATCTCTTCATTTTGGAATGCCAGGCATCTGCTCTCTGGATAGACCTCCAACAACAGGGCAGAAATCTTCAGGTTTCTGTCATGCTTTCATCACAGTAACCACACAAATGGCTTAAAAGTGTGATCCACAGACTAAACTGGGCCACAGAATCATCTTTTCTGACTTCTCATACACACAGCCTTTAGGTAACCAGCTAAAGCACCACAACGTGTCTTTTAGACAAACTCTTGATGGAAAGGCTCTGCCACTTCCCCTGCTAAATTATTCCACAATTTAAGAAAAAAATGCCACTTGATCTTAAAAGTGAGAACATTTCAGGCTGAATTTCTCTAGCTGTAGCCCTCATCTATTGTGTTGGGTTTTATCTTTGTCGGATTGATTAAAGAACTTGCAGCTGCTGAGAACATTTGCCTTTGTAGACATTTGAGGACTGTGACCTTAATCTTGCCTTTCTTAAAATAAGTGGATTAAATTTATTGGCATATCTCAGAGAGAGACAAGTTTTTCTGACTTCAAAACAAAAGGTCAGAAACAGATGGGAAGCTTGCAGATCCTCTCCGAACCCTTTCCAACCTGTTAGCATCATTTGGATGTAATGCCACAGTCTCCCACCTTCCAATGGGTGTAACTTTCCATTAATTATTTTGAATGTCCCTACTTCCTCAGGTATTCCCCATAAGAATTTTATTTCCTTGATTTTACATTTATGTATTTCTGCTGTATTTAAGTAATTTTAAAAACTTCTGAAGCTTGGTTTTGTTGGGCTGTCATCTCTATACATTAAATAACATTTTCCATTCAAGTCACTCCTCAGTTTACAATCAGCCATATTTTTAAATGTATATTTTAATAATCCAGGTTCAGTCCACTCCCTGGCATCCTAGCGAAGAGCCATGTAAGTCGTGCCCCCTCCTTCAACTGTGACAATGTGTTCTGTAACTCTCTAAGTGTGGACAGCCCAGCAAATGGCACATCTCCACTATTTATCTTACTCCTAGCACCTAGATTTTATTTTCTGCATAGTCTCCAAGTGGGACACTGTTGTTTTTCCTGAGACTCTTAAAAAGTCCATCATTTTCTTGGCAAAATGGAAACATGGGTCTGTGAAGGGCTGTAGGTGGTTTCTGATCCATCCTTAGCCTGAGTTGGATGGATATTTCCTGACAGGCCTTGCCCTGCTGAGCCTCTGGTGCAATGTCTCTCCAGGCAACTTCTTTAAGTGCAGAACAATCTTTACAGTCAGAAATTATTGTCCTGGCAATAGATGTGTATTGCTGCCAATTAGCCCAGGTTTTTCTTGCTTTATTTCCAGAGGATGTGAAGGGCAGTCAATGCTCAGCATTTTAACAGAATTTAACATGGAGCAGATGACTTACCATGTCCTCACAGCTGCCAAAATCCCAATTCAGCAATTCCAAACCCTTCTGCTCGGGGGAGAGCTTCACTGTATAAGCTGTCATTCCTGCAGACCATCTCTGAACTCCCTCATCTAATAAATTACTGGAAGCACAGCTCTCCAGCTGGCTGCATTTCTCCACCTGAAGCTTCACCGAGCTGCGAATACCAGAGGATACCTCCCCATGGCAAACACGCTGTGGGGCATACTTTGCCCTTGGACAGCACTATCCAGCTGCTAGCTCCAGAGCAGCCTGGTCTGCTGATGCCAAGCTTGTGCCCCTCCTGGGGACCCAAGGAGAGGGGGCAGGTGCCCTTCACTGCCAGTGGGTGACTGCTCAGCAGCTGCTTGTGCAGCACCTTCCTAAACATCTCCCTTCCCACCAAGTGGGCTGTAACAACCCTCCTCTTGACACCCCCCTCTCTTTCGTCTTTATCTGTCTCCAAAGTCATTCAATAAATCTTCCTCTTGTTTCCTCACGAATGTCAGATGAAGAACAGCCTTTCCTGGTATTTGTCACAAAATTTAACCCCTATTTTCTCTGCTTAGTTTTCCTAAATCAGCTGTGCCCTTCCATAGCTGTCTTTCCAAGCTGTAATCTGTCCTCTAGAGTCTCTGTGGTGCCTGTTAAATCCTGGTTGGCTTTTGTGCTGAGTATCCAAATACTTCCTGTTTATTTTCTGTTCTTCTGGCATGATTTCTGAAGGAATTAAAACCGAATCTGTTTATCTTTACTAAATCCCTCTGCTGATAAGGGTATTAGTGTTCTTATTTACAAATAGAAGAGCAAGGCAAAGAAGGACTGGAAGTAAAAATCTCATAAAGTGAGTCCCTAATTTGAGATGTCCTGAAAGCATCCAGCAGTAGAATTTTCTGAAAATGCCAAATAAATAGCCTCTAAAATTCGTGCCCCTTAAGGTGCTTCAGTTTAGGGACCTTCAATCAGTGGCATCCCCACTCCCTTGATACTCCAGAAAACTGAAGATCCTGCCACAGAGGCGGAGAGGTCATTCACAGCTTTTTCCTGGAAGGAAATAAGATAAATACATTGCAGGCTATGTGGCAGTCAGAGCCCTCGATCACAGACAACCTTCTTCTATCAGAGCAATTACTTTTTAATATGTCTCCTAATTTTTCAGAGAGGGAATTAGTAAGGCAGAAATCATCTCAAACAGCTTTTTTTTTTTTTTTTT
>VZTE01001144.1:142260-210752 GCA_013397775.1 Eulacestoma nigropectus
GCCTCTTTTTCTGTGCAATGATCCACACGCGTCTTTTGCCCGCGTTGCTAAACCCCGCTGTCGGGGCACCATGTGGCCGCGGGATGAAAAGGAGAATCACTTTCCCGAGCGTGTTCCCCTAAAATAACGCTTTCGGCGAGGTCAGGCTTGTTCCCCGCCAGATGACAGACAAGAGCAACAACCTCACCACGCCTGAGTCGGACGCGCGGCAGTGTGCGCTCGCTCGCTCGCATCGCGGCGTCTCTCGGCGTAAATCACCTCCTTAGCCACCAGCACTCCTTCTCGTGCCCAGAGTTAAAAGGAGGCTTTTCGGCTCGCGGTCGGAGTGTTGGAAATTCAGCAGACTCTTTTCTGCTAAGTAATTTTCCTTTTCGGAGTGAGGTGAAGGGAAAAGTGATGTGGTCCAGCGTGCTTTCATCAAAACGCTGCAACCAAAGATCTCATCACAAGATTTGTTTTCCATGATGAGCAGCATGCGAATGTGCAGGCTTTGAGCAGTGATCGGCAGCTCTGAATATATGTTCAGCATCATTTTCTTCTCCTTTTCAATGTGAAGTTTAAGAGTTTCAGAGATGAGGCGATATACTGTCCCTAGTGAAAGCAGGTCAGTGGGTGTTGTTTGTCGGCTAATGAGGCCATTCTATTCGCGTGTTAATGGCAGGTTGACTTACTGCGGGGGGTGAGTGCAGTCACACATTCCCTTGTGTATCTGCATGTGTATTCCACTATGGCACTTTCTCTGGAGGTTGTAAAGTGCAAAACAGGACGTGGTTGCCGAAGATACTCAACAGGGAGATGTCAATGGTCAGTAGTCATGTATAAACTCGAGTTGCAGGGGGATCTGACTGCTGCTGTAAACTCTCTGAAACAATGTACCCATCTTGGATTCTATCCCGCAGAAAACGAACATTTGGAACCAATGAAAATAAATCACTGTTGAGCAGTATTTTGTCTCTCTCATGGAAAGTGTAGTATGAACCTGCCAGTGAAGTCAGAAAACATTTAAATCTAGAAGCCAGGGTGTAGGGAGGAGGGAAAAAAAGGAAGGCAAAGATGTGGAAAATAACACTGTTTTGGTGGTGGGACTAAACTGCTGTTTATGTGAGATGAAGAACTCAGAAGTCATCTTTCAGTGGAAATAGTTGTTTCATTTTGGGAAGTGACATAAAAAATCCCTTTGTGAATGCATCCAGGGAACCTCAGAAAGTGGTTTTCTGTTGCCCATTCCGAACAAATCTTCAAAAGAAGACAAGGTTGAATGGGAGACACTGAGGCACCTGAATCTGCCGAATTATCACTGTTGGTAGTAAGGTTTTTAACGAGAACTTTGGCATTGTGGTGATTCATTGTGGTGGCTTTTAGCCAGGAAAACTGGTACTGTTTTGATATAGTGCACATGGTCCTAGACTTTGGCATGTCAGCATTGTTTAAAGAACAAGAAACGTGCGCTTGTTGCGGAGTTATTGAGGAGTTCTTATGATGGACAGATTTCCAAGGTCTCTTGTTGGTACCAGTGCTGCACGGGGTAGCAGAAATAGGAGGCTGTAAATATTTTGGCTTCTGCATGCGGAATTGGGACAACCTGTAGTTGCTGCTGGAGTAAACGTTTCAGCTGCCAAAGTTGGATGAGACTGTTCCTTCTTGCCCCAAGCACTTCAGATGCTGCTGGGCCTATGTCTTCCACACGATTCCTTTAAATATTAGCAACAGCCAGACAGCCCTAAAGAAAAGAAAAGGGAAAAAAACCCCCTCATCCTATTTTGGAACAAATCTGCTGCTCGAACATTAAAAAACATGAAGGTCGGGTTGGATTAATGTTACTGACCCTGGTCAGGGTTACAGGGAGCGCCTCACTCCTAAGTTACTTGCATGGACAGTAGTGTTTTTATCAGAGTGTGCCTAAGCAGTGACTTCAAATCCCTTGTTCCATTTCTTTCCAAGTGGAAGATGTATTTTGTGTTTCTACAGGAGCCAAGTAAGGTCCTTTTTAAAAAGCTTACAATTTGTCAAGGTGGAATTTCAGAAGAGCTGTCAAATTTGGCTTGTCACAGCGAGTGACCCCTCTACCTCCCTCCCTGGGCTGACACACAGTAGCTCTAGGCATGGTAGCAGCATCTGTAAGCCAGCTTCACAACTGGAGCTTGAAAGTGGTAAAACAAAGTTGCCAAGATTCAAGTAGAGTCAGTGGTTATCTTGGAAACTGCGCTGGAGAACACAACCACAAATGATTTTGGCAAATAATATACAGTATTTATTTAGTCCAGCTCTCTGATTGCTGTTAAGGCAATCAGCCAGCAGCATTAAGTGTTGTGACATCATTTTGAAAGGCAGTGTGCTGGTTCTGAAATGGAGTGGGATGTACTATGATTCATTATTAAAAAAAAAAAAGCTGTAGTCTGAAGAGACATAAAGCATATGACTGCATCATGGCTGAAAGCCAAAAAGAGAATTGTATGAATCAATCACACTTGCAGCATTATTCCCATCTCTTACATCATAAGGCAGTGAATACCATCTTACTCATTTAGTGAGATTCTGCAGCAGAAATATGCTTTTGAACACTGAACAAGTAACTACTAACAAGTTGCCATAGTTCCGGTTGTTACTTTATCATCACTGCTTGCTTACATGTTCAATTTGCATACCTCGTCCCAATAATCCCAGATAATAAAACCTTACAAATGGAAAGTACCATGAGTAATCATCCTCTCAGCCACTCATTGAAAAGAAATCACTTCTGCCTTACCTTAGAGTAGATAAATCTGCTTTAAAAAATTATCTACGTGTGTGTGTGTGTATATATATATATATGGAAAATCACCTATTTTGCCAAAGAATTGCCCGGTGGGTGGATGCAGAGATGGTGGGGTTAAGGAATAAAATTCTGAACCTCCAGCATCAGCTAGACTAATCCCAAGGACAGCTGATGACTGACCCAAAAAGGTTTGGATTAAAATACTGGGAATATGCCTTGCATTACATAGCAGGGAGTAACAGGATGAAGGTAGAGAAAAACAAGGTTTAAGAAATAGAAAGAACAGCTAACTAATTTCACCCACATATCTCACACTGTTCTTGAACAAAAGACAAAAATATGTCCTAACTTGTAGGTGGATCTCCTAGTTTTTCATAGTAAAGGATTTTAAATCTGGGGTCGCTTTAAAGACAATTGCCATGCTTTGAAAAACACTGTAACAAATAAAAGCCACAAAGATTTAGATTCCTGTCTATATTTTCAAGCAGGCATGCTCATCTCTGTCAAACACCTTCCAGAACTCTGAATCATCTTAGTAACCTCAACAAAATTCAGGCTGTCTTTAAAAGTGAAGTTTTCTGTGGAGGTGGGGATTCCAAGTTGGAGTGTTGTTGCCTTGTAGTATACATATGGCAAGAAATCCCAGAAGGATTATTCTTTCAGATAAATAAAGGCTTGCAGTATTTGACCTAATTCCTTGTGTGTGTGTTTTTCCTCTTACTAAAACAATAAATGAAATACAGGAGGCATTTCTGTTGCACTGTGGAAAGGAATAGGCTTGTTCTATGCTCAAGTTCAGCAAGAAAGGATAATTAAGCATTTTAAGCCTAATCAAGTGCAAAGTTTTGTTAAACCACAACAGACAGAGTGAGTAGGTGAGTGTTTAGATAGCTAAGATAACCAGGAATAGCTCAATAACCAAATACCCCTTGGAAGTACTTCCCCAGGTACAGGGCAGTACCATCGGCTCTCTGATTAAATACTATGATGCAATTTAGACAATGAAATAATCTTCACATGTTCTACAGCATTACCTCTAACCTCAAATATATTCCACATGTTTTCCCAGCATACGAATATTGATTTTACCAGGTGTATGCATGGGGGAGAAGTTTCCAGGTTTAAGCTGAATTTTTGCAGCTGTATAAAGAACATCTTCTGCATTCTTTACTCTACATGAGCTACCCTGTCCTTAAATGTACATTTCAGTGACTAAAGTTTAAACAACTCTCCTTCCTAATCTCCTTTCCAATAATGCATAAGCAGTCCAAGTTTGTGTTCCAGTGTCCTGGCGTGAGCTACCGTAAGTCACATCGTATTGGGAAAGGATTTGGCTCCGTTGCAGTGAAACCCCAGCTTACCAAGTGGGTAGGTTTAGGTCAGGACGATGACTCTCCATGTGGTTGCGTGCACGTGGTTTGAGTGTTTACAAACAGTGTCCCAGCATCCTCGGCAGCTGCCTTGACGCAGCCAGTGAGGACAGAGTTCTAGGAATGTCCCTGGTCCTCATGGACAGCGGAGGAGAAGGAAAGAAATAAACAAAAGCACAGTTTTAAGAACACATATTATAGTTTGGGTTTTGGCCGAGCTTTCTGCATCTGTGTTGCATTCTAGACCACTGCGTCCTTTGTCGAATGCTGTTGTTTTTTTCCTCTGCGCTCGAGCGCAGTTTGGGCTGTGTTGATGGGTTTGTCTGGAACAGACTGACCCGAAGGATGAGATGGGGGCTAAGGGAATTGTTGCAAAGATTTCAAATTATTTTTGCCCCGTCTCCCCTTTTAAAAATGTACAGTTAATTCAAGTCCCAAAAGCTTTTATGACAAAACAGCTCTTTACAATACAAGAATCCCACTGTAAATGGTTATATATTTTTTCCTTAATTAAGCATGATTCACTGCCTGTTAGCATACTAGAACAATTCCCTTTTTAAAGAACAAGAAAGAAATCATGAATCCTACTAACTTTATGAGTAAAATCAAATAGCTGAAAGTCTTTATTACTTAATGAGACATGTTGACACAAAGAGGCGTTGCTTTTACGAAAGCTAATACCACTGCAAGGCAAGCTTTAGATCTCCATTAAATGTAAGAAGCTTGGTGGAAATTTCTGCATTAACCCAACCAAGTGAATAATGCCACCAATCTGTTGCTCAAAAAAAAAAAAAAAAAAAAAAAAAAAAGGGGGGAGAAGGGGGGGAAATTTTTGNAAAAAAAAAAAAAAGTGGGGAGAAGTGGTGGTAATTATTGGGGATGCCTTGCAGAGATGAAAATTTTGTAATTCTGTGAAAATGCACTGTAGCTGGTCAGAAGCATGCAACTGACAACGTGTTTCATGCTCTACCCTGTGGACCTAAACCAAACCTGTCAGGCCAGTTCTGGTCTTCAGAGACACTTGAAGCCTAAGCCCTGCATGTGCTGTAGGACCTTATTATCAGAGGTTCTAACGCTCCTTATCCAGTCCTATGCACATTTTTCAGACTTTCTTAGGCAGTTTTGCAGGAAGCACTCAGAACGTTGTGCAAAGCACATCACTTGCTTTACAAAATGAATCCTAAAATCTGTTTTCTCCTCATAAGGAGAAAGTTGGTACAAATTCCTCTTCCATATTCTGAATTTGTCTGGATGAGTCATGTTATTCACTGTCATGCAACAGAGTAGGAAGGCTGATCCCAGATCTTGTTACACACATGGCTGCTGCTAGCAGTTTTATGTTCACATTGGTTGCTCCCATTTTATGTTGATGTCTATTACAACACTGTAATTTTGTAATTATACTGCAGTGGTTTCTTGCTCACCTCTCTTCTCATTTGCAGGACAAAATGATTTGTGTCATATCCAGAATCTGCTTCTGTTTCAGTAAGCTCTTTACCACCTCTCATTTTCTTTTCTGTCTTCTTTTTGACCTATAGTTCCCATTACTCTTGCACCAGCTGAGTAGCAGAAGGTAGCAAGCAAGAGTAAAGCATGTGAGAGAATATGTGACAAAGGCATTCCTGAGTTTGCCCTGACTATTTGTTCCTTCTCTTGCCACTTCTAGTGCTGTTAGAGAGATCAAAGGGTAAACATTAACCCTAGGCCTGATTCTGGCCGGAGAGTTTTGCCCTCCACTTCAGTGTCCTTCAGTATCTTTCCAGATTTGTCCCTTCGAATGAAAGACAACAACTGTTCATGCAACACTCACCCCCATTTCATGCCCCTGATGCTTTTTTTTTCATTTCTGTTTAATCTGTTTGTTCTCTCAGTGCTACTTCACTTGTGTTTGAAGTCACATTCTTTGAAGTTATAAAATTTTTATACTTGCCAAAGGACACAAAACTCTTTCAGCTCTTATGTAAGCAATAAGGAGAAAAGAATGATTGCATATTTTCTCTTGTGTTCAAGTAGCATTACTCTTCTCACAGTAAAATGAGGAAAAGGAATTGTTGCAGTAAAACAGGAAGGAGTTTCTACCGTTTTCCCCAAGTTAAAGAACACAGAAGTAAGGTATTTTCCATGAAGCTTCAAGTGCATGTACAGCTTAATAAAAGGAATGCCATTTATCCCTAAAAGAGAACATATGAAAGCTGGGAAATACATGGGACTCACCTCTTCCTGGGATATGGAACAGTGGCAGTATGTGTGTGCACATATTACAGATTTTAACATACTTTCTTTTTGGGTTACTAAATTTTTGTTCCCTCTGCATTCCTTTGCTTGCTTTTCTATTTCATTTCAAGTTTGTCTGCCCAAAAAGCTCTGAAGTATTACTTAAATGGCAACACTAAAAATCAAAAACATGAAAGCTGAACAACTGGAAAGGGTCAGATTTAAAACTTACTTAATTTTGTATATCTAGTAGACATCTTGGGGGAAGGAAAATGTATGTTAGTGTGTTTCCCATTCCATGCACAGGTAGTTGCAAATGTAGTCATCACATACCTAGGTGCAAGTGAAAATACAGACCAAATAGGGAAAAACACTCTTAAGATTTATAAAGATGAAAAACGCACAAACCAGAAAAATACAGCCTTTCAGTTCTCTGTTGTTTCTATGGCGCTTTCCATGCTCTACATGGAACATTTATTTTCCTTAAATAAGTTTAGACCTGTACTTTTCTACTTCCCTGTAATCCTTAAAGCAGAGAAGCTTCTGTAGGTGTGAGAAAGCAGTAAGAAAACCAAGAATTATGCTGATCTGTTTTCTTTCTTTCTATTACTGTGTGTAGGGCCCGAGAAGTGAGAAACCAGGCAGGAAAATACAGATATTTATCTGTTCTTCCACTGTGTCTATGTTGTGCAGTTGACAATATATTAAGTATAGGTGGTGCTTTTTTTTCACAGTGTCAGCTGACTTGTGATCCTGCAAAATACCATTTTCACAAAACCCTATTCATTTTCCTTGGGGTCAGCAAGCTATACCAGAGACACCTGGAGCAGTGAGGCACCTAGTCAGTCATATACTTTGTAGTACTGGAAAAAACAAAAAGTAGTTTTGGGGCTATTTTTTTCTTTTTTGAGGGGACAGGGAGAAGAAATGGATGGAAAGACTACAGGTATAGAAGCTAAAAACTAATTTTTACTTAAAAACCTCCAACTTTTCAAAGCAGTTGCAAGTTAACATGTACTTTGCTATAAAACATAAACTAGCTGATGAATGAAAAGTCATGCTTCTGGAAGAGTGAGTCTAACTACTAAGAGAATAGCTGCTTTTTCTTGAAACAATGAGCTGGTTGGAGATACTTTGTTGGACAAGCTGGAGCATGAGTCTAATTCAGGATGGCAACTCTGATGCTTCTAAATATAAGGAGAGTGGATAGAGGGAAATTAATTTTTGCACATTAGGAGGCACCTCATATCTCAGCCACGGAACAGAATCCCACTGTGCTTGGGGCTGTACAAACATAAGCCATTTTTGTTCTGTCTTACTATTTAATTCAGTAAAAGAGGCAGAGAAAAGGGGTCTGACAGCACACAAGGGGCCAGAGTGTTAGTAACTCTTGTTTATAGCAGAGGCAGGCAGCTCCCTTTCAAAAAACTAAATATTTGCAGTAAATAAAGCAAAGCTGCTATTAGTGCCCGCTCTGTGCATGCGTGCATGTGTGTGCGTGTGTGTGTAAGAGGAGTTCCTAAGCAGCATTGCTGCAGCCTTTTCCCCAGGGTGCTAATGTTAATGAGCAGGCAAAACACGCAAAGAAGGAGAGAAAGGGTATAAAATTAATAAGCGACAACTGAGAACCAAAGTACACAGAGATCATGCAATGTGGTATAAACCCTGCTGGAGTCATTCATTTCTGTGCATTTTTTTTTCTTAACCCTAGAAAACCTACAGGAAAGCTGTGGTATAGCTGGGAACTGAACCCATATCTCTTAAACCCCAGTGCTTTACCCATGATACCCTCCTTCCTGCTCATTCAGTAGTTTACTGATCGTTTTCTCTGCTTACTAAGATAACAGAAGTATCAATTTTAAGAAACAGAAACTAGACGCTTTTCATTTTTTTTCAGAATTTGGTTTTCAGTAGCATTTTCTATTGATTGACAACATGTTCTGTTTTTGCTGCACAAACTTTCGGACCTCTAAATCGGCAGTGCTTATCCAAAACAACTCAGCAAATTAAAATTAAATAAATCTCCTCAGGTAAAAGGATGACTTTTTGTTCACTGCTTTGCAGCACTGTTTAAACCCTCCACTCCAAGCGAGAAAGGATGCAGGGAAGAATGTTGTCTCCATTTTACTGGCACTGTAGGTGTCTACATGTACCTCCAAACAAATAATTAAAATAACAATAATTAAAAGTAGTATGTTGTGTCAGTTAATCACTGTGTGTGAAACAGTTATGACATTTTTATAAGTAGGTACTCTAGTTAACTCCCTTTAATACACTCAATCCTCCTATTCATTCAGACAAGATTTCCCACAGTCTGCAAACTGTTCATGTACATCAGCTCCAACCTACCACACAACTCCCATTTGATCTGTTTTATCAATTAAAGGTTTGTCAGGCTCCACGAACCCTCATGTTGACATCGTGCTTGGTAGCAGAGCTCAAAGGAGGGGAAAAATACCAAAACAAAACCAATTTTAATTCGTTGTCAGAAATCTCTGCTGGAGATGGGATGCACAAACCTGCGGGTAACATTAACCATAGCAGCATTCATAGCTTTCTGTTCAAGAGTCCCCCTTTATCTCCTAGACCTGAATTAGAGATGGTAAGCTTTAATGTCTCTGGCCTTTGAGAATTCCTTTGCTGTGGGTCATAGTCACAGCTTAGCCTGCCTGGTTACACAGTGCATTTAACCTAGAGCCTACCCTATTTAACTTCAGCACATTCATGGACTTGTGATACAATCCATGATGAAATGCATTTGGAAATAAAATCCAATAGGTAATTTAGCTTGTGCAGCATCTCTGGATGCTGGCAAACAGTTGACCGTGAAGGACAGATGGATTTTTCCCTGCCATGTTTAGAGATACAATAGCACTGCAAACTACTTTGGAAAAAGATGGAGCAGAGCATTCGGACTTGCCTCCCGCAGTTGCTCCTCTCCCCACAGCAGTTTGGAGGTTCAGCCAGCCAAGCCCCACGTGGCTCACATGCACGTGGCCACACTGTTTACAAACACCCTCCCAGGTGTCCCCAGGCACCACTGTGTGCCACACTGCAGCTTGTGAGAGCTCCTGTTTTTCGCCCACGTTCTCGGCTGCTTGTAGCAGTCGTGACCGAAGGCAGGGCTGTGATGGGCTGTGGAGCCTGCTAGCTTGTTCGGGTTTGCTCATTTCACATTTAAGCAATATTCAGGCCAGGGGTTTAGAGCAAGGTCGTCCACAGTGAGTCAAAAATAGAAACTTCATTGCTCGATAGCGTAGTAGCACTGGAGAGCGCTAGCTAGATATACACACAACAGCGAGGAACGTACTTTTCTGCTTTCCAGAAACACTACTAGGGAATTGGGTAACATTTACAGTAGGGCAGGATTTCAAAAATCCTGTGGAAATAAATGGACACTTTTTTTTTTTTTTTTTTCATTTCCCACTAACAAACTAGGGACCACTTCTTGTCCAGGTTTAAGAGATGGGGCTCAACAAAACACAAGTAGTTCAGAGCAGCTAGTATGTAAAATCAGAGTTGCATTATCACTCCGAGAAGACTGCCTTAGTTCTGCTTTGTTTTAGCAAGCCATTGGTGTACAGTAAGAAAGAAGTTTGAACAGCTGTGTGTTGCAGCATTAAATGGCCTCCCATAGCTGAGGCACAAAAAGACAAAGCCTGTTCCTTTCCAGCTGCTCAGCTAAAACTGTATGGACTTACTTCTGCTACTCTCCTCACCAGTTCAGAGTTCAAGGACTCATATATCTACCGTACCTTGAGTTCAGATAACAAGATATAACTACATGGAGGGAAACAAACAGAAAAATTCCTGTTCTTCAAAGACAAGCTCTTTTTCTCTACTTGTTCCCCTGTTTTGTTTCAGGGTGTGCACGGTTTATTTTTCTCTTTTGTTTTACTCTCCCTCCCCGCACTCCCTCCTGCTCACCCTCTGCTGTGTGCACACCCTCTTCCAGCCTCCTCTCTGGCTTGCCTGGCTGAGAAGTGCGGACTCAGCAGGGACTGGTAACACTTTAACTCTTTGTCCTATTCTCAGCTCTCCCAGGAAAGGTCAAAGCAAATAAGACTTACAGCTGCACTTGAAACAGAGCCGCTATAATGGAGAGGGACATTGACCACAGACTGTTCCCCCTCTTGCATGTTTTTTTGTTTTTTTTCTTGAAGCATATAAAGTGTGTAGCCAGGGTGAGATGAAACTTTGCATAGGTTTGGGCGGCTGGATCTGCTTATTTCTCGTTAAGAGGAAATGAAAGACTCGTGACTTTTGTTTGTACTGGCCATATCATGCAATTTCTACTGATAAAAAGAAATAATTTAGGAGCTACTTCCTCAAATGCCTGAAATGTGGTCTTAATTTCATCAGTGCAAAGCCAGCAAAAAGCTATTACAGACACAAAGTCTCTGTAATGTGTCTCTGAAGTCGTTTTAGAAACTTTGGCAATGTGCCCTTATCCAGTTCTTTTCCCTAAGAGCCACAGTTTTGCATTGTGTTCTGGGACCATGCGGGCTCCAATTTTAGTGACTTAGGGCAGAAAGGAGTTCCATTTTTCTTAAGAACAATTCAGCACTACCATTTGCTTACACTGAAAGACGAACCTGTGGGGCCACCATCAACATTAGCACACGTCCACATGTGCCACGTACAGGAGAAAGGTTTCCACCTGCCCTTCAAGCACCCCGCCGCAGTGTCTCACACGGCTGCGAGGGGTGCGTGCCAGCCAGGGCGCTGGCACTGGTTGGCTTAGCGACATCACACTGGCGCCAAGCTTTACCTCTCAGCTTTGGCACTCCAGGTCATGCTGGTGTCTCGCCACGTGCTTACGCGCACATGGCAGCAGTGTTTACAAACATGACCCCAGAACTCTTACGGGCAGTTATGAAAGAGGCAGCGAGTGCCACATCCCGCGCGCCAGGCTGACCTAGATCGCCAGCGCTGGGAACGAACAGCGAGGCGGCTGTACCAGCATAGGCTCTGAGAGACATTCAAAGCAGATGATTTTGCTCCCAAACTGATTTGAAGTCTCATTGCCACCTTGAGAGCGTTTTCCACCATAAACTAAAAATAGCTACTATTAACTAGCAGGAGCGGTGGGTAAGTGATTCAGCAACTCAGGGATAGAAGTGACTGTATTCTTCAGCACTCTAAGTCTGTTTCTGTGTTGAACTAACTCAGCACATAAGATTTTCACAACGGGAAGGAAATGCAAAGCTGGCTTACTTTGGCTAAAAGAAAAGAACACTGCATGATCATGTAGTTCCTGATTGACAGTTCCTTTTTTATTCCTTTATTAACACTTGCACTCAGGCACTAATGAATGCTTTGTTGACAGGCTGTAACCATCCATTTAGGAAAAAAATACCTTAGTAGTCTCAAATGAAACACCTCCATCTACAAAATACAAATACCACTGTATGGCTGATTTGGTTTTTTGACATGGGCCTTAAGAAAAAAAAGCATAGCCAAAACTCTGCTTCAGCAAACCAAGCACTGAATGCTCAATGGTCAAATGTCCATGTTCTATCTTCACATGTGTATTTTTTACAGTATGGGTCTACTGGAAAAAAGAAAGCATCCCTTCCTCACCCTTGAAGCTCTTCAAAGAAGTTTGTATTGTATGCCAAAGTACTCCAAAGCAGTTTGCTTTCAGAAGTTAGCAGTTTATAGTAAAGTGGAGTACATGGTCCAAGAATTCGTTTTTGACAGATTCCAGCATTCTTGAAGTTGTCTCAGAAATACAAGTGTGTAGAGGAAGACAGGTACTATAACTGTGAGTGATTGCTTAAGATAATAAGAGTTTTCTTGAAAAAGCTGCTAAATGAGCAAAAATAACCCATACTTGTTAAAAATCACTTCCAGTTTTCACTTTTGGAATCGAAGAATTTAATCTCAGCTTTGCAAAAACCTCCTAAATGATGAAAAATTCTTTTTCCCCTCCCAAATAGAAAGTTTGACTTTTCAGAAGCAGATGAGATGGTAGAAAGATTTTAGTTCCATTTTATATTAGTTATTGTAATACATCTCAGTGTTTGTAAATATCATAATGATAAAGCCTGTAGGAAAGACACACTATGGGCCTCTCCATGCCTCTTCTGCAATACAGTTCAATCTCACTACTGAATAAAATTTTTGTGAGTATAAAGCTAGTTCAGCGTCATCATCTTTTCCAACCATACCCATGGCAGCTCTGCAGTAGAGTTGTCAAAATTCCTGCAAAGTTTTTTTGGTATGTAAACAAAATAAAACAAGAGAGGTTGACACATGTTCACTCTGGCTTGGTCACTGACTGATTTCATGTGGTCTCAGATAGCTCTAACCTGAGCTGGGGAAGTGCTCTGCAGGTCAGCCCCTGACCCATTGCCAGTTTTGTTCAGTCTCCTAACTACTTTTATTCTTGTATTTAGAATGCGAGCAAATGTACTTGGTCAGTTATTGATGTCTTTTCACTGCTGAATGTTCATTACAATGTTCATTACACTGTATATAATAGACCTAGAAATCAGAATGGAAGTACTGAAAATAGGTCACTGCTGTGTTCCTATTTTAAGAGCTCTTTGTAGCATTTCTCCTGCCTGAGGAAAGCAAATCCACCTTACTATGAAACTGTACAAGTATGGGCAGAATGGGAGAAAGGAGAATTAGAGCCTTAGTATAAAATGGTCCCTTAATGTATATAGCTTTCCTCTTGGGTACATTGCCGTACATCCTCTGGAGTCTTTCTTCAGAAACCCTGAAGCACTTTTTAAATTGTTCTGAATCAGAAAGTACTGAGGTTTGCAAGGACTGGATTATTAGTATTTATGATGTCTGTGGGCTTTACCAGTACGTTTAACTTAACCAGTGTAAGGTCTGTACAGATACACAAATTCTGTTTGGTCCACCTTTGACTTAGAGAATCTTCTTATTGTTAGCATTTATAGTATTTTCTTACATTATATGAAGAGCTTCTTTTAGTCACCCAGTGAAGAGAATATAAGGGAAGAAGTGCTGCTTATGATGAAGATTATTTTATTCAATGCTTTTAGTTGGGGGCAGGAGGGAAGGGAACAGTGTAAGATTACCATTGTATACTACAGGGTGAATACTGCCATTGTGTCAGTTTAGATGAGTATCTCAAAATAAATACAGACTCTGTCATGGGTTTGTCCTCTACCTAAAAAAACAGTGGAAATCTTGTTTAACAAGTTCAGCAAAAGGCACACCTAAAGTTTAATTATGTCTTCAGATGCATGGGTGCAAGTCTTATTAAAGAGTTTTACTCAACTCCAAGAGAAGAGACTTAGGACTTTTTCTTATACTTAGATTGATCTACAGTCATGACAGCGCACAGTGTGGGGAAGAAAATCCCTTGGCATAATAAACAACTATTCCTAGCCATATCTCTCTCTGCCACCCAGATGTGTGGGAGAGAGCAAGAGATTATTCACCAGTTTATATTTTGCAGTCAATACTCCTCTTCCCTCACCCCTCTGAAAAACCAATCTACCAAAAAAGCAGGGGAAGATGGAGAAGAGATGAAACAGCACCTCTGGTATTTACCTGAGGGTTTTACATTAATGTCTCCTGGACCTGGGAATCTTGGATACTATCTGAATTGCACATCAGTTGTGCTCCAGAAGTTGCAGTACTGAATGAGGCAATGAGAGGATTTCCTGACCTAGAAGGTAGACAGACAGGGGTCAAATTGTTCCTCTCTCTTACTCATTGTTTTCTCAGCAGAAGAGGGTTCCTTAACAGACCAACTGCTTATTGTTTTTGTGCACAGAGAATAAAATGTACAGAACACCTGCTGGACAATACACTGAGTTTACTAACAACTGCCCACAGCACTCAAAGGCAAGGTGGGAACATGCAACGGGCCTCCAAAATATATGTTCAGCATAAACCACTGGCAGAAAATGTTTCCCATCACCCTACTTAAAAACATAACAATTCCTGTAAATTCAAGAGTCACAAGAACTATAATATGTGAAAAAGAGAACAAAAACAATGAAAGGAACAAGGAGCACTTCAGATTTTTTACAGTACTGGGGAATGTGTGGGGAAAAATGCCCAGAGATGTTCTTAGGAAAGCAAGAAAATCCCACCTTAAAGAGTGAGTTTAAAAAAACAAAAGATGGCTAAGCCATACCAGCAATGGCTCTTCTTCATAGTCACAGGATTAAACTAGTGAGATGCCGAGGTTTCTTCCCATGTCTTTCAGCGCTACAAGAAACTACTGTGCTTTGCCCTCCAGCCTGACTTTGGCCATGGCCAACCTCCAAAGCTTCAAAATACGATGAAAGCCCTATTTCTAGTAGTGAAGTTATGTATCGATGAAAGTAAGCAGCTGCATATATTTAACAGCCAAGCTGCAGAAACCCTGATTTATGAATTCAACAGAGATACACCAGAAGCAGCAAAATCAGACCTTCTCTTCTACGCATGTTTCACTATTGTGGCAGCCTTTTTTTTCTTTTTCCTTACTTTTTTATCCTTGCTGTAGGTCCACAAACATGGAGTGTGGTTGTCTCAAAAATGGCAATTTCTACGAAACTCCACGCAAACAATGTCATGCTTCAGTGTAAAGTTTTGATGTGGAGAATTTGGGTTAGTTTAATTTTGAGGGGAAGAGTGGCCAGTATCTTTCCTTTCTGAGCCCCTTTTTGGCCTGTTCAAACTTGCTTGCACCCTTATCCATGAAAATTCTCTGCAGGATATACTAAACAGCCTTTCCCTGTACAAGTGCACAGCAGTGAGAAAGATGGACAAGCTGTTCCTAAAAGTTTATGAAATAGCCATGGAAGAGACCATTTATTCCATCTTCTTCTCCCAAATCAGCCAAATCATAACTGGCACTTTTGATAAATAGGTGGATAATCTGCTTTAGAAGACCTCTGCTAGTACAGATTCTGTACTCTTCCAAGTCTCCTCATTTTGATGAACGTTTTTTCCTTTTGGACAGATAAAAGTATTCCAGCTGAAGCCCTGCCAAGGCTTAAGAAGAAAAGTAACTTAATGTCTGACAAAGCCACACAAAAGAGCCTGTGCAAAAATTGCCTTTTTTTCTCAAAAAGGTTGACATAACTGCTCAGCTTGATGTTCACTCTAACTCCAGGAACTCCTGTTCCTCATTCACTGTTTTTGCTCATGATTGTTCCTGCCTTGAGACATTGCCCTCAGGTTACCAATACAGGAAACCCCAGAAGAATTTCAGAAAAAAAGCTAGTGTGTGAAACAGAGAAGTTGGTGTCATCAAGGAGGAGGAACAGCATAGTGAGGGGATCTTAAGTAATTACACATTTTTGTGAGGGTCTGGTGATCCATTAGAATGCGAATTTCTTGGCCAAGGACCATGCCCGTGTTTTCTGGGCACACACTGCTGCTATTCTGCATAATGCAAAGAGTTCTCTGCCACGGAAGATCTGGACAATACAATGAACAGCTTAAGTGCAGGCACTTGCTAAATCTGGCAGTAAAGAGAAGTGGGAAAAACAGATGCAACACAGTACTTAATCTTAGTAGTATGTATGGCTTTGTTAAGCTGTAGTGAATGAAGATAGAAACATGTTTCAGAGAATGCAAAACACTAGAAAATATTTCTCCTGACCTATAGTGCCAGAGGGGTATGGTTTGTCCATAGGAAGATCTGAATTCTCCTCCTCTTTGTTGTTCCAGTGGCATTTTCAGATGAAATTTGCAAATTATGAGTATTCCCATGTATTCTGACTCCAAATACAATAGCTTGTGCTGGATCAGGGCATCAAAATGGGCAGCACAGAGTGAGGGAGCAGGAAGTAAAGCACAGTGAAAATAACTCTGGAGTGTGAGCTAGATAACATACACTGAAGGCAGAAAGGGCTCTCAGGAGCTACCTTTGGCTCTCTAGCACAGTTTGAAGAAAGCCAGTATTTGAAGAAGGTATCGGCCAACATATTTCAAATTGCTGAAAGGAAACAAAGACAGCAGGTGTGCTTAATCTAAAGACCTTGCCGTCACAGCCTGTCACTTAAGCAGGTTCCTTTGTAAGTACCAGACATTTCTGTGAATTAGGACCACATCTAGGCTCCTGCTCCTTAAGGATACAATCTGTAGGGGGTTTAAGTCTCATGGTTTTGGCTATAAGTTGGAGGTTGGCTGAATGTATTACTGAGTGATTTCTCTGAGGTATTTCCCCTTTGGCAGACTATGGTAAAAACAGACAGTTGTTTGCTTCAGTGTGGCATTCTCAGCTGCTGCTGGCTGTTTCCCTGTGTGCTCCTTCCTCTAAAGACTTCACCACAATATGCCTGAGAATACTGCTACAAAAACAGGGTTCAGAAAATCTCTTATCAGGAACATACACAGACTGACCACCTACCCCAAGAAGCTATTTCCTTCATTTGTTTTTGCAACATCCCAGAAAGATATAGTTTATGCCACCAGCAGCAAGTGTGGCCACTTCCACAGTTCTTTGTAAAGCAGTGACACGAACTGTTAAATTATCTAAAAAGAGCAAACAAGTGTTGGGTTTTTTTCAAAGATTAGATTGAAGGAACAGAAAAAAGCTCTATCCTGTAGTTGTCTCCTTTTTTCCCTAGTTTTAATAGTTAATGAACATGTGCTATTGTTTTAAGCTAGTCCTGATGGTCTTGTGAAGTTAGTATTTAAAGCAGATGGCTGCAGTGCTTTAATAAGATGGTTACTATAGAAACACAGCACTGTGAAAGCAAGAGTTTCTGTAATGCATGGTTCCCTCACTAAACATTCTAAAGACTCCTGATCTACATGTAGCAGGCCCAAAGAGGACTAACCAAGAAATGGAAAAGAAAGATAATATGCCTGGAGTATTTACTTCAGCTAGGGTCCACTTAAACCTAGCTGGATAGCTAACATTTTTGTGGCTTGCTAAAGAGCTGCTTGAAACAACATGAAACATGAGAAGAGAGATAAGAAAAAATACTGATGGAGGAGATGATTGTGGGCAGGAGACAGATCATTTCAGTTATCTTTTCTTTAGAAGGTGAGTTGGACTCGCCTAAACATTAACACAAATTAATTTAAAAACACAAAACACCCTCAAACAGTTAGCTAATACACCCAAATATTTACTTAATAATCCTTGGGCTTTTTGTTTGCTTCATCCTTGCGTATCTACTGTTGCCTATCAACACACTTGTTGCAGCCTAATGCATGGGGAAGGACACATCATGTACTTTCAAGGATTTGGGCTTTTTATTACTGCTTCTGGTTTTCTTTATTTCGCCAAAACTGTTTTAACCTGAAAGTACCTAAATTCCTCTGCATGTGCCAAAGCATATTATAGGCTATGACACAGACTTTAGAAATCCTTTTAAAATGTTCATTATATATATGAATATGATTTGGACTAAAGCGGGACATTCAGGGGAGTAAATGGCAGTCTTTTTGGAAGGGTTATGGGTAGAACTGGGCAGGAAAGTGCTGCCTCGTCTGATAGTGTCTTTCCTTCCACGGAATTTAGTAGTAGTTTTCAGCAGTCACAGAGGGTGAGTACATGGAGATATTGGTTCTAGAACTGTAGAAACTATGAATCAAAGAAGGTTTCAAAGCAACACTGACTTGAGATAAAGATAGCACTTGTGAGAAATAAACATCCTTTCATACAATCTGGGCATCCTGCAGAAACTCCTGTCTTGCACTATAGTCAGCAACAGTGCTGACCTGGACTAGGTTCAGAGGGAACTGGAGACAACCGGAGCCTTTTCTTTGTTTTATCCTTTCTTTTGTTTCTTTCTGTTCTCCTAAACTCAGCAGGTGTTTGTGCTTGCATGTTTTTGCTTCTCTTCGCACTTTAAAACAACTAAACTGGACAGGTTCAGTTGCAGGGTTTGCCTCTGTTAGGAAGCTGAACACATTTCAAAAGCAAGAAGGGAAAAAAAACCCTGTGAGAAACACTCAACTAATAGGGTTTTCCTCTACCCTGAGACTTAAATTCTTTCATCAGTTCCTGTTTCTGTATAGTCATATCTGACTCCTCTACGGGCTTTTTCTATGACTTAAAACTTTCAGAGAAGGAAAACCACATGTGATCTACAATGCCTCCCATTTTTCTGCCTTGTCACTGTGACCCTCACCACTGTCATCCTCTACACACCAGTCAAGGTATATCTTACCTACTTTGCTCTTTTAGTTTCTTTCCTTCCAAACATTCCCATTTTATACTCCATCTCACTTGTGAGACTTAGCCTGCCTCATTGGTCATTGTATTTCTCTCATGCCTGTGAAGTATTAGTGTGAGCAGCACTACCCACAGCTTTGCAAGTTTAGCAAGTCTAGAAGTCAGAGGTATTCCCTGCTCTGTTTTACATACTCTCTGCTTTGGTTTAGATGTATTTATAGTGCAGCAGTAGAGCTATAAACAGATACTCAGAAACAGGTATCAAGCCCTTATTCATGACGCTCACCATTTTAAATAATTCTTCAGTACAGCATTCACTCTCTGAGGAGGAGGAAGCTTACCCTCAGACTATCTCCACATGCACTTACGTGTACATTAAACACACATGCACAGCACACAAAACCAGACATCTCTGTCTCTATTTTCATAACAGGAATATTTTTAGGCATGACAGATACTATGAAGGAACTCTGTCTGGCTGCACTCAGGATAGATGGGGTAGGCTATTTTAGGTTATTACATAGCAGTTCTTAAAAAAGAAAGCTTTGTGACTTGCAGGCAAAAGCTGAGGGTAATCTGTCCCACAGACACCAACAAAAGGAGCCCTAGGGGAACGAACAGTCCTGTGGTCTGTATGTAGATTTAGCCCTGGACCCATTTGGTGGCCTCAGGAGGGCTTGCATGATCCATGAGCACCTGTTTCCAGTCCTGGCCTTTGACTGCTGCTCCATGTAGGATTGTAGTCCCTGTACTGAAAATCTTTTTTCCCCCTTTTCCTTTCATTAAAAATAACATGAACATGAGTGCCTTTCTACAGTGGTGATTAATTAATCTCATAAATAATGTCACTGATTGCAGTGAGATCACATGTGAGAACTTACACGCATCCATGGAAGAACTCACTCTATAGCCCTTTGGGAAGAACCAGGTAACGGTGAGGGGAATCAAAAGGATATTATATATCTTTCCAGTGTCTAACAGGAGGCCCCCTAGCTCAGCAGATGCCTGAAGGCATTCCTGTGGTACATAAATAGCACATAAATATTTTTTCTGTATAATCTGTTAATTATTTTTAAGTGCAAATACTGGGTAGAAGTGCAAAGCTTGGAAGTGCATCAAGTGAGATAGTGTGAAGTTGGGAAAATCCTTGCACCCTAGACCTTAAAATTTTGCTTTTATGGTAGAATTTAAGAGTCAGAAGAGGCAGAAGGGTCTTTTTAGGAAGATAACAACAGAAAAAAAAAACCAAACCCATGCTTAGCATGGTTTGCAATAGGAACGTTTTGTCACTTGTCTGTGGTGGCAGTGGCTTATCCTTCACACAAGCAGAAGTAGAAAAAAAGTCTGGTGATCACAGCCTCTGGGAGATTATTTCATAGCACTATTTGGGTTAGTCCTAAAGGGCTGGAAGCCTTTTACATTGATGCAGTCATAATTAAATGTGATCCTATTGCATTTGTGGAATTAACTAATCACCGGTATGAGTAAGGGGCTCACAAGTCAGCCAGAAGTTACTGTGGGAAAACCTCTGTGGGTTAAACTGAAAGCTGTTGAGAAATGTTGATATTTAAATGGCACACACAGTAGCTCAAAAACACGGGGAATAAGCAACTCTGCTTCTAACATTTCCCGGCATATGACAGTTTTGATAAGGGGATTACTCTAAACAAAATTCTCAGTCTCACGTATGTTCATAGCTTTAATTAGACCAAGCGTAGATGGAAATTCACAGTCTGCTTAACCTATTTAAATCTTTCTGATCTGTTCCCTCTGCACACCTGTTTGAAATAAAGTGTAAGTGGAAAGAATAACCTCGTGGTGCTCTTTCAGTCCTTTATTGTACAAGATAGGTGGCTTTGTCTGCCTGAGTTGCCTAGTTCCTTAGTATTTAAAGTATTTTTTAGTAGACAACTGGGATCTGTGTGTGGAGAATGCTTGTTAGTGGGTGCAGCAGAAAACTGCAAGGATCAGGCTACAAGAGGATACTGTAACTTAAGTAGCGTGAAGACTCCACTAGCTAAATCTCATAAATGGCCATGATCATGTGCAACTAATACATAATCCTGTCCCAGTTCTGTCTGTAAATTATATTTTCTTCAGTAAAACCATACTGTTCACTCTTTCAAAACCACAAATTTGAATGTTACAAGTTAAGGGAGAGGGTTACTGCTGGTCAGCAGGCCTACCCTCATAGGTGAAAGAGTGAATATCAAGTCTCTATCTGTGATTTTACATTAGCTTTTCAAAATATTCCATGTTTGCTAAAGGGAGTCTTAAGTCTGTTTAATTTTGAAAAAAACTATATGCAAGGGGACTGAAGATCCTTACTACAAAATAAAAAATCACTATTGTGTGGTAAAATTAATATGGCAGCTTACAGATTCCACCATCACAAGGATTACACAGCTGTACCCACCACACCTATCAGCCTGACCAAGACCACAACCCGCAAGCTATGTTCTAAATTACAGGGGTTGCATATGTGCTGACACTCTTTTTATACCCAAATTCTAAAAAGACCTTCTCACAAGAAGATGTAACCACATGAGAAGACTCTTGATTTATTAAAAAAAAAAAAAGTATGCTCTGTGAAAGTCCCTGCCACACCCCCATTAAAACGGTGCTTTTTTGAACTTCATTCTGAACTCACTGAACTGAGTGAAACAAATCTGATTTCAGTGATCGTGGGATCATATCTTTAAGTTTGATTAGGCAAATGCTGACAAAGTGCCCAGGTGTAAGGATATGAAGAACTACATCAACTTTTTATTAGAAAGCTCTCATTAAATTCCCACCTGAATTGTATTTCTAATGAGCCCACCAACCTTCAGGATCAAAGTTTGATGATTTATATTTTAGCAGCAAGCTTGCCTCAACACTTGAGTATTCTGGAGTTTTTGCCTGCTGACTTCTCTTCTCCCCTTCTCCCTTCCCCTTATTTACTCTGTTCTTTTCCTATCAGTACGTGCCACTGTGCTGTACATGGTGCAGTCACATTAGCATTTATCTGATGGAGCTGAAAGCCTAGATCTTTCTCAGTAACTTTTGTGAGCCAAACTTTAAAAGCTTCTCCCTCTCCTCCCCCTCCCAGACCCCTTCAGGGAAGAAGCAATATGAACAAGAACACGCACAGATCTCTCTAGAATACAAATTATGTTCTGAACAGAAAGTTGGCTCATGCATGTCAATTACTTGTTATAAAGAATAAAACATTCACCTATAGTTAACCTTTAGAGGGAATGGAAAACATAAAGTTATTGCTTGCTATATGCTTTTTACTGAAGTGGCAACTGGCAGGATGAACTGTCAAGGGGAAAAAAAAGTTGCTCTAGAGGATTCTGGGAGAGTAATTTTGAGCCAGCAGAATCTTGCAGCAAAAGACAAAATTGATTTGTTGCCAGGGTGTGCAACATGGGAAGAAGAAACTGCTCAGCAGTGGTGCTTAATTGTCCTTTTTATACTCACTGCACTGTCTGTAGTCAGGAAAAAAAAAAAAAAAAAAAAAAAAAAAAAAAAAAAAAAAAAAAAAAAAAAAAAAAAAAAAAAAAAAAGCAAGCCCAGTCCTGAGTCAAATAATGCAAATGCAGAGGAGTTTGGCCTGCCTGATCCAATGGCCCTGCTTAAGCTCATCGCTTATGTGTGTTACTAAAACACCTGCGGTTTCGGTCACTAGGAAATGTGCCATGAATTACTTACCTTGCTTGTTTCTGGTGTATCTATTAACAGGTGCCTTTTCAAAACACTTTTACTTTTTCATTTTTGCCCTCAATTGCATTTTTGCTCTCAAAGCAGTAGTGTCTTCAGGAGAAGACTGCATTGGCTTGTAGTGGCACAATTGCAAGCCTGTCACTGTCATTAGAAAGGATCAGCATATTCCATGACTTACCAATGTGAATATATAGAAAAGTATAATTAGGAGGGCATGAGGAATAGAAATTGCTTGGCCAGAGTAAAAGCATCAGAGCTGATGGACAAGGTAGTGAAACAAGCTGCAGGAATGAGATAAACATTTTTTAAGAAGATGCAAAAATACAATTAGAGTAACTAAGCTTAACTCTTTTTTTGTCCTCCAATAGTAATAATAAACTGGACCTCACTCACTTCTACCCTTGCCTCAAGTCCGTGCTGCTCCACACTGTTCGGGAGAACAGACTCACACCCTTCACACTGAAGTGTTATGTTATGCTTCTTCATACATGGCAAGGACCAAAATATCCACTACAGTTTAGTGGATAAAGTAGACTTCTTAGGGCACTCTAGAAGCTACAGATGAATACTAATTTTTTTTTTTAAATAATGGAAATATTTCCATGGGATCTCTCTGGTGTCTGTGTATGGGTATAAAGTCCGGTTTAATAACAGAAGCCAAAGGCTTCTCTGTTCACAGTTCAGACCCAAGTGGGAAGTTGACATGTGAGGTAATGTAGTAGTCTAGATCCTGACCTGATGATGTGTACCTCAAAAGCCACAAGAAGTAGTTCCTCTCCACACTTGCTCCAGACACTCACATTCCTGACAGAGAGAGGCTGGTGCTTAACTGTAACACTATCCGTGGTGACAGTCAGGTGATGGGGTTGTGGCTGGGATTGCTCAGGTCTTTATATTACTCTTGACTTATGGTCACCTTCTGGAGGTAAAAGCAGAGCACTTGAGCCAGGCATCCAACTAGACCACTGGGATGTCAAGGGGTACAGGAACTACATTAAGTCATTCCTGGTTTGTTTGGAGTGGAAGGTGTTAAACAAGGGCATTTCCTTCTTTGGGAAATGGGTACTTGCAATAGAAAGTTATTTTTAGTCGCTCTGTGCTCCAGGAGTTGATACATAGAGCCTTGACCTGTCTGCTGATAACACATTACCTCATTTGCAGCTCCACTGTTGACGTGTGCTCCACTATGTCCTTGCTTGAACCTGGCAGGCACCGTGTGGTACAGTTGTCATGGCATTATCTGAAGGATTAAACTGCAGCAACGAGGTTGCTACCTTTCAAACCGACGCAGAAACCACAAATAAACTCTCAGTAGCAACATATCTTAACAGGAACGCTCAAGGGACAGGCTGACATCTGTGTTATACCAGGAATATCTGGAACAGTACCATTTTACAGGAGTGCAGTAACAGCCTCACTGTGCTAATGCCATTGCTCAGACCTTGAGCCAAAACTCAACCAGTACGACTGCTGAAATCAGGGGAGCTACCCTGATCCACAGCAGTGCAACACCTGCCCTTGTCTCCCCTATTTCTTGCAAAACCAGATATTTTTGGACAAAGCTAACAGGGCATCCTCGGTGAGTGTTCAGTCTCCTTATAAAGCTTGTCACCAACAGCCAGTGGCTACCCAACAGACTCCCTTCCTCCTCTCTGCCAGGTTTTCAGTGCTGCCAGCACAGCACCACATCCATCTGGAGAGGCAGACAAGTCACTCCCTTTGGAGGCAGCCCGGCTGCCTTTCCACGAATTGGCGCGAGGATGGCATGGCGGCGTGCCGATGGACTGGAAGCCTTCCGCCTGGAGTACGCACGTCACCTCTGTGGCACGCTCGACATCCCTTGGCCTGAGGCCCATGGCCTGCAATCCTGAGTCAATGCTCAAACTAGGTTTGTCACCCAGCTGACAGTGTAGTGACCTTACTCCAGCACACAGATTTGGTTCCACGTGCCACAGAAAAGATATCGTATAAGCCATTTGATCATTTTGAATGGGGCGTTTGCAGCACATATTATGAACTAACTAGATGGGTAAATTCATCCTCCTGTATTTTTGCCTCACCAGAGACCTTTTTCTCATCGTGTCCATCACTGTTACCATTTGGTCACACCACATTAGCTCTTGGAAGGAAGAATGACAATTGTCATTCACAGAAAGCTGAACTTCACAATTTTGTTAGATTAGTTTTAAAAGAAAACAGAAAATCTTATTTCTTATCTCATTTCTTGCCTCTTTTTCACCTCTCATTTTCTCTGTTCACTTTCTGCAAGTTGAAAAATGTCACTGCTTTATTTCAAAACATGCTTTTGTAAGCTTTTTCTTCCACTATCCAGAACCCTTTTTTTCATATCTAGCCTTCTCCATTTCACATTGTCACTCATCCCTTCTTGCCCTCCTTTAGAATCCTTCCTTTGATCTCACTGCTTTTTTTTCCCAAAGAAGGCCAGGCATCTGAATAATCTAACCAAGGTCTGCATCTGTATCTGGATATATACAGCACTCTCCTTACTCGATTCTTGGCAGCTGCTTGCTCCCAAAGCACCTACACGTTTTCTGCCTGTGTGACTACCCTGCTTCCCTTCACATCCTTCAAACTTCACTTTTCAGTTCCCGCGACCAAACTTTGCAACTATCTTTAACTGTTTCCAAAACAGTTCTCTTCCCAAAATAAAACTTAGGAAGGGACTTCTTCTAGCACATTCCCAGCTTTCTGTCCCTTTTAGTTCTGAGGCTCTCCAGCCTTTCATGTGTGTGTCACTTTAGTGTGTGTGAAGTGTTCTCTGGGAAAACTTGTTGACTGGCACAAAATTCCTACCCTGCAGTTGCATGACTTAGCCTGCATTAAAACAACACAGAATTTTTCTAAACTGCACCACCTGTCTGCCCTTCCTCCTTCTGAAGCATTGCTCTGGGCTTTACTTCTGATTTACTTTCCCCAAAACATTGCTTATCAAGCTTCTCTCCATAGAAGACAAGAAAGCTGTCAATCCAAAGTACTGTCCTCTAGCCAGTCAAATTACAGTAAGTCTGTTGCCTCAGAAAGGCTTGCTCAGTTTTACTTCTTACCTTCTCACCTCTCTCTGTGAACCCCAACAGGGAGTGTCTTCCACGAACCTGTTCCACTTGCCTCCAGAGGAGCTCCTTGCATAATCCCCACTGGGGATGGCAAGGTCCAGGACTTGACTACTGTACAGACTTATTTAAAATTACCCTTCTCTGTTGTCTCCCCTCTACTTCCAGTTCTTACAGATAGTGTTCCCTAGTGTCCTCTGACTTGTGGTTAAGGTGCTGTGTCTGACAGCTTTCTGCTGTTTGGTTTGAACATATTTCCCTTAACCATGAATACCAGCGACTATTCTGCTCACTACCACAAGCTTTTGCAGTCATACATCACTCTTGTGACTAGAAAAATATATATTAAGGTAGTTTCCCAGCACAGGGAATAATATGGGATGATACTGTGCATATACACATGTCCATCCCCCACAAAGGAAGTCTGATTCAACTGTCTGCTTTCAGCCATATATGACAGATTAAATGCTCCAACTGTTGTGAAGATCAGAAGCTAAGAAAAGGAAAAAAGACCCTTGTAAACATCCCAGCGAGGGAACAACAAATGCATAACTTCACGTGTTATTAAACACCAGAGAACCGTCATGGGAGAGAGCCATTAAACTTCCAGCCACAGGAAAAGCTTCCTGTGAAGCAGGAGAGTTTCACTGCTGAAACTCTCAGTCATCCAAGAAAAGCAAACCCAGGGTAATAGTCTTCCTGAGGCTTGGTGCTCCTGAAACTACCTGCTTGGAAAGCATACCGCGGGTCCCAAATCAGGAATAGTTCCCACTCCAGTCAGAATCATTTAGCATTTGCATTTCAGCTCAGGAGTACCAAATACTAGTTCACAGCATGTGTTCTTCATGCTCAGAATACAAGCACCAAATCCCCTGAAAAAGACCTTACCTCTTAGGTTCCCATTTGGTTCTAAAAAGCTCTGTAAGTAACTCAGGATAATAATAGGTATGGACTGATTCTGGGGGAATCATCAGCCTGTTGGGGTTGTTGATCTAATCCTCATGTCATAGCACTTCTACTTCTTCAGCAATGAGGTTTCTGTGTAACCTGTTCACTGCAGAATAATCTGCTTCAATGGGATAGAGGTACAGCTTTACAGGATCCTAATAAAAGTTTATTCAGGGGAAACTTGAAGACAAACTGGGAGGTTTTGAGGAAGTCTCAGCTATATATATAATACATACTACTACATATACTACATAGTATTCATACTGAAATAACTACCATAAAAGGCAAGAAAAAACTATTTTACATAGTGCTAAAGTGATTTAGAATAACCTATGCAAGGCTATAGGGAAGAAGGAAAGCATATGGCTTGAAACACGCAGAAGTATTCTGGCTTACACACAGTGTCATGCTCACTTATTCACATTTCTATATATAGCTCTGTGTATCCCCAAGATTGTCAAGGTGTTCTGGATAGTTTACATAAATAAAAAACTGATGTGTAAAGATCACTCTTTTCAGTTCCTGCCCTTTCCTCACTCTGAACAAAAATGTAGTTAACTATTTCAGAAGAAGACAGATTTTTGTGCCTATAAATCAGGCTACTTTATCTTTCTGTGTTGAGGGTTTGGAGCTAACATAAAGGGAGGGTGGATTTACTTGTGGAAATATGAATCTTACTTCCTGTAGCATTTGGCTATTCCTTGTGACTAAGTTTACTTACCTGCTTAGCAAGGGAGGTCCAGTATCAAAGTGAAATTGCTAGTGCCCTTTTTTTTTTTTTTTGCATAACTCTTTGACCTCAGCTTCATAAGGCTGATTCTGGCAACTGTCAACATATTGGCAGGATCTTGTGCAGGTCAACAGCAGTTCCACAAACTACACATGGGACTGCTAACTGAATGGCACAGGCTGGTGTTATGGAGAGTGGGCTACCAAAACACCACCAGTCCACAGCAGAGCTCAGGTATCCTGCGGGACAGTTGCATTCACAAGCATCTGACCTGTGCATTCTGTGGTCACCAAACCTGCACACGTGACTTCTGGTCAAACAGGCCCTAAGGACCATCTCTCCAGAGGCATTCAGATGTTCAGAGAGTCAGACTGGTATTTCTGTAATTCCGTAGAGTTTCTATTTATGTTTGTAAATCCCCACAATGTGTCCATCTGCATGTCTATGTGCTTAAACACCGCTGCACATTTTGGCCCATCTTTTGCTCATTTCTTCAGTCTCACAGTCAAGTTTTGCTGAGTGCCACACTGCCGTCCCTTTGTAGCCTCAGCAGGAGTAACCACAGCTTCCCCTCCGTGTCCCTGTGCACTGCGGGCACTCACCCAGCAGTCTGGCTGAGCGTGGAGAGCTGCTTCCTCAGCAGCTGGCTCACACCCAGCGAGGAGGCTGCCTCCAAAGCACGTGGATGCGCATGCAGCTTTTTCCAGCACAGCAAAGCTGTTCCTCTCCAAGTCTAGAGATCAAGGTCCTCAGAAGGAGCCAACTTGTTTCTCCCTTAGGAGTTTGTCCATTCTGCCTACAGGAAAACTCTTACGGGCTTGAAAGTTTCACAGCAAGTATTCCCAAGTTTAGACAACAATGAACACACACGCAGTGGAGTAGCAGTGAAATCAGTTCTTCAGCGTTTCATGTACACACAGAGGTGATGTTAGTCACGCACAGCAGCCAGATAAAAATCCAGCCTGTTGCTTCATGATCTCTGATCACTGTGGAAATCATTCTGTTGCCTGCTTTGCAGCAGTCACCTCACCACTGCGTTCTTCTGCATTCACTGGTTTTCCCCATTACACAACCCACTTAGCTGTTTTTCCTGAACTATAGTTACTCCCATTCCTTGCATGTTTCCATGATTACACTATGATTATCTATGATGTAATTAAGAGCTCTGCCCATTTGGCATGGTGTATACTTTCTGGAGTAATGCAGCACTCTGCACTTCTACTTGGTGCCTTCTGGCTTCCAGGCAAGGCCATGGGAGGACAGACGTTCAGCTGAGCAGCAGAACCCAGAGGGTTTTCTCACTGAGACCTAACGTTCCTGGCTTCATGGAAAATCTGTCTATTCTCCTCGCAAATACCCAAAATACTTCTGGAACAACAGAAACAGAATTCTTCTGCTTAAGCCTATTTCCTCCTTTTTCACTATAATTAAGAATTGCCTGGAGTGACTCACCTTTCCCCTACACCCCCTCTTGATGACTTCCTCCTGGACTGTACCCTCCCAGCAATGCTGGCAGCCATCAGGGTGTGAGAGAAGAAAGGGACAACCATCCTTGGTATTTTCTTCAGACAAAACGGTTCCTGAAGTGTTCTTTCTTTAGTGTATTCATTATTGTTGTCCATAAAATAATGAAAGGAAAAACGTGCCTGTGTTAGCCTGTCAAGGGAAGGAAGCGGGGCAAGAGGCTTGTTTTTAATTAGTCATTTTGTGAACATTTGTGCAAGGACAGAGTCTGCTGCCAAACAGCATCTCAATTAGCATGTCCCTGTGGGCAGACCTTGCTTGGATTGATCTGTGGCTTAAAAAGGTGACAGAGAGAAGACGCAGAAAGGTTTTGTTTGCTTTTTGTTACCCTTTTTTATGTGTTGCTAGGAGAGGAGACTGGTACAGTGGGTGGTGTCTAACTGGGGGCAGTGATCCAGTTCAATAAACCTGGCTTGGCTCCTGTGGGACTGGAGTGAGACAGTGCAGAAGAGCAGGCTGAGACCACATCGGGCACAGAGCAAGAAGCTGTTTCTCGTGCTTTGTTAGGGAAGAGAGGTGAAACATGAAGCAGTAAGGCAAGGATGAGGAAGGATTTGAGAAAGTAAAAGTACACTGAGCAAAGACACACAAACCCAGAGAGAGCAGGGTTTGTCACTGGTTGGTAATTCTTTGCAAAGTATTTATCAAGTTCTCCAAACTTGGAGAGGATTTTGGGGAGGGCTGGAGGAGAGCTGAAGGAAAGGAATACTTTTTTCTTCAGAAAAAGTTAATGAAGAGTATTTTTTCCTAGTGAAAACAAGGTGTGCATCCAGGCTTAAAAAATCCATAATATTTTACCAGAGAGATATTTTAAAGGTTTTGGTGTTTTTGTCACACAGAACAGTGTTTTGCATCACTGAACCTCCCTGAGGAGTGCAGTAGCATTTCTCAGCATGTTAATTGTCACATAGTGCAGCGGGTAGCTTCTGCTCAGGAGAGGGGGATGGCAGTGAAGAGATTAAAATGACGATTCAATCAGGAGACTCTCAGAAATCTGCCTAGTGACAACTTTTTTTTTTTTTTTAAAGACTCAGGCTCTGTGGCATAGTTACAAAGGAGGAGTCTTAATTAAAATTAGCAGGCAGATGAAGCTTTTGAATGGGCATCTTTCAATTCTTTTTCCCTTTCAGCTCACAGTAAACCCTCTTCTTCTCGTCTGTCTTTTCTCACAACAGCTTAAGTTTGCTTGAACAGTTTTGCTTGTCCATTTTCTTTCCATCACAAAAAAATTCCTTTAAATTGTACTCTCTCTAGAATGCCATGCAAATAACTTGCATTTCTATGATTCCTTTCAACCAGGAACAATTTAGAGGCAGTTCTGCTTATCAGCCTGTGAGTTAGTCTGTATATCACTCACTATCCCGTTACAGTTTGTGAAACAGGCACAGAAATTAACTTAAGGTCTGCATCACGATTAGCTTTCGCTGGGTGTCCATAACAGAAGTTACACATGGTTTATTTGCAAGTTTATCAGATCAGAACAGAAATGTTGTTCAACTCTGGCTCCAGCTGCTTCTGTTTCTGACACCTGTTGACAGTTAGGGATAAAATTTTATGAACTAGGACAGACAAGCAGAAACGCAAACTGTGAAGATCCTAAAGCTAAAATAAACCCTTGAGCTTTCATACACACACACACACACACATATATAAACCATCCAAGATTTCACTGCTACTAGCAAAAGTCATGTCATACTACATGAATTCAAGTATAGGTGTTACAAATGACAGTAATCAACAATTTAATTTGCACCTCCTGTTTCACTACCCTTTCATCATGCAGGAAAAGCAGGCAAAGCTCCAGTGCCTGCTTTCACCAGAGAAATGAAAATCCAAACTCATTTCATATCCTTAAACCAAATTTTCCTGACACAGCAGATAGCAAAGAAAGCACAGACTCTTGAGTAAGTGACAACATTTAAAGGACAGACAAATTAAATCTATTTTTTGATTATCATCATCATATGGTTAAACAGAGCACAAGGCCAGGTAACTTGGTTTTTAAATTTGTTACACTCCTAGATTTTGGAACAGCTTTCATCTCAGCAACTTGCTATATGTGTACTTTGCCAGGCAGAACAAGCCAGCTTTCTGTATTTCTTGCTAGGGTTTGGAATTAAAATGTAGATTCAAAGCAGATGGGGATGTTTCTGCAGCAGCTGAATAGAAATACACAGAAAATGAGAAAACTCGTCCCTCCCCTCCCCCTCCCAAACAAAGTCAGCTATCATCTCCTTCTGACAAAGGCCTGTTCTTCCGCAGACCACATAAATTATCTATCTGGTGGAGATCTGAATTTATGTACTATCGAGGCCCTTTGTGAAGTGCTGGCAAGCCCTTGGGCCAGCAGAGCCACGTTGCTCGCAAGGCCACTCTTCAAGAGGAGCAGAGCGACCTCTGTTCAGGAACTCCTTCAATGCTTGTTTTACATACAAAGGGAAGGGAAAACAAAACAACGAGAACCAAAATCAGCGAAACAGAAAATGATTTCCTAGATGGCTGGTACCTCATCTTCATTCAGTCTAACCTGTTCTGTATTGGAGCAGCACAACAAAGCCATCCTCCTGGATTAGAGGTTAGTAAGTACAGACAGCTGGTCTCCCCCTGGATCTCTCCCCTACACTGACCTTGCACAGGGAATCCCTCCCTCCTTTATCCTTAGATAAACTCCCGTCATCCCTGAAACTGAAATAACTGTGCCATCTCACAGTCACATTGCTTCTGCATCTGTCATGTATCATTGTGAACCACCTTTGTTTTCAGCAGGGAGTTTCAAGTCATTACCTGCTTAAAACAGGATTCAGTCAATGTGTTAGTGACTCTCAGAGTTTTCTTTACCGAGGCACAGGAAGATTTCTTGTATTTGGATTTTTCTTTTCTTGCATTTCATCAGATGATGACTTAAAAAACCCAAACAAGAACAAACCCAAAACCCTCATCCCCCCCTTTCTTTCTCTAGAGAGTCAGCAAATCAATTTAGTTTCAAATCAGAATGCTAATCTCTGCCACTCTACCCTTGGTGGGTGCATTTTACTGCTACAGGCTTTGGATTCCCCGCTTCACTGTTGTTCTTTCTTTTTCTTAGTCTTTTCAGTGTAATCAGTCTCAGCTGTGATACTACATATTTTCTTCTTCCCCTGGGCAAAATATCCCCCCCAAACAGTTTCTGTCTGTTCTTTCTCTCCCTCTTTAAATAGTAATTTACCTTTTGAGAAAACACAACTGCCTCCCTCTGTGACAGTCCTTCTCCATGCACAGCAAGAACAAGAATTTCTACTTCTTGAGAAAACACCCATAAGCTCCAGGAGAGAAAAGGTCAACTCCTCCTATCTAGAAATATTCCTATTTTATGTCTGAACTACAGAATTAGTGTTTACCCTTGCAAAACCAAAAATCTTGCTATACCACTTCTATCACCTGCTACAAGGTGATGATACTGTTCTTCATTTTGACAAAGGCTTGTTTTTCTGAATTGCTAAAATTCCATTTAAAACTAGGAAATAATCCCTTTCCTTCAACCTAAAGATAGCCAAGAAAATTCTTAGCTCTATTTTAAAATTGGGAGGAATAAAAGAAAAAGGAATATAGAACGTTTTCTGTGAGACAAGAAGTGTAAGCATGAGATTTGCCTAGATTTTCTTTCTTCCTCAGCAACTCTCAAATACAACTAAATTTGAAATGAAAACAATAAAAGCAACCAGCAGTGAGGACTGTAGAACTGAGGAAAGAAAGATTTCTGCCCATCCAACACTGATTCAGTTTTCTGCTGTAAAGCATTTTCCAATTCTGCTTGTGAGACAGACACTGAACATGGAGCAAAGTCAGATGGGGTATGAATTCACACACCTTTCTGGGTATGGAGAATCTTTCAGGAATATCCCTCTTATCTAAGACCTTGTGCTGTCATTTGGACTTTCCTGGGCTCTGCCTCAAATGCTCAGATGCTAAATACGCGTTCAGGATCACCATTGTACAGGGCAGGAAACTAATGGATCTACCTTGTGCAGTTTAAAATCACCAAAGATTTTAAGTGAAGAAGCACAGTTTCTCATTTTTCATCTGGGGCGACTTGACTTTAGCTTAGCTTTGTGTCATGAGTAGAGATAACAAGTGAGAGAATTGTGTAAATCTTCCCAGCAGATGATCTATTTGACAGCCTAACTTTGTCAAATGCACTGTCTGACTATAACATTGAAAGAGAAAGCTGATGATCTTTGCTCTTTTGAGGTGTCAGGTACTTAATGTTATCTGTCTTCTTCATTCAGATACTATAAATCTATTTTTTTCCCTTTGAGAAAAGAGAAGATTAGAATGAGATGAGATGAGAAATACAGAAACTAGAGTTTAAAAATAAAAGGATTTTTCTGTTATTTTTTAAAAAAGCTTTCAAGCAAAAAATACAAAGAATGCAAATAAACGTTGTCAAGCCATGAAAGACTTAGTATTACAACAGAAGAGCACTGTGGGAGTCACTGGGGCATGACCAATATACAAAATACCACCGCTACTTTTCCTGTAACCGATGGTAGCACCTTTAAGTTACTAGAATCTGTAATGTTTCTGTAAAAATGTGATCTCTGGCCTAGTCAACATCAGTTTTTCCATCCATTGCAGTGGATGCAAAAGTTTATGGTCCTCTTTTCCACCTACAGTCCATGGAAATGAAAGTATTAATAAAGTAACAAATCATTTTGCACTTAGGTAAGTTGTTGTACCTAAAACTAAATCTAAATTATTACAAGGCCACAAATGAGAACAAAAGTTAATAGATGTTACAGCTGCTCCTCTTTTGGGTCAGCTTATTGAAGACACACTAAGTCTCAAGTCAAGTAAGTTCATTTAAAACTTAAAAGCTTAGCTGTTTGTTTTACAATGCCTATGAATAGTTCATCCCTGAGCTTCTGGTCGGAAAAAAACACCCTATATCCTGTCCTATGTGCTCAACATTTTGCCACGCCACACTGTACACCGTTCATGGCCTGTGGCCACTGTTTTACAGTGTCTGGCCACCCTGAATCCTTCAGGAAGAGTTACTCAGTTATGCTCAGCATTACCTGCACTAGTCACTGTTCATGTCTTCATGTGCGAAGTGCAAAGCTACTCCTGAAAGATAATGTTGGCAGTACTTGCCTTAATTAAACTGGTTCTGTGTATTACAAATACATATCTATAGCTTTAACAGAAAGAGGCAACAATGACGCTCAAAGTGCTTACAAAGAGTGTTTCCTGCATTTTGTGCTTTGTTATGTATTGGTTACTGCAGTTCCCTGTGAATCTGTATCTGTGGTTGTGACCTATATGAGCAAAAAAACTGGCAAAGGCTGCTGCCCTGTTCCACCTGGAGCGTAAATGAAGGCTAAGCGGTGCCACGTGCAAGCCCCAGTATCATTCAGTAACTCGCTGTGGGGAGTAGGAGGGCTTTCCAGAGACAGCCTCAAAGAAGTGGCTTCACAAATCCCACGGATGGGATCTCAGGTCAAATGAGCGTGTGCTGGTGTCAGGCTAGATGGGAGGAGAGTACTCCAGTGCAAGTCAGCACAACTGGGAAGGCATGCGGAGCTGCTCTGCACTGGGAGGGGTCAAAGGGTTGTATGGGCAAGTTTCTATAAAGACTGATTTGAAGCAAAGTTATTGCAGTTATTTGGAAACGAGTGCCATAGTTGCAAAGCATGAGCTTAAACTTTCAAATAAGTCAGTGCAAACTCTGCAGTAGGTTCCTTGCGGGCCAGATCCCAGGGGAAACCTCTGTAATTAACACCCGACAAAAGGTCACTGCCTGCCAATTTCAGGGTTCACAGGCCAATCCCCACAGGTGCTGCAGGAGCATCCCAGCAACGGAGACTTGAAGACTCTGTTGATTGGCAGTCCTTGGTAATTTCATCTCTAAAAACTACTGTCAGTGTTTGTAGTCATCAAAACTTTTAGCCACAGTATCTAGCTGCTGCACTGCCTTCGTCCAGCTTCAGCTTCCTGCAGTTCTGTGGAGCACATTCTCTCATCCCCATCCACTTCCTCTTGTTAACCTTGTAATGGAAAATCTCTCTCAAAATCTCGCTCTCTCTCTTCCTTGTTGCTTTCTGAACTACACCGATCTTTCCTCCAACACAAATACAGTCTGACACAACAAACAGAGGGAGAGTTATTACTGCTGACCACATATTTAATCTTTTAAAGCAATTTCCTTTGGAATCCTGATTGAGCTTTTCAGTATTCAGTAGACACAGGCTGTTCCCAATGTGTCTCTTGTAAAGGGGACTGCAAATCCTTGAGCTTTGTATTTCCCTCCTTTAATTTAAAGCAATAGCAGTGCTTACCAGCATCTAGTTATTTCCATGATAGCCTGTTTGACAAAGTCAGGATTTAAAACCGAACATCAAAGAAGCATCTTCTATATCATGGAGGTTTGATTCATTTACAAGGCTGTGCACATTTTTAGAAAGCAGTTCCTCAGCCATTAGCCCACAATACCAGACTGGTTTTAGCATAATCTCGGGATCTTTTCTCTAGCTCATTGGCAGCAGCACTACTAGAGTTAAAAGGTTTTAGTGTTCTGTTTTAGCTCGAACATCTTTTTGCTGATTTCCGAGTATCTTGTTTTACAATAGCCTCCTTCAGGCAATAGAGTCCAGACCAAAATTTAATCTTCAGAGAGCATAACAAAAGGAATCAGCCTTAGTTACCAAAAGATCATTAAGTAGTACCAGCTGTTTTCAAGACATTGAATTTTTTCAATGAAGACAGAAAAACTGAAGCACAGATTAAGACTTTTCTGCTGCCTGGTTATATTGCAGTGTATGAGAAAACAACTAACAACTCTGAAGACACCTCTACCTCCACAGGTCCAGGAACAAAGGCTGAGGCAGGGAGCACAGGCGGGGGGAGGCTGGGATCCCCATCAATTACCAGGATGGGACTGGGGCCCTGCTGCATGGTGCTGACACTTGCCCTGTATCCACTGCATGTTCCGCTGGCCCCTCTGCTTGAAAAGAGGAGCATGGTTTTGTTGGGACCTCTCAGTGAAAGGACTTTTAAAGTACTAGAGGGAAAAAGTAGGAAACAGGATGGGCTTGGAGCCATCAGCACCCTGAATCATAGAGTCCAAACGGCTTCATTACATAATTTCTCTCTGTCATGCTGCACAGTTGATGCACAGCAGTATGGGGACATATTCAGTCTCTAGCATTCACCTGATTTGCTTTAGTCCTCCACATGTCTTTTTAAAGGTTAACTGCAGGTACTCCAGAATATTTTTTTGCCCATCTTGTTCTCAGTTCTAATTTTAGGTGCAACTAACTTTTCAGAACATTTGTTTAATCACCAATACCTATCATAGACTTTTAAGACAATTTTGGTTGGGAAGCTGAGGCACACATCTGATTTATTAAGCACCGTTTCCACAGAAAACTTCTGTGAGCTAGATGAAGCTGTTAGGAAGGTTTGTTTGCTGGGGAGTGTAATAAGCAGATCAACTTTGCCATTCATCCTTGTCCCTCACCGTTCCCACAGTAAAATTATTAGCTCATTTTCTCATAATCGACCTGGCTGACCCTCGAAGGTTAACAAACCAAAGATAAAGTGCCCTTATACGCATTTGACAGTGGTATGCATGTTAGCTTAACTGACTGCATTAGACATTGAGTATCCTGATAGATGTCTCCTCTCTTCTCCCAACTCCCCCTGCTTTTTTTTTTTTTAAGAAAAAGCAGCTGTTCATTGCCCCCAGAGGCTGTATATAGAAGTAACACTACCAATCACAGACTGCACTGTATTTCTTCTGAGCCGAAACAGTTGCATATATCAGAGCTTAATGCTTGTCATCCTTGCTTTGCCCCCAGACCTGTTCTCTCCCTGATGTGTTTTGGGAGAGCCAGGGTGACAGAGGGAGTGTAGGTTTGCGTTGGCAAGAAAAGCAGGGACTGTGCTGTGCAATGCACTTGGCATACAAGGACATGCATACACTGACAGGAATTTAAGCACACAACGCAGGGCATTCTTTCCTACACCTGCATTCCCGAGCTCAAGACCACCGCAGCTATGAGGCTGCTGGCTGAAGGACTAGCCTGGCAAACACTCTGCATAACCTTGCCAGGTAGGAGCAGTTCTGCAGGGCTTGTGGAATCAAGTCCTCATTGCTGGAGGTGTGGATTTAAAGAATGAAAAGTCACCTGACCCTTTTGAGGAGAGCTCCCCTGCTTAGGTCCTCAGGAAGACTAAAGAGAGGCATTTAAAGGCTTCCATTAACTTTCGTCTGTAGGAAAGATGTTTACTTAAGCTGAAAAATGTCTCAGCTATGATTTATGAGTATCATTCAAAGTAGTCTCATATCTTAGATTTGTCTGTAGTTCCCAGCTTTCTAAATCCAGTTGAGTGTGTACTTTACAATGGTGAGCTTTTCATCCTCACTGCTTCTTTGTGCACTAAGAGCATGACTGTGTTGTGGACAGACAATAATCAATTAGGGAAACAGTATCTCGTGACTCAGAATATGAAGTGGGCTTTGCAGAGGCTGACAACAGCTCCTTTAACTCACCCGTTTCTGTATGTCTCTTAAATATCCCAAAATATCAAAGGTCTTTCATTAGAGCTTCAAACTCTCTCAAATCCATGCAGGCCACCAGATACCTCAGAAGACTATGAACTGATGTGAGCCGGCAGCAAGTGGCGAGTTGCCAGAACGAAGAACAACCGACTGTTTTCAAAGCTTTGAAAATATTTGAAAAGGAAGGACAGAGAGAGAAGTGTTGCAGTTCCCTTCAGGACTGCTCAAATGCCGCTCTTCCAAGTGTCAGCTGTGGGAGTCTAAAAGTCTTAGTGAGAGTAAAATCACAATCTGCCAGTTCCCCTGGCTCCTTTTAGCTTGGCAGCAGTGAATTTTCTGCCTCTTCATGTTGCATCCTGCCACAAAGGGAAAAATTTAAACAGGAGAAACAAAGTTCCTTTGAATTACTGGAAATTAAAGGAAAGCAGGAATGCCAGCTTGTTCTGGGGTCCCAACTGTTTCTCAGCACAGCAATTCCAAGTTTTTATCCAGTCTTTTAATTTAGTTAAAGGGAGAAACTTTCATGCTAGAGCTGTGTTTTTAAGCAAACATCCCATTCACAAAATCTAGACTTGTTACTGGTTTCCAGTTTCCCTGGAATACTGAAGGGATATTCCACAGAAAGGAAAAAGCCTGTATCCTCAATAATCTTTTCTGTCTAGTAGTTTTCTTAAATATTTCTTGTCACAAAATACATAGAACTCCCCATACACTGCCCATTTATGGTTAAATATTAAGAAGTTTTAAATGGCTATACATAAAACCCACATCCTTTGTAAGTGGGGATAGAACAAGATAAGAAGGAACTGAGAAATGGCCTCAGTTGTGTAGAAGCATGAACTGGTGCCTATCACTTGATCCTCAGAACAAGATTAACAGTGGCCTTCTGAAGAAAAACATAAAAACTCTCTTGGCAAGTGATATAAAGCTAAAATTAGAAAGGGAAGAAAATTATCGTAGCCAAGATGGTAACTACAGAAAATATGTTTTTCAAGCCAGGCTTAAGAAGGTAGGCTGTGACTCCCAAATAAATGCTGCCTTGATGTGAAGTCGGTGTCTCTTGACTGACAATTTGTGTGGGTCCTGAGCCCTTTTATCTAAGAAGATCAATGACCAAGTTCTTCCCAAGCTTGTATGTTGAGTATTCAAAATGAAAACACAGTCCCACATCTTCATTTCCAACGTAAAGCTGAAGGGAATGGCAAGAGTACCCATGCCAAGCTCTCTTGTGTGCTTGGAACTGTGGTAAGGCACCACCAGCTCCCGTGTTTTGTTTCTCTCCCAGAGTTTTGCTTTTATCAGGATTAGATCTCAGCTACTCTTAGGTCATCAGCTGGCTCTGGTCATCAAAACCACCTTGTCTTTCATTTCTGGTACATCTGGAGAGGTAACTGTAACTGTTTTCTCAGATCTGGATTTCAGCACAATAATCCGTGCCATTGTTGTGTGTAGATTGCAATAACCCACATGAAAACTGCTCCTGAAGACCACACACGAATGCAGGAAAGCTGAATGGCAACCACAGCTCCAGGGAGCATCTTCTCATAGACCTCTAAAAATGCATTAGATTCTTATCTTCTGTGGTGCCTCAGCAACAGCGGAAGTCAGAAGAGATGTTTGTGCGAATAGCTCGAAGACTTAAGCACACAGAAAGGTTTTAAGGAAACAACCTCTTCTATAAAGCTCTGCTAGAAGTAACAAGCCTGTTCTGTTGATTTCAGTGTGATTTATACAATGAGGGAATAAAACTGCTTAGTTACTGAGGGGAAAGTCAAGGTAATTCATACAGGTTTTTGGAAGATTATACAGATACATGTTATAGCTGCTTGTATATCAAGCATCTGAATTTGGAGAAAATTTAGCAGAGTGCAGGATGTGCATAATGTCTCCAGAGAACAGACTGTGGATTTGCTTTGTGACCTCCATGCATTTGGTCAGGGAACAAATGGTAAGGATATAGATCCACCCAGGGAAGAGATCGGATGTCATGAAATGGGTTGTTTATTCTGTCTAAGGGGGGAGCATTAATGACAGTCTTCAGTTACATGGGGAGAAAGAAGCCATAGCACAGAAGGAAAAAAAAAACCTGCTCCATGTGTCTGTGGCAGATGGGATGAGCTGATCTAAGGTTATGTTTTAAATGGTAGAAGCTTTCTAATAAGTAAGATTAATTACTTCATGTAACTGTGTGTTATTATGCAACCCTCATCATCAGAGACACGTGAAAACAGGTTGGAGTGGACTGGTACAGGTCTGGCTGGTGCTGCCCTGAAGCCAAGGAACAGGGCACCAACAAACCTATTTTTCCCATGTGTTTATGAGCAATTGGTCTGGTTTGTAAGTCACGAAAGGCACAAATTGGGAGGAATTAAACTAAATCACAAGTGGGAATGAAAATACATTTTTAAATTAAATCATGCAACAATTAAAACAGTGTAAGATTTTTCCAAATCTAGTACCCTTGTTTTGGCTCAACTCCTCCAGCTCCACTGTGTGGAAGTGAACCCCCAGCAGGACATGCAGGGGCAGGCAGCATCTCTCACAGGGGCACAGGGCATCTCATGGCTCACTGCCCCTGGCAGGGATCCCTAGAACCTGCCCCTCGGCTATATCGGCACACGCAGCGTACACTGTGTAGTGTGGGAGCTGCTTCTCTGGCTGCCTCTCATTTCTCAAAACATAGCAGCCAAAAGTTGAGTTCACTACAACATCCCAGCCTAGGTGTGGCAGAGCCATGAGAAAAACAGAGGAGGAATGTGTAGAGGGGTGTAAAGGCTACCATAGTGAGGCCAGTGAAGGGGCTGAAAGCTCTGCTTTACCATCTGGACATGCAGGAGCACCAGTCAGAGCACACCTTGGTGCCATCAACCTTCTCTTTGCATTCTCCCCACTCTCCTCTCAGTATGACCTTCAACTTTTAAAATGAAATTTAAGAAAACTGCATTTTGTAAAAAATTCTGTTTTCAACAGAACTGTGAGACCAACAGGATTTCCTATTTGAAGTTCAAAGGATAATGGAAACCAGAGCTGTGTAAATAGGTTTTCTGAGGACGCTGCAGCCCACAGCCAAGTGTTTTATTCTTTTCTATCAGTTCTTCCGCTCATATGCCTATTTTCTAATGTTACTGTCCCAACACGATGAAACCTTGAAATTTTTAGCTTGCCAGTGGTTTTTCTTTTCCATCCAGTGGTTTTTCACTCTGCCAAAAGCTGTGATGAAATCACACTAGTGCTAGGAAGTCATCAACCCAAGAAATCCATGCTGTATCCAGGTCTGAAGCCAAATGGACAAAGATCACAGAAACTGGAAGATAATGATGACAGTGACCTCTCGGTAACCTTCCCTAAACAGCAGGTTGATAACATCAAGTGTGTCTTGAGGAACGGTTCAGCCACCAACGCTTGCTTATCCTGGCGTGCTCACAAGAGGCTGCACTGCAGAGCTCGGCCAGAACAGCAAGAGCAGTCAGCTGTTGCTCTCGGGGAGCTGATTTTAATCAGCAGCCCGTATCATCATCACCAGTTGACATGTGGAGTAGCTGAAGTACTGAGAGGAAAATCATCCCTCAAATAACATCCTTTCTCCAGAAATCAAAAACAGGTCAAAGCACCAGTTGTGCACCTGATTAACACTGCTCAACACACCTAGCCTATCATAATGGACTGAGATGAAGAAAAAGAGACTATGTTCTGTTTTCCAACCCCAACATCTTTGCCAGCGTTGAATCCACAGGCACTGGGGAATTACCGAATGATGTCCTGTGTGAGTCACAATTTGAAATTTTGCTGGTCCAGACTTCACAGAGAAGCTTCTCATTATACAAAAGCATCTCACTCAACACACACTTATTTGAGCACCCCTGAGATTTAAGGCTTTAACTCCCATTCCCTCAGCCTTCCTATTATAATTTTGAGATACAAAGATTCTCAAAGAAAGAGCAAAGATGAAAGGGTGCTTTAGTCCAGCTTCCCTGTATTTGTTAAAGACATCTAATAGTCAAGGTGGTGCTCAAGAAATTATGCAATATTGGTCTTAGAGTGTGTTGGCATCCCAGCACCCAAGGTAGCACCAAACAAGCTAACCTGGGGAGCAGTGCAGCTCTGTGGAATGGCCTGTCAGTACAAAGCACCTGGATCCACCATACTCCAAACCCGAACTGTGGAAAAGAGCTTACAACTGGCAAGAACAGACATAGATGCCAACCTCATTTTGAATGATCTGGTTATTGCAATAGCAGGGTCTTTTTGTTTCTTAAATTTAACCTGGTTCTGAAGTTTGACCTTTCGGGAAACATTTCTAATTTGTTTGGTGGCATGGTGGCATTAAAAGCAACTACTTGAGGAGCTGTGGTGTTTTGCTAGAAGTGCTACGTAGTACAATTAGGTACAAAGTTTGGATGGAAGATAAATCACAAAAAATGGGAGCTGGAGAGCTGTATGATGTGACATTATAATTTCTGTTTACTTGCATTTTATAATCTTGAATTCATTTCCTTTGTATAATTGGTTTTTTCCACCCATATTGTAGAGGCATTTAATTTTTACTTCCCTTGATTATATGTAATTGTTAAAATAGTACAATTTTTCACATCTGGGTAGAAATCACGCAGTATCCAGTCTTGTTGACAGTTATGTAATGTAGCAAGGGGAAATGACTGTTTAGCTTTACTATCATGCCCTCTCTATTAAGGTCAAAAATCAAACTGATTCAAGTGCTTTTGCAATTAGACCATTGTATCACTGAAATGCAGGAACTGATGTCAGTAAATTGAGGGGGCTTTAGTACTAGTTGATTTAAAAAATGCATGAATTTTGAAGCGTCTGGCTTGGACAAGATTTAATGAATTATTAATCCTCATATGTCACAAATCCCATGCTCTTCATTCCCTTGCGTCTGCTTATATCTATATTTGCTAGTCACCATTTTCCCTGTAAATTAAGGATAAATTAGCTATAAATTAGGTAACAAATTTTATCCATCCCACATTTTCTTTTGTTTGACACAGAGTATCGTAGATCTAAATGCCAGAAAAGACATGAATTATATTCATGTAATATGACCTTCTGCAGAATACAGTCACAGTGTCATTGAGGAGTTTCTAGATTAACCCCTTAACTGCTCTTTAAAGCTACAATAAGAAAGCAATATGTATCTTTTAGGAAGAAATATAGCTTTAACTAAAAACTTCAAGAGGCAGGCAAGGCATGGCATCCTTACTCAAGTTTTTTCCAAAGCATTGCTAATGCCCTAAATAAATAAACTATCCAAATGAAGAGACAGCTGAATGAAGTGTCAAAGGACCCTATTGTAAGCCATAGAGCCCAGCTAACAACAGAGTGTCCTTGACCTTCTGGGGCCTCCTTTACATCTGCCTTGAAGTTTCACTGTGTTTTCCTCGGCCACCACATATGCAGTGGGGCAGCAGTGATGCTGGTAAGGAGCAGAGCAAATCCTTAAGTGATGTTGTGGGATTTTGAGCCTCAATTCACCTTTGGTATGCATGCAATCTCTCTCGAATCTGTTCTGGTCTTGCCTCTCCTCTGAGTTTCCATGTGGAAGCTCATGTTGTTTCTCTGTGTATAAACGACAGTACCTTAAGTGCAAAACATATAGGAAATCCTTAAACTATACCACGTGTTCAACTTTTTATCCCAGCAATAATGGAAATGTCTCACTAATAAGGAGCTTTGATGTGTTACATCACCCCTTAGCCATCTGACTTAACTGCACATCTTTTCTCCTCTAGGGACACTGGCAGTTGCTTACAGGTGTTAACCCAGGGCACAGCTACAGCAACTGGTCTTTAGCTAGGCCAGAGAACCACATCCCATAATAACAAATCTCGATATTAAGCGTCATTGTTACTGCTTACACATCTTGTTCCAATGTTAAAGAAGAGAAAACTTTGTCACAGGCTTACTCAGAAACAATTTTGCGTGTATGCAAGTCCAGAAGATTCAAGGTTTTAGAGCAGAAATTGAGCTTTCTGACAATGCCATGCACGAGTGCCCTTACCTAAGTAATAACCACTCGTGTTTCTTCTCAAATTTTCATTCAGCAGTGAAATAGGAGAAAAAACAATCCCTTAACTTCAGGAGCTTTTTCACATGTTGGAAGTTCAGTATTCAGAACTCTTTGCCAGATGCATGAGCTTCAAAGGAGAGATGCAACTGCACCACAGCACATAAGGATACATAGCCACAAGTGAAGCCAGCTACTTTACACAGACAAGAGGAGCAGGAGAGTGTAAGTGGAAAGTACAACTTACCAAACTGGAGTTTGGCAAGACATATGGGTAAATTCACCTCCTGTCGAGAAAGTGCCAGAGGGGTTTCTTGTCTAGGAGCAATTTAGACCTCTGTGTCATCTGGCAGTGGCAGAAGGGTGCCAGCAGGATGACGGCTGTGGCAACACTCCAGGAATAACCCAGTGAGCCATCAACACGCTTCTGGGTATCTGACTTCTGCTTTCCCGAGTCTCATCCTGATAATCAGTTGAGCACAAGTCAGCTGAGGCTGTGATCTGAGGATGTGTATTTCTGCTGGGGAGAAAAACCTCTGAGGAGATAAATGTCTGTCTCAGCTAACCCCAGAAGGGGAAACAACCCATCTGACTTGCCACCTTTTGGTCCTTTTAGGTCCACAAGTGCTCTACCACAGCTATTCCCCCACCTACGTTTTCTCCTGGGAATCTTGCCCAGTTTTGCAGAAGACTGTACTCCCCTGCAGTGGGTGTATTTATCCAGTCATTCATCTGAGCTGCTTTGCACTCACAAACTCTGCAGATATAGGTGCTATAGAAAATAAGCCATGAACCTCTAGAACTGGCTAAAAATAAAGAAAGATTTTCTGTGAAAGAAAATGACACAACTTCTGTTGCTGCAGAAATGTCTGCCCTGCCTGTAACAACACCTTCCACAGTATACTGATAAGAGGTGGTAGGAATATACCAAACTTGTCCATAAAACAAACAACACAAAAATCTCAGGCTCTCATTCAGTGCCTAGTTTCCAGTTTGTACCCTATGTGTGGCAAGAAATAAATGTACATACGTCGATTGCATCTGAAAAAGTCAAACAGTGGTAGTCTGAATTCTAACTTGAATGCATAGTGGTGGGATGTGATGCTGATCCATTTGCACAGTAATGTGCTATATTTAAGTCACGCACCACGGCATCTTCAAAGAGGCCAGTCATAATTATGATGGATTAGACTGCAGAGTCAGTCCTAGATGCAGTAATTGTTTCACAGATGCTGATGATGTGACTTGAATTTCTAATGGATTATAGCTGAAGAGAAATATGCGGAGCTTCTAAATGGTCTGGATAAAATACAGCTATGGGAAAGACTAAAAAGACTAACTGCTGCGCTTGGGGAAAGGTAGATTTACTTTGAGGGGCAAACAGTTCACCCCACAACGATTGTAAGGACGACCACAAAGACTTTTTAAGGTGCAAGCAGGTAGGAGTACTACTTCATGGTGTCCCAGTTGAAACCAGTTATAGAGATATCGTAGCCATTTATTTTTTGCCAGTTCTACATTATAAATTACATTCCTTTACATTTGCTGTGACTTGTAGGTGCTTGAGGAAGATTTTTACTCAGGTGTGACTTGAGGATAGTGAATAACTTGAGTGTAGACAGAGAGAAAGAAGAATAATGCAAAGTCACCGCCATCCTAGATGCATTTGAAAGAATGCAAATCTGGCACTATTAATGCATGAATTAACTTTGTATTTTAAAGAACCAAATGATTCCTATGTTCTTTGCAATGTTTAACACCAGTGCCTTTTACACTGAAGGTGGTCAGAATTTGGGGGAACATACCGTGAGGTCTTTGAGAATGCCATGAACAATAATTCATGTCACCAGATAACCTTGTGGGTTTTGAGGATGGCATGAACCTAAGACCCTTTTCTAAGACTCTTTTCTGGCCACAGATGTGCTCCTTTGAGGGGTTTGCAAGCTAAATTGAGAGAAGGCAGGGAGCCCCCACTTCTAAAGAAAAGGGTGGGTTTATCTGATAGATAGTAAGGAGTTGAGAAGAAAGATTGCCTGGAAATTCTCAGAAGGAATTTAGTTGCAACCCACAGGGTACACCAGAAAAAAAGTAGCAAGGCAGGCTTTGAGGGCCAGACAAAGTTTCTTACGGCTTAGTTGCACAGACTAAACTTTTTTTTAAAGAAATAAATCTTTTAGAAGCAGCTTGACAGCACGGTGTTAATTACTATGGTGTCCTTTATTTCGTTCCATACTTGTGAAATGCAGCAGCCTACGCACTTGTGTCTGAGTTGTGGTTCACCTGCAGTTTTTAGGAATGAAAGGTGTGAAGGCAAAGAATGGCTTCCAAATTAGGCTGGCATTTTATTTTTGAGACATTCTGGGAGCATTGTTCTGCTGTCTGGCCTAGAATGACACATCAGAGGAATTCTTTTCACACAGCCTTCTGCTAGCACAGAACATCATCTCCCTGGGAAAGCTGCAAAGACTCATGTCTTGTGGTACTGTAAAGCCAGGGTGGGAAATACTTCTAGAAGGGAATAAGCCTACACTACCATGTCAAAAAAACCCAGGCAAGATTGACAAACATTTTTTTCCATCTCCCTGTTCTTAGCTTTCCCTGCAAAAATCACTTTTTAAAGTACTGTTACTTGCAGAGAGAACTTCTCTACTTCTGTCATAAAAAACATAAATTGAGTAAAGGAATTAAAAAAACAAACTTCAGGAGGTCAAAAGTAAATCTAAAAACAAGTTTGGGATTCGGAGGAAATGAATACAAGTTATCATATAGGTGCTTGCCAGTCAAAATGTGCATTTGAATTGTCCTGCTACTGAAATCAGAGCTGCAAGCAGAGAGAATTCTGCTGGGTGCAATGTATTTCTTGAATTAATATTACTTTTAAAAGCATTTTAGAATCATATTACTAAACTGAATAAGGCAATACTGCACTGAAAACTGTATAAATTACATTTAAATACCATTTAAAATTACATTTTAATAACATAAAAATATTAATGTAGGATAAATACATTAGCAGAGCAACCACAATTGCAGAATTTTTTCAGTATAATAGCTCTTCCTATGTAGTGGCAATACTAGCCACATGTAGTGCTTCTCCTGACTTTGCAGTCCAAGCAGAGCTGACCTGGTAATGGCGAACCCTTCAGGTTCTCCTTTATGCAAACCAAAAATAAAAGCTTCAGAACAGACGTGTAAATGTCCATATTTTCTCTGTGCAACTTCACATCTGTAAGACCCACTGTTAGTCTCCCTTCTGTCATTTGTGACTGGTTGAGACCCACAAACCAACAAAGTATAAATTACAAACAGAGTCAAACAAGGGCTTTATCTATGTTAACTGGGTCTGTGAATTCTGGGAAGATGCAAGGGAACAGGATTAGCTTGTCATTGTATGGCATTTCTCACTGCACATTGTCAGTACTTTTATCCAGCTAAAAACTTCACTTTGTAAATAAAATGTAAAGAGTATATGAGAAAATGGGATTTCCCATCCAAACGAAGAAAAAATCCTAGCTCCACAGCTGCAGAGCTCAGTTCAAAACCCAAATGCATAGTTTAAGCCATGCTTGATGTCTAGATGTAAATTTGAAAGGATATTAATACCAGAAAAAAAAATTTCCATCAAACCTTTCAAAAATCACTCTGTTTCTATCAACATTACCGATCTGTTGATGAACTGTAAGAGTTCCTGTGAACAGCAGGCAAGCATGTCTTTCCCTTGTGCATTGTGCCACCTCTGCGTGGTCTTTAGGAATGCCAGTTTTAAAAGACCCCGTCAGACAGCTGAGGACAGAAAAAAAAAGGTTTTCCCCTCTAATTGGAAACTTGGTGGCAATACTCCCTCAAGTCAGACAAAAGAGGTTTGGCACACTTAATCAAATTACAGGATTAGCACCAAGTCTGGGAACCATGGTGTCAACATGACTTTCCACCTTACCAAGGGCAAAATGTGATGACAGAGGAGTCTATGCAAATCATTCAAAAGCAGAGAGTATTTTTTGCACCACGAGGAGAGATTTCTTCTGGTAAAATATCTTCTTGTGTGTTAAATAGGGGTAAGGAAGCCACTCTGTATTTTCACTCTCTTTTCATCTTGAAGAAAAAACCATTAAGAAAAAGGGAGACCTGGGGCTGCAAGATGCGCTAGGATAGCGAAACACCTCTCAGGTGTGCCTGCAGGCTCATGCTGTGTGTGGGATCTGGTCAGGGCAATGGGTGCTCGAGTGCTGCAGGAATTGTCAGTAACTGTCTGTCCTTCAATGGAAACTAAAGCTGACTTAGATTCTCTCCTGTTTCTTTTCTCTTTCAGATACGTTCAGAGGGTAGCCTTGTGGATGGCCCCGGAGCAGGCCAGATGGAACAGGACAGAACCAACCATGTTGACGGCAATAGATTGAGTCCATTTCTAATACCACAGTCTTCTCATGTTTGCCAGGCAGAGCCTTCTGCAGTGAAGCTACAAAATGGGAGTCCAGCAACAGAGAGGCCTGACGTGGAAGTAAATGGAGACCACAAGCCACTATTCAATAAAAGCAACTTTGGAGTGCCCCACCCGAAGGGAATTCCAAACAATCGCGTTAGCCCCGACCTTTTACAAGAAAAGAAAGTATGTTCCAAATATATGCAAAATGGTGGGATCAAACGCACTTTTAGCGAGCCCTCTCTGTATGGACTTCATGAGAGCAAGAAAGTGAAACAAGACAAAGAGGTAAACGGAGAAAAAGCTGAGCCAGAGGGCAACAGTGAAAAACCAAGTGTCTCCAATTGTTATAGTGAGAAGGAACCTGAGAGTTTTACAAGACAAGAAAATGACGCTTCAGATTTGATTCCGTCTACAAGATACAACAGTGTTGGTTCAGAAAACCCTCATGACCTTCTGATTCAGGATGAGCAGGAGAGGGAAAATATTCATTGCCATAACAGGGACATTGTCTTACTACTTAAGAACAAGGCAGTGCCAATGCCTAATGGTGCTACAGTTTCTGCCTCTTCCATGGAAAGCATGCATGGTGAACTCCTGGAGAAAACACTGTCTCAATATTATCCAGAACATGTTTCCATAGCAATGCAGAAGAATACATCTCATATCAATGCCATTACCAGTCAGGCTAATAATGAGTTGTCCTATGAGACAACACATTCATCCCATACCTCAGGGCAGATCACTTCCCCACAGACCTCAAACTCTGAGCTGCCTAAAGTGCCAGCTGTAGTGGTTACTGAGGTCTACAACACAGAAGACTCCAGTAAACCACCTGTATTACCAGGTAGCTGTTCACTTCAGAAACCAGAACTACAGCTACAGCAACAGATTCCAGGCTATGATCCTCACCAGTTACCTGTAGGAAACAGTAATATTCATGGAAGCATAGGGCAGGTTCCCAACCAAGACCTCTCTCTAAGTTCCAGCAGTAACCTGCAAGCTCAGAGCACCGCTCTGGAAAGGTACTCTGAGCAAGCAGAAAATAATGGTGCTTTCTTTACACAGAACTCAACGTTTCACAAAGATTCCTCCACCCCTCCTGCTCCAGAAATGAACAGTGCGCTGTCTGCCGCGGTGCAAGAAGGACACCATTCCTATGACAACAGATGTGATGAAACTCTTCCTGGGGAGATAAAAAATGAAGGGCAACAGGAGGGACCAATGTCAGAAAGTCCCAGCCTCAGCCAACAACAACTTCACCCTCAGCAGAGCCTTCTGCGACAGGCACAAATGTCACAAGAAGATGTCAGTGAAAGCAACCCGCAAGCTGCTGTGGCCGCCTCGATTCTGCGGCGCCCCAAAGAAGTGACGCTGGCGTCAGAACCTCCCCTCCAAAACCTGCACGCACACAGAAGCGAGGGTGAGTTGCAACACTATCAGCATTTCCCAGGACAGAGAGAACCTGAGACTCCTCCTGACAAAGAAAAGGACCAAGTGAAAGAGCCTGTACAACAGGCTCAACATTATTCAAAATCAGCCTGGATAGAACTGGTTTCCACCCAGTTCCGCCAGGGAGAGCCTCCCCAAAAGCCCAGTGAAGCATTATTGCGGTCAATTCTTCAGTACCAGGCAAGCACAGCCCAAACAATCTATACAAAACAGTATGCTGGAAGTCCTGATTCATTAAAGGGGCCTTCAGGACAGGCCCAGAGCCAGAAGTTAATGCAACAGGAACAACTTCCTCCACTGTACAAAAGCGAGAGCTCCCAGCTGCAGCCGCATCCCCCCGCTGACCAGCAGCTGCCGTTCCAGAAACACTCACCGCAGCCACAGCTCAAAAAGGTGGATTCCCTTCTCAAGTCCCAAGTGCAGCAACAGCCACCACAGCAGCTTCATTTCCAGCCAAGATCAGAACAACAAGCTGAACAGCCTTTAGGGGCCCCCTTGAAACAGCAGCACTTGAATCCCCAGCCAGGGGAAAACGGGCAATTCTTGCATTCACACATTTTGCAACAGATGCTGCAAAAACAGGCACATCCAGTGCAACTGCTATGCAGTCCACAGCTAACCCCAAACCAGCAGGAGGCTCCACAAATGAAAACTAAAGACCTGCCCCAAGCCGTATCCCACCCCCAAAGCAATGCTGAGCAGCCTCTAGACAGGATGTCCTTCAATCAACTTAAAGCAGATGAATGTTTCCAAACTGGGAATAAGTATGTTAAATCAGCTGCATTCTCACTGCCTAACCATCAGCTAGGCCTAGAGCAGGTCCAGACCATGAACAACAAAGCTCCCCTGTACACTCAGAAGGCAAATGCCAGTCTCCAGCACCCTTGCCCAAACAACAGGCACGTGATTTCCGAGAAGAAAGGGAACGCCGCAAATATGGAACGCTTTGGAGCCAACAAAATGCAGGACTTGCAGCACGTGCAGTATTTTTCAAACAACTTGACCGCAAAGCAAGATGTGAATCATTGTTTTCAAGAACAAGAGCAACAGACACAACAAGCCTCAGTTCTGCAGCTGCCACCCCTCCAGCCCTCACAGGGCTATGGTGCTAGTCTGAACCAAGACCTCCCGAGCAAACAAGCTCCACAGATCCCTCAGCAGTACTTACCACACAGCCAAACTGCCCCCCATGCCCAAGACCAGAGAGGCTGTCATTTGCATTCCCAGACCCCTAAGGATTTTCAAAAGCACGCTGCTCTGCGGTGGCATCTCTTGCAAAAACAGGAGCAACAAGCATACCAGCAACCCAAAACTGAGATTGGTCCCAGTGCAGCACGCAAGCCTATAAAAATTGAGGCTGGCACAAAGTCTAATGTCTGCATGCGCCCATCAGCTGGACAGCTGGAAAACAAAATGTGGAAAAAAACAATTAAACAAGAGAATCAGCACTTTGGCTGCGAGAACATGCAACAAAAGAGCATCATTGAGACAATGGAGCAGCAGCTAAAGCAGATACAGGTCAAATCACTGTTTGATCATAAGACTTTTACTCTCAAATCACCCAAACATGTGAAGGTTGAAACAGCAGGCCCTATTACCATCCTATCACGAAATACCAGTGCTGCAGATTTTGACACTCAAACCCCAATCTTAGATCAGCAAGCAAACTTTTCTGCTGAGAAAACCCCGACCAAAAGAACAGCTGGAACTGTTCTCAATAATTTTTTAGACTCACCTTCCAAGTTATTGGATACTCCTGTAAAAAATTTAGTGGACACACCTGCCAAAACCCAGTATGATTTCCCATCTTGCAGCTGTGTTGGTAAGTGCTGAGATGTACTAAAAACATAATAGTTCACAGGAAGGAAATGAGCCTTCAAGTTGGGATCACAGGGTTAGTTGGATGTTTTTGTTGGAAGATTTTTTGGGGTTTTTTAAGAACCGTAATTAGTGAAGACTTATAAAACTGAAATTTTACACACTTACGCCTACTACACTTACCAACCCTACACGTGGGCCCTTTCTCAATATTTCATAAAGCAATTACCTATTTGATTTTTCAGTCAGAATGCTTATGGCCTCACATCTATTCTCCTTGAGCAGCAGACGTAACAGCAACATACTGATAAAAAGTAGGTCATAACTTTATGACCTAATTTATTTGTCAAGGTTAGATACAGCTTTTAAAAAACCAGTCCTAGTCCAAAACTTCAGAGCCCTATGGCCATTTTTTGCTCTAACTGTGAAATTGCTGGAGTTGCCCCTCGTAAAGCCTAAGCAAAAACAGATGTCATATTATTCCTCACTTGTTGCAAGAGTTTATCCTCCCTTTCAGGCATTTGTCTCCTGTAAGGCTAAAGAGATCCACAGTTTCATAAAGAAGCTACACAAGCAGCACCAATAAAGCAGTGGGGAGGAACCTTGTTGTTGCTTGATGGCATACCCTGTCTCCAAAAGCTGGAAAAATAGAGCAGAGGGAAGCAGAGTGACAGGCATGGCCCCCTAGCCCAAGCTTCCATACAGTACTCACACTGCACGTAGCCAAGTGTAACAGGCACTTTCAGACTCTACTGGATAAACTATTCAGGCTGAGAGAAAAGGTTCACCACCAAAAATGGGGGGAAGAAAATAAAAATCGTTGTTACAGTTTCAGTTACTAGGATTTTGTATCAACTATAAAAGAGGAAAGTCGAATCAATGCTCCTCTAAAGTGCAAAATGGACCTTTTTGCCTTTGAGAACAAAAACAGGAAGTAGTGTATTTCTGGAGCTCCCAGGAAGAACACTGGAAGCCAATTCCTTGCTGTTCCTTGTTTTATAAGAAACAACCTTCAAAATGTAGTTTTGTTTGAAAACACAGTTATTTGTTGGGGTTTTTTTATATTGTTTCTTCCATATAGTTAGCACAAGTTTTTCTGGCAGTCATTTCCTTATCCTCATTTTCTTTTTCATACTGAAACCACTAAGCAAACTTAAGAACTTATCCTCCATTTACATTTTAATTCTTCAGTCCTAGCAGACAGTAGGAAATACTGTGGGAAATTCAGTAGGAGTATGAAACTCTCTCTGAAGAACCCAGTGCCATAGCATAATCTACAGGTTTATTGCTCTTTCTTATCAATATTGTCCTTAAGAAGATTAAATTAAGCTATTCCCCACTGACACGTTCAGATTTATACCACGCCTTCATCGTGCTTCCAGAGGCTGTCTGTCAAGAGCAACACCACCTCATCCAGCCCTTGGAGTTAGCATGCCAGAAAGCATCCTGCACAGCTCCATCTCCTGAACCCAAGCAGGGCCTGGCCATTTCTTTCACACTGCTGGAACCTTCTTCCTGGAACCAAACCAAACATACAGCATGTATTGTGACTGCTGATATGGTCCTACCTACACACAGAAAACTGAGGCCATACTCTTGGCATACAAGCATTTTGACCAGGCCTTGTGCACGATTTCAAGCAAACTTGGGTTTTTGTTTTTCATTTCACAGTCTTTCTGTGGGTGGCAGGAATTCTCTGTGTAACCTTACTGGCCAGTTTTTCAAGCTGTAGGTTCGTGCACTGTAACATGTCTGCTGAAAAACAAGTACGGTACAGCTCCCTAACATCAATATTTACCACTGTTATCCCGTTTATCCTCCTTTTTATACACTGGGAGAGGAGGAAGTGGGAGAAGGAGAAACAATTGTTTGCTGATAACAGGAAAATGTCAGTTTGAATGCCAGTGTAGAGCCTGAGATGTGGAATAAGTGTTTGTGTTAGGGAAAGACACACAGGCCCTATCACGGCTGTTTGCAGGATTAGCCATTGCTTTGCATGCTTAGTACAAACTGTGTGGGCAAATACCTTCAACATAAGTGTTTGAAAACTGACTCCAGGTCCATACAGCAGTCTTCCAACAAGCTCAACATAAGCTTTGCAATGTGACATTTTACATGAAAGAATTAAGCTTCAAAGTAATAACCTTTATTTTGTTTTAAACAGAGCAAATTATTGAAAAAGATGAAGGTCCTTTCTATACCCACCTAGGAGCCGGTCCTAATGTGGCAGCTATTAGAGAAATCATGGAAGAAAGGTAATTAGTGCAAAGGCACAGAGCAGATTAACGTTTATCCTTTTGTGGATGTCAGAATTTTTCCAGCTTTTGCACATAAAGAAATAAACAACTGCAAATCAAGTAATTACTTGTAGGCTTAGCTACTCCAGTGTTGCCAACATTACGCACCCTGCTATTCACCAGAGAGTCACAATATTTGACAGGGCTAATAGTCTGCTGGCTGGCACGGGCTGTGCCCTTGGAGACAGATGCCAGCAAACCCAAGCCGGAACAAGTTCTCACCAGCCTGCCAAGCAAGGCGGCTGGCAGTGGCTGCAGAGGCAGGCATGGGGCTGGTGTTCCCTCTGGCTAGGAGAATGCCAGCGGAGAAGGAGGATGAAGAGCAGAATACCGAATTTCAACATTAGTTTCCCCTCGCCAAATTACTAAATATCTAAATCTAAATCTAATTCATTCATATCCAGAGGAATGCCACAAAATTGTTGGATGGGATTTCAGCCCAAGAATCGATAAGTAGTGTTGTGAGAAAACATTCCCCTGCCTTGGAGTATTGCACAAACCCAGTCTTATCTTGATTGTGGACAATCCCTGTTATCATGTTGCATCCTGTGGTGTATTTATTACATCAACACCAACTACACCAGGAATTTTTAAAGGCACAGAACACATACATGATATGTGCTGTTTAAAAATGTGTAAGCACAAACCCCACCAGCCTAAGATATGTAAATTAAAAGCTGTCACAAAAGTGACTTCTACACTGTGAATTCTGCATTACTTGTAGCCAATAATGACCAGATTTTTAGAGGTATCTGGGAATTCAGTTCCCCTCTGAACAAAGATGCAAACAACAAACTCTTCAGTTAAGTCAGAGACAGATGGGAATTGATTTGTTAGTACCTTAAAACCTGGACTCCAGAACAGCAGTGAAGCTCCAGCTAGTTGCAGAACCAAAAGCAAGTGGGCATTATTGTGGTGCTGGGTCTGAGCTAAGAAGCACCATTTCTTAGCAAGGTCTGTTAGCTTGTGCTCATCACTGCACAACCACGGGGCACTTAGAGCCTATTAAAACCTTCAGATCACCTCTAAGTCCTGAGGCCCTTTCTCTTTCTTGGCACCTCCTTCCCTGTGACTCTTGTGCAAGGCTTGCCCCAATAATTTTCAGCTTTGAGAGCAGCTTGAGTGCATGTAAACTACATAAATCAGCTTCCTTCTGGGAAGGGAGAGTGAACGCTGACTCTGAAGAAATTCTTTACAATCTGTTATCTCCAGAGCTCTCATCAACTGGTTAATTCTTTAGTATTTACAAATAATAAATAAAAGAGGAAAGTCATTCATGTTGTAATGTCAATTATAGAGATGACATTTTTTCCTTTTTTTTTTTTACTTTAAAATGTAATTTTTTCATTCTTAATATTAACCTTACCTTTTCTCTTTTTTTAAATTTAATTTCATTTCATGTTGGCAGAAGGAAATCATGAGAGATCATAGGTAACATGCAACTACTTAGTTAGGTTCAGGAGAGTATAGGAGCAGCCACTTGAACAATGCCTAGTGTTCAACTGTATAGTACGAACTGTGAAATTCTCTGACTGAAGAACTCCAGAATTCATTTGTTAATTTTGTATTCCTAACTAAAGAAAACCCAAACCCTTCACCATAAAGATACTCTCAAGCATACATGTGCAGTTGCTGACATTAATCACAACTGAAGGACTTTTAACCTGGCTTCCCATGAATATGGATTGACTTTTAAGGCATCAGCACTGCTAAAGAAGCCAGGATTTAGATTTAGACTTACAATTAATAGTTTAGCTATACCAGAACTAATTTCTTGCAGAATCCACAGCGGATACAGAAATTTTACCTCTTCCTTCTCCCAATTCCTACTTCATGCTCAGTGAGTTTTGCTCCAGTTTGAAAGCCAATCAGCTTTGGCCTGAAAGCAAGCATGACAAACATCAGGCACAAATTCCTTTCTGACAGTTGAAAAAATTTGAGACAAAGTCCATTTCATTTCCAGTGTGTAATGTACAATGTATTTCTATAGAGGCATCCACATGGCTGTCCTGCAATCCAGATTAGAAAACTGATAGAAAATGTTAAGATTTAAAAATGTTTTTTATAATGTGGTCAATTAAAGAAACAAATAAATACTAACATCCAAGTCTAAGCAGGAAAAAGTGACCTAACAGTTGCCTGCAGATCATGTGTAGTACAACTTGATTTTGCTTGTATAATTTCCTGTGACACTGGAACGTCACAATGAGATCACATCTAAAAATAAGCATTTTTCATTTCCTTTACAGGACAAAAGTTTAAATACAGATACTGGCCCTTAAAGATGTCACCAAGATTTTAGTGCAAAAAACAAGAGCGAAAAAGGTCAAAAGTTCTTAAGGCATCACTAAATGGCTGCATAAAAGGAACATACCTTGATTGCTCTGTAGATAAAGGCAAAGAACAAGGAGTCTGTGATTTAGTCAGTCCCCACACTTGGCTATTAAAAGCAAAAGCTAACACCAATGAGAGTGGCAGAATTCCAGAAATGGTGATGGAAGCGCAGTTTGCCCAGTGCCCAAGGAGCAGCTGAGTGGCCAGGGCAGCTCAGTCTGTAACACTGCGGCCACTGTGGTTTCTGTCCCTGGCCTCCCCTGAGCCCTGATGTGCTCCCAGGCTCAGCAGGTGGGCAGTCTCAGAGAAATGCCTGGAAATGGCTCAACAGATCCAGCACTTTCTATTGAGTCCAGATTTGCTTCATGTGGCATTTGCCACGTATTTCCACCTGGAAAGTGGATCCGCTTTGCTCTGGCAACAGCACTGCTTGCACGTGGAGCTAGAGTCTGCCTTGAGAGCATAATCCCCTTGATTAAATGCTTCAGCAAGAGCTGAGCTTGCCCATCTTGGTCGCAAAAACACACTCAAATGGCATTATTTGAGGGCACCTTGTAATCCTAACTGGAGTACAGAAGTTGAGTAGAAGTAAATAAGTAACAATTTATGAGTGGATGATAAAGTAAAAAGAATAGATATGATGCAAATTAATCCTGACTTAACTGATTCACACTGTCTAAGCCAGAAACAAGCACAGAAAATTAATACAGTGACTGCTACATGCCAGCTGTTCCATGACAACTTAATTATGTACATTTCAGAGAGTACATTATGTACTTAATTATGTACACCTTCAACCCAGAAATTAGAAGAAAAATATAAAATTCTTCACCAAAATAAAGAGACTTCTTCTTTTTGAAAAGTCTGTTTTTCAAAATGTCATCTATAACAGATGCTCTAAAGAAATGGTTAAAATATTTGGTAATATTGATGTGATATTGATAATTTTTACCCATCTGGAATGTATTAAAGACATTTGCCTCTTTTAATATATCATTCCACCAGTGTAATAAAATCACCAAGATAAACCACATTGCACATCTTTCCCTGTAATTCATAGTGTTTATTTTTCTAAGATAAGACTGGCAAATGTGCTCCATCTTTTCAGTGTTCGCACAGAACCAAATGAATCTGCTTATTGTACATATTTTTGTTTTGTTTAAGATTTGGACAGAAGGGTAAAGCTATAAGGATTGAGAGGGTTGTCTACACTGGGAAAGAAGGCAAAAGTTCTCAAGGATGTCCAATTGCTAAATGGGTAAGCGATGTAAACAAATTAATCTATCATCAGTATGATGGTTCATGTAGCTGACAGCAGTGACATGTCCTGTTAGCTGACACTAGGAAACTTAAAATAGCTCAACAGCAGCAGTAATATGGGGTGCCTGTAGCCTGCTCCCACCCATCTCTCACTCCATTTACTTGTTGCATGGAGAATAGCAAGAATAAAATTTGATTTAAAGGTATGAAAGCCTAAGAAGAAAGGCATGTTTGCTTAGATTTAAGTTTCACACCACCTGACATTTTCATTGCTGTTTAATTTTAGCCTACAAATAAGTCCAGTAAGTGCACCACTGTGATATCTTTAAAATACCCTCCCAATCTGAGAGAAATGTTGGGACACCCTCTTAGCAAACACTGTTGTACTTTGGAACAAATTACTGAGTGGTTTGGATTGCTGAGGAAACACAGGATGAGGAAAAACGAGTACATTATTATAGTCTCTATGCATGCCAGACAGCACCCTTTTTAGGAAATGCTTCTCAGTGCTTATGCTACTGGAAGGACACTGTTTTATTTGAAAAACATCCACTGCTTTCCTCTCAACACTGTAATGTTTGTATGTCGTAAGAGCAGGTCACAAAAGTGTGAGGTTGGTTATGAGTATAGCTGCTTAAGTTTGGAAGGGAAGGGGAGAGAGCTCCCATGTCCAGTTATTTAGTCCCTTCCTTACTGCCTGCCTTTTGCCTGCATGCTTCCTGCCCTAAGACAGGTGTCCACTACCCAGCTCTGCGTGGGGCGACACCTCACTGCTCACTCCTCTTGCTCACCAATCAATCTGGACCACAACTGTAACCCGGATTCAAGAGAGGATCCCTGTTGAATCAGAGCATGGAGGATACTTTTACAAAGCTGGTTTCCACCGCCATGGCTCTCCATGCCATCAGCCAACCTCTTAGAGTCAGCTCCATTAAACACAAAGGGTAGCCCTGCCATATCACAGTGAGAAAATCAGACTGAATTGCCAGAAGCAAAGAGGAGGATACATGTAGAAGTAAGCTCCCCACACGCACAGTAATGCTGAGGTTTCCTATTCTCTTGCTCTTCACATTAAGAAATGCATCGTTTGTGTTGGGGCTCTGGGGTGTGTGTTGCTGTACATGCAGGTAGTCCGCAGAAGCAGTCAGGAGGAGAAGCTGCTCTGCTTGGTGCGCGAGCGAGCAGGACACACGTGTGAGACGGCCGTCATCGTGATTCTCATCCTGGTCTGGGAGGGAATCCCAACCAGCCTGGCTGATAAGCTCTACTCTGAACTCACCGACACCCTGAGGAAGTACGGCATGCTCACGAACCGGCGCTGCGCCCTGAACGAAGAGTAAGTGAAGCAAAGGCTGTGCTCACCAAACCTGCAGCCCCGTCTTCAGCCTGAGACCCAGCACCTCTGCTCATGCTGTTACCCTGAAAAATCTACAACCTTCCCAGCTCTTCCAGGTGGTTTGAAAACCCACAAACCTTGTAGGAAACCCAAAGTAAACACTCTTATAAATAGGGAAAAACACTTTCTCAGAGTTGTGAAGCATCTCAATATATTTAAAAGAAGAGATCTCAGCAGTGGCCAGGATAGCTGATACCTCAACCTTGAAATAAAAACTGGGTGCACTAAATCATACTTGTGTAAGCTGACACAGACTAGCCTCAGTCTAAAGAAATTGCACTATAACTTTTTCCCATGCCTTTCTGAGAGAGAAGAATATTTAGACCAAAATTACCATAGCTATCACTGTATCTTACTTTGGCTTCATGGGTAGAGTCATATTTCAGGAATTATTGCTTAGCCCCTGTCAGAGGGCTCCCACATTCTTGCAGTGCTGTCAGCACAAGCCCCTGAGGCACCATGAATATCTGTACCTAACAAGGCACCACGCAAACGTGCCCTCATCCAAGAAAAGCCGGGATTCATCAGCTTCTCACACAAGTGTAGAATCCCCAAAGACCCTGCTTTGGAACCATGAAATTATTCACTCTGATAAATTCTTCTGTTATGATGTGTATGTCTCCCTCTTGCATTTCTTCATTATTTTCTGATGGGAGATGATCCACACTGCTGATTCTCTGGAGCACTGGCAGAATGCCGATGCCCACTGCCAGAGCACCACAGGGGGACCTGCCTGCTGCTAACAGCTGTGTTCTCTTATCTTTTAGACGGACTTGTGCATGCCAAGGGCTGGACCCTGAAACTTGTGGTGCTTCATTTTCCTTTGGTTGCTCCTGGAGCATGTACTACAATGGTTGTAAGTTTGCCAGAAGCAAGATTCCAAGAAAGTTTAAGCTGATGGGGGATGACCCAAAAGAGGTTGGTGTCCATTTCTAAAATGAGCTTCATTTGCAAAGAAATGTTTTCTGTCACTCTGTAAATAGAGATGCAGTACAAGAGAGCAGGGCCCGAGGCCTCCCTGAGTGCTGTACATGTAGGGTAATTAAATAATTGCCAGTCAAAACTGATTGATTCCAGTCACTGAGCCAGCTGAATTGACTGTCCGAATTCTGACAGCTGGTAAAAGCTCTGAGACTTGAAACCATGTTTGCAGGCTTTCACAATTAGAGGAGAGGGCATGGCCTGAATAATTCTGGCTGTACTAGGCCTGCAATTGAGCATTCCCCAGTGGGACAGTGGAAGGTTTACCAGCTAATGGCACATAAAACTGCAACTGGGAACCAGAGCAGACTGGTTCAATGGAGACAAACATGATGAAACTCTGAGATGACAATAGGAAGAAGAGGTTAGGAAGACTCATTCTACATACAGTCCTGGCCCACTGAGTGTTTCCAGACTGGCCTCTGTGTTACAGCAAACTGGCAAATGTTTAAAATGAGCCAGAGTAATAAACATTGACCTTAGCCTGGACACAAGATACCCTGAAGTTATGACTGCAGTGACTCCTGGACACCTCCAACAAGTCATGTGAAGCTTCAGTGGCCCAGTCTGCTTTCTGGCAAGGACATGCAAATTTAGTCCCTTGCTTGTGTACTGGCATGTAAGGCCATAGTTTCACTGTATTCTGATGTCTTACTCAAATCCAAGTTTTCCTCTCACATGATCAGAGAGACAGGTACTTCTGCATCCTACAGCCTGTGCTGAAAAGAGTGCACTGTTCAGAATATCATCATCACTAACATACATTGTGGGCAGATTTTCCTGCCCACTGCTCTTCTACAGCCCCAAGAACTACAGAATAGCTCTCCTCCAAACATGCTGTGGCACAATGCCTTCTTTATCACAGCCTGCAATCCTAAACTACCTACATTTCTAAGATGGATACCTGGCCAGAGCACACCAGGGCACTCTTCCAACTTGCATTCTTGGATTTACTTCCTATGGAGGCCAGATTTGGGCAGGAAAGAGGCTTTTACCCTCCAGTCTTGGTCCCAAAGTTGGGGTGAGCCAAAGCATACGTCCAGACCAGGGGCTGGGTTCCATAACATAGATAGAGTTTATAGACCGCAAAAACAGAATTCTCACCAAAAAACCTAGAAATTGCACTAACGAATGCTAACCTACAGGCCATACAAAAGCTCCACATTCTGGCAGCAGCCACAAGGTCACAGCAAGATATTTTTTGACAATTTCATGTCAAACCAAACTAGGATATTGTCCTGTAGTATAGGATACAAACTTTAAACACACCAAATACATGCCTCTCTGAAACCTGTTTTTTCACACCTCTTCACATCTTCCTAAAATACAAAAACTAAAAATGAGTATGCCACTCCAGTAAGCCTCTGTTCTTTATGCACTTAAAATTAAAGATAAGTGCCTCATATGAGTGAGGTTTTGAATTGAGGATTCTCATCCTTAGAGGATGGGGAACAACTGTGGAGTATGTTATTGGATTATTTTTAAAGAGCGGTTTATTTTGAGGGTGTACAACTCAGAGAAAAAAGGAGCTGTGGTCATTCCCGCCTCCATATCTCCAATTACTAGACACATCTACGACTCTGCATTGCTTAAAGATTGGGAACTTTTTGAAGGCGGCAATATTTAAATATTTTTAAATTGCTGCATGTAAAAATGTTTCAGTATGTTGAAGTGTTGTCGTTACACTGTGCAAAACCCTTAAATTATCCAGATTTACTTTATGGACCATTCTGACGTTATTTCTCTCAAGCTTTGTGAAGATAATTCTTTTCCCAAAACTCCAAAAAGGAAAATAATGAGGATTATCACACTTAGATCTAAAACATATCCATGTAGAAGACTGTGATTTTTTCTTAATATAAAACAAATTATGAGTATAGTATGTGACATCCTATTGAAGGTATCCCACTACACTGCTGTAACTGCTCCATTCCTTTAAAGGCCTTGGAACAATAAAATTAAAAGGATATTCACAACAGTTACTGTCTAAGCACCAATGATACTGGTTTATGCCTTTACACAACTATCAGTGTAAACATAATTGTGTAAAGACCCTAACTTGTTGGATCCCAGACAGACAGTATGGAAATGTCATTGAACCCTGTTTCATCTTCTAACAGGAAGAAAAACTAGAATCCAATTTGCAGAATCTGTCAACCCTGATGGCACCTACCTACAAGAAGCTTGCACCTGATGCATATAACAACCAGGTATGATGGGGAAAAAAAAGGAATATGAGCAGTCATGGAAATAACCTGATTTTTAACACACTTACCAGTGCTTCAGCCTTGCACCAAACCATTATATACATTTCGTGCCAACATTTCTTTGACATCAGCACAAAGACAAATAGAAATGAATGATTACACTTAAAATGCTCTCACAAGTAAAACTAGCAGGATTTGGTCCACTAAATAGAACTAATATTTTCACCTACATCAACACAATGAAATTATTTCACTTTTCAGCTCTAAAATACAAATGTCTTGATTTAGCATGACTTACCAGCCAAACCTCAAAGCTGCCGTGAATATGGTGTGAGATTGGCAACAGTTTGCACTCAAGTTCTGAAGCCACAGTTTTCAGTTCTGCTCTCTCAAGCAGCAGATGAATTTAGTTTTCACCAAAATAGCCTTTATAAACATGCTTTCAAAGTGAAGTTTTATATTTGAACACATTCATCCCTGCATATGCACACAAGTGCTTCATCAGCCTTCTTGCATGAGGGGATCGTGTGCGCCTATTTTCTGTGGATTGGTGTTCTCAGACACCAGCACATTCAGAGCTCTTGATGAGGTTCCCAGTGTGATTGTGTCTCATCTACATTTCATTACAAAATGTCTTTCAGATAGTTACACCAAAATTTGACACCACCTGCAAACATGGAACTGTTGACCTTCATTTTCATTGCTCAGGTTTACTACTGTTAGGAACATTCACAGAACTTACAGTCCCCAAACTTTCAGCATCTACTGCAAACTGTGACATCACCCTGCTTTCCTGCTGACAGCATTGTACAACCAGCACAAGACAGATTTTCAGCTTTAACAGAAACAGTAAACTAACACAAAACTGTCCATTATTATCTGCTGTAAAATTCACTCCTTTACTGCATATTTAGTAGCAGCTAGACAGGGTAAGCAGACTCAGTGCAGACTTACCCAGTTTCACTTACCTGATCAGATAACGTCTGGAGATTCATTACGGAGAAAACTCTGGCTGTGTGCCCACTAGCTGTGATTATCTGTCCAAATATCTGAGAGACATTCTGCAAGAGAAAAAAGGAAGAGGAAGAAAAAAAAATGAGGTGGTGAACAATAAAATGTTTCTTTGCTTGGGCTGCTTTTCTTTTCCCACAAAAATTCACTAAAGAACTTTTCTCCAAGTAAGCTGTGGTTCTTCTGCCCAACATTTGTTGAAAATACATGCTTTTACAAGCTTCAATTTTTACCTTATGGAATAAGGCATGTCTATAGCTTGGCCTATTTCAGGAGGTTCATGTAGACCTTGTATTTGTGGGGAAACTGTACTCGAGCTACTGTCAGTGGCTTTAAAGAGAGATGACTGAGTCCTAATTTGTATGATATTGTAAAGGGTTCTAAAACCAAAAAAGCCCTAAAACCACATTTCAAATTCCCAGATTTATTCTAATCCAAATCTGGACCACTTTTGGATTACAATCGAGAATTGGAAAGGGTCTGTTTTCCCAACTGGACTGAACACATCATCTTGAAGAGCAGCTGCACCAGTATAGTTTGATCAGATAATTACAGTCTGGCTAACATTTCAGACCACTCACATTTCATTCCAAAGAAGTTTACGCAATTTTCAAGTTTTGTTTTGCTTTTCTTTTCAGATTCCAGGGAAGTAAATAGCCCAGATTTGAAAAATAAATGTCTGTGAGCAAACTAGACATAGTTTTAGTGATTTTGAATGAAGACTTGGCAAAGCTTCTAATTTGACCTTAACTTATGAAGGTACCCATTAAGTTCCATTAAGTGTAGATGTTCTGTGCATTCACTTGAAAGGTTCAGGAATTTCAGCAAAGTATTTTATAAATGTGGTTTCATTTTTAATTTTCTAAATATAATATCAAACCATCATTTTTCTAAGGATTTATCTTCCATTACAAAATCGTTTCTTTTTGTGTAAGGACTATTGTTGCATTATGAATTCTTATGACTGCATGGGCACAAAGTACTGTCTTGACTGAATTCTCTCTCTTTGTAGTCAGGGGTTAGATTTGTACTTAAGCTAATGAAATACATGTTTAGCATGCCAAAATATTACAAATCAAAAAGCAAATTATTATTTTTCATTAAGTCATTCTGAAGTCAGTTTTCTAAAGCCATTTTCCCTTAATAGCTTGGTATACTTCCAGTCTACACAAACATATCACTCTCACAGTGCCAGTCACGGAAACCATGCACTGCATTTGTCATGTAAAAACACCAACCCCTGGCAGAAAATCAGGAGTAATACACAAGGAAAAGTATTATTGGCTAATTTCACAATCACGCCAGAGACAGAAGGTACCAGGGAACAAAGACGCGAGGAATGAAGCATGGATACAAAATGGCCATCGAATTGCTGTAGTTTTATTTGCCTTCAAGATGTGTTTGTTGTCACCTCCAAGACGTGACGGACCTCCAGCCCGTTGTCACAGCGGAGCATTCCTTGGGCACTCGGTGTCCTGGAGCACCCAGTGAAACCTGTCCTGTCTCTCCAGATCGAGTATGAACACAGAGCCCCCGAGTGTCGCCTGGGGTTGAAGGAAGGTCGCCCATTCTCAGGGGTCACTGCCTGCCTCGACTTCTGTGCTCACGCTCACAGAGACTTGCACAATATGCAGAACGGGAGTACTCTGGTAAGTCTGGGATGTGTAACAGCCTCCTCACTCCAGCACTCAGCTCGTGGCTTTGATTCATTATCTCCTCTCTGTTTAAAGTTATACTGCATAATGCAGAGTAGTAAAAAAAAACATTAGGCAGTAACTGAGCTACTTATTACCCCCTACACATTTTTCTTTCAAATGAATGAGACTTACAGTGTATTAAAGAACATTTTAATACAGAACTGGTAAAAGAGGAACTGTGGAGACAATGGAAAGGAGGTCCCAGCAGAGCTGAAATGCCTATTTCAGTGTTCCTGGCACAAAACAGTTTATATTTATCCTCTTGAAACACTTTTTTTTTTTTTCCCCAACAACTTTGGATTCTCTCTACTAATAAAATAAAAGTGGAAACAAGTAACTTCTTTCTGAGAGAGTTTTGGAAATTCTGGATTTTATTCCTGCTTGGGATGAGCAGGAAGTCTGCAAGTACATGCACCCTTTACTCTCCTCAGTTCTGATTTCTGGCATGTACAGCAGAAGTTCTGTAGAAGATACTAGAAAAACAAGCTGGTTTTCAGTGTGTATTGGATCATTTCTGTGACAAAACAGTTGGGGCAAACATGAGAAAGAATACTCTTCAGTTATGGAAAACCATCATGGCTATAGTTTGAAGCAGCTCCCTAGATTCACAGTTCAGCTCTTATTACAACCAAAGGGAGTATCTGCCTTTTTAATGCCAACTAAATTTTTCCTGTTTCCAGGGTCTGACTTAATTCACAAGTTAATCATCACCAGTACAATGTACATTTCCAGCTGAGCTTTTGTCCCAAAGCTAGGACAATGATTTTGCTGCAGAATATGTCTCTATCAGCATCTTTTTCCACAAAGATCCTCCCAATACCTGTTCTAGCTGAAACTAACACAAGCTTGCTGCATGACAACAGTAACTTCCCTAAATCTTGTTATTAACATTACAGTGACACTATAATGTTAATACACTGTATTAATATAATGTTATTACACTGTAAGGGGGTGTGAAACACAACACCAATGTGTTGTATTGCACACTCTCTCTAATAGGTAGCTACCTCATGTATTGTAGTGAAAGACTCTTCAGGTGAGTACAAAGCCCCAGATTTTACTGCTTTGTCTCTCTGGCCACTATACAGTGGATCAGAGTTTATGCCACATGAGGGTAATCCCTAACTATACTGTTCATTTCAGCACAAGTAAAAGAAATAGGTATCTACACACCTTCTGTTTCTTTTAACACTGTCCAGCAAAGTCATGGAAGAAATTACATTTGCAGGCTTGTTGCGATATGCAAAAATTGCACAGAAACTTAGAGTTTACAAAGAGCTTGCCAGATGCCAGTGCTGACAGTGACAGAGCAAGGCACAATGCAGAGGCAGAGTTTCACATCTCTAATACGCCTTTCTGACAGGTTTGCACGCTGACTAGAGAAGACAATCGTGAAATTGGTCAAACACCAGAGGATGAGCAGCTCCACGTGCTCCCGTTATACAAAGTCTCTGATGTGGATGAGTTTGGAAGCACTGAGGGCCAGGAGGAGAAGAAGAGGAACGGCAGCATCCAGGTCCTTACCTCCTTTCGACGAAAAGTAAGGATGTTGGCTGAGCCTGTTAAGACCTGTCGGCAAAGGAAGCTAGAAGCAAAGAAAGCAGCTGCAGAAAAGCTTTCCTCCTTGGAGAATGGGTCTAGCAAAGCTGAGAGAGAGAAGTCTGCTGCAGCACGCAACAAGCAAAGCACCTCTGAAGCAGCAGGTCACGCAAAGCAGCTGGCAGGTAAACACAGGAATCTGAGCGGGGTCAGCAGTGGTAAGCCTCCTACAAATCAGGGCCAGTTATAATCAGCCTCAAGAAAACCATTTTTTTTCAGCCCAAGAATGTATTGAAGTAAAAAGGCAAGAGAATTCTTGAAAGTGAGTATCAATATTATATAAATACTAGAGTGCCAAATTTGGTACAACTCCAGAGAAGAAAAAAAAAAAACTGCTCTGAGAAATCCTTTACTGTTGGATAGTTAACACTTGTAGAAATATAGAAGCAAACTCTGCTTGCCATTCAGTGTATTGTAAAGTATCTTTAGAAGACTAGTAGTGCTAGAAGCCATGAAGAGAAATGTGTGGTTCTGCTGCCAAAGAAAGAACAACCTACACATCACTCAGTCTATTACAGAGAACCTCGTAATTTGAGGAGATACAAGCGTAACCTCTCTTTACCACTATTTATACTCTCTGCCTCAAGACCAAAAGCAAAGCAGGTTTTCCATAGTGGAGTAAGAGTTTATGGCAGTTCCCAGCAGCAGATTTGAGAGTCCTGAGCAAAGGAGTTATCAGAACTATTTTATTGTTACAGCAGTTTTCCCAGAGAGGAAAAAAGGGATACCTGCAGGGCCACCCAGAAGGTCACTGAAATACCTATGAATAGAAGTCAGCTGTCCCATGACCCAGGCAAGGGTTGTGACCATTTAATGATGCCATTGCACTTTAATGAATGGTATTTTTGCTCTTATGTCTTCAGTTGATCTCACTTATTACTGCACTGTTCTGTCTATCAGTGAACGTTGGTTTTAACATACATTTCTTGGAGTCAGTTCTATTCATGTAGATTAAAAGAATTATTTATTCTTGGGGAAAAGAAAGTCATTTTGTGCATGGCTATTTGGGAGCACTTTGATGCTCCATTTCATGGGCTACTTAAAAGATGATTCAACTCTTTGGATTTTGTGCATGTGACTCTGAACAGACTGCACTGTCCTCTTTTCCTCCCTGCCACTAGCATCTGATCTCGTTGGATACATGCCAAAATGGAAGAGTAGCCTTAGTATTTATTCAGCTTTTTAAAGGATGGTGTTTGAGATATGAGAAAGGGAGCATCTGTTAATGAATCTACTTTTCTTAGAAATTTCATATAAAGTATGTAATTTGCTGGGTGGGTGGTTGGTTTGGGGCCTTCTTTTTAAAGCCTGTTTGTTGTGTGGTTGTTTTTTTCCTTTTTACATCTACAGATCTTTTACGTCATTCAGGACCAGCCACACAACAACAGCAGCAGCAGCAACATCCACAGCGCACTCTCCCTAACAACCCTCAGTCAAATCCCATTAACTCTTACTCGGGTTCAGGTTCTGCAAATCTCTATGGAAGGTTGCCTAATCCAGCCAGTGCTTATCCAAACTCTTCGTACACTTCAGATCCATATGGAGGGTCCAATCCCATGAACCTCTATACAACCTCATCACAGTCTGCGGGGTCTTATTTGAATTCTTCCAGTCCCATGAACCTTTATTCAGGATCTTTAAGTCAAAATAACCAATACCCCCCCTACCAATGCAATGGAAACATAGCTATGGACAACTGCCCCTCTTACTTGGGCTCCTACCCTTCCCAGCATCAGCACATGGACTTGTATAGTTGCCAGAGCCAAGACCATATGTCTAAACTCAGTCTACCACCCATTCAAACATTATACCAGCATAGGTTTGGGAATAACCAGAGTTTCGGTCCCAAGTACTTGAATTATGGAAACCAAAATATGCAGGTAGACTCCTTCAGTAACTGCACCATTAGACCAAATTTACACCATGTAGGGTCATTTTCCTCTTACTCCACCCATGAGGCCAATGGCCATTTTATGGAGGTTGCCTCAAGGTTAAAATCTAATCTGAGTAATCCAAGCATGGATTATGCCTCCATGAGTAAAACAAGTGAACATCATCACATGCAACCCCCTCCACATTTACCACATGACTACCATTCTGCTCCAAGTATGTTTAGTGGTCCTTCTAATTCACTGCATCTCCAGAATAAGGATAATGAAATGATTTCACATGCAGTTAATGGTTTGTCTAACGTACTTCCAGGTCAAAACCATGACAGGACTACTCCCCAGGGTGGTTTAGATAAAACTGATGTGCTGAATCCAGAAAAAGCAGAGGATCCCGATGAAGTCTGGTCAGATAGTGAGCAGAACTTTCTGGATCCAGAAATTGGAGGAGTGGCAGTTGCTCCATCTCATGGGTCAATTCTCATAGAGTGTGCAAAACGTGAGCTCCACGCAACGACTCCCTTAAAAAATCCCAACAGGAACCATCCCACCAGAATATCCCTTGTATTTTACCAGCACAAGAGCATGAATGAGCCAAAACATGGTCTGGCTCTGTGGGAGGCAAAGATGGCTGAGAAGGCAAGAGAGAAAGAAGAGGAATGTGAGAAGTACGGCCCAGACTATGTGCCTCAGAAATCCTACGGCAAAAAAGCCAAGCGGGAGCCTGCGGAGCCCCATGAGCCCTCTGAGCCCACGTACGTGCGCTTCATCAAGTCCCTGGCACAAAGGACACTGTCGGTCACCACGGACTCCACAGTAACCACATCTCCATATGCCTTTACACGGGTTACAGGGCCTTACAACCGATATATCTGACTTCACACCTTGGTTGGTTACCTCATTTGAAAAAAACACCTTGTCACTAGGGTAGTAGTGCTTTAGGTTCCGGGGAAGGCAAGGGTGGAGAAGGAAACAATGTTTTTACTGAACTCATCAGTGGAAAAAGCCTCGGCACACCAGCAAAAAGAGGTAAATCTCAGCAGAGCACTTGTTTTCCACTGATTTTTAAGTGGTCACAGATGGCAAGTAGGAAACAAGACCAAAGCATCCTATGCAAAAAAAAAAAAAAAAAAAAAAA
>VZTE01001144.1:210842-221592 GCA_013397775.1 Eulacestoma nigropectus
AACACAACAAAAGAGCGTTTCACAATTTACATTGGAAAATACTGGCTCTGTCACTGAAAGAGATAATCTGCAAATGGATTTTTTTTTTCTTACAGTTTTGCATATCTGTGGCCACTTCTAATGTCATCAAGTTTGCATAGTCATGGAACAGGAGCAAAAAAAAAACCCTAAAAAAATAATACTGTAGTATTACAACTGCAGGAATCTTAAAATAACATCTGGTGCTGAATCTACGATGTACTGAAATACTGGAATTATGGCTTTTTAACATGCAGTTTTTACTGTAATCTTAATAGTCTTTTGATTTTATTTAACGAAGTAGATAAGTATAAAACAAATAGACAGCAAAACACTGAATTTGTTTGAATATTCTAAAACCATGGTGCTATCTAAGAGAATGGTGTCTTTATTTTATCAGTCAAACAGTTAATGCCTTTATAACAAAATGTCAATGATGTAGTCAAATGTTCTTCGGGAACGGGGAGGACCTTTTCATTCATGTATGTATTGAAGTTACCTGGTGTTAAAATAAGCTTACTTTTTAACATATGGGAATTACAAAGACCTCTGGATTTTGCTCATCCAGTCAAGTCCTAGAAAAGGACAATAAAATAGAGAGAGATATTTTTTTTTAAATAGTGTTTCAAAAGCACTTTGTCTACCTAAGCTTGGCAACTTGAACAATGCTAAGGTACTAAGACATTAAAAAAAAAAAAAAAAAAGAAGAGTTTACTTTGATTTTAAAATGCAAAGATAATTTTTTTAAACTAAAAAAGCTTTTAAATACTTTTGGTTTAGCCATGCATCAGCTAGTGGGCTACATATCCATTTTTAATACAGTCAGTTATGGTAAAAATGGGGCTTACTGGATACAAGGGAATACTTTAGTACACAAAACACATTTTTTCTGGTGCTCATCTCACACAGCTATACTGTAAACTGTTTTCTACAATTATTATGACAAGTTCATTGCTCAAATATGTACAGTTTTAAGGAAAGAATTTTATATTAACCACAGGTAATAATTAGCAGCATGCAACAAACTACACCTAGTTAGCTTGGGCTTCTGCTGTTTCTAGAGATCTGTGCGCTCCCACTGGAATGGCAGAACTGCTTTTGTGTTGATAATTATGTACATTGTGGTGCAAGTCATTTCTCGGTGCAAGTGGCCTCTTTTCCAGGAAGACTGAGCAGACCGATGCCTACACAAGACAAATGAACAGGGTTAGTTCTGTGCGATTCCGTTGATTAAATAGAAAAAAAAAATAGGCAGCTGGCTTGCTGTGGTGGTTTTAAATCATTAATTTCTATTAAAAAAAAAGCAGGAGAGTTGTATAGTAAATTAAATTGTAAACAAAACTTTTTTTAACGCAATGCTTTAGTATTTTAGTACTGTAAAAATATTAAATCTATATATATTTGGGTTTTGAGCTGAATTCACATCATGGTGCTACTCAGCCTGCTACAAATATATCATAATGTGAGCTAAAATACATTAAAAGGTTTGAGTGATGTTCCTACTTGTCATATACCTCAACACTAGTTTGGCAATAGGATATTGAACTGAGTGTGAAAGTTTATATATTGTATACCATCTTTTTCCCCCAATAGCCTTTGAAAAAAACAAACAAAAAAAACTAAACAAAAAAACTCTGGATACTTGACATTTTAGCAAGTATAACTTGAACTTCAGCCTTTTTTTTCTTTTTTTTTTTTGGTTCTAAAAATTCAGGGATATTTCAGCTCATGTTCTCCTATGCCAACATGTCACCTGTGTGTATGTAAAGCTGTTGTAGGTTAAATATATTATTCTTGGGTTTTTTGGTTTTGTTTTTTTTTTTCGGGGATTTGATGTTTTTCTTTTGAATCCCTTCTCTTATTTTTCTTGTACATGTATTGTGTAACTAAAACTAATTTTGTAAATTCGTTAGCTCTTTTTATTGTAACAGAAGTGTTTAAGAGATTTAGAATGTTTTGACTGTTTCAAATGAATAAACAAAAAGAAAGTAGAATGCACTGAGCTGATTAAAGGGAAAAATGTAAGGCAGGGGTTTGGCAAGTGACTGTTTGCTAGAGTTGTTCAAGTCACTCTCTAAACAAGGCTTCTTGGATACTGTAATGAATAAAATAAAATATAAAAAGGTACAGTCTGTACAAGGGCTTCCCTAAACATGCAAACCTCCATGTCCCAGCTATATCTTGTGCAATATACTGTAAGATTAAGTTTGGTCGAAAAGAATTCTATCCAACAGAATCACAACCTTTTACAACAAGTAAATTTGATTTACAACAAGTAAATCAAAGGAGGCCTTTGGGTTTAATGGTCAAATATTTATTATGGCAATTTTGTTCTTTCTCAGTCTGTGACTTTACCCATTCATTGAAACAAAAGTTTTGCCTTTAAAAAAAAAAAAAAAAAGATGGTTATATGTCAGATTAAGTAAATCATTATATATCTTCATCTTTTGATGATTTTTTTTAAATGCTATATAATTCATGTAATCCATAGTAGATGTTTGGTTAATATGCTGTGCACCGTCATTTGCCAAACTGCTGGCAGCAGGAGCAGGAAGCTTAGTTGGTGAATCAGTTTTGTATTGTAAATACCTGAGCTGTAATTTTTGGTGTACAGAACCCTGCCTCAGTTGGAATGAATGACAAAGCAGACAGAGTTGCTTGTATAGGATTATCAGGTTGACTATAGCCATACTTGAAGATGCTTCTGAGAGTCGTCAACTTTACTTGAATGAATTTTTCATCTTGATTGACGCACAGCAGTATAAAGTTCACTTCTAAAGCTAGTGGTTAACTTGTGTAGGAAACTTTAGCAGTTTGACACTAAGGTAATGAACTTCTGTGTGCATTTTCTATGCTTATGTTCTACTTTTTTTTACTTTAGTTTCATTCATTTTCATGAGATGTTTGGTATGTCTATAAAAAGAATCCGAGGATGGTTATAAATACTGTAAGTATTGTAATGTAATGCAGGTTATTTGAAAGCTGTTTATTATTATATCATTCCTGATAACGCTGAGATGTGGGTGTTTTTAATAAAATTTATATTTATTTAATGCACTCTAAGTCTGTCTTGCAGAAACTTGTCTTTCCTTGTCATTTTTACCAGCTAACAACAAAGCAGGCATCATGCTCAAACAAAGTGCATCACTGGGGACTTCAAAACAGGAGGCCTAAGCATCACATTTATTCCTAGTTCTGCTTTGACTCTTACCTCTAGCAGGCTGGGACACAGGCTGCTGAGCCCAGGCTACTGCTCCATAAAAATCTGTGTTTACAGGGAAGAAGGGAGGCATTTTTATGGGCAGGAAGAGACAGTAGAGCTTCACTGCTGGTTTTCCATTGGTGTTTGTGTACACAAATGAATATGGCATATTCACTATTCCAGTGCCCTCACTGTTCAAGTAGAAGCCACAAATGCACACCTGGCAGAGGCAGGACAAGGGGGAGACTCTAGGCATTCATTGGTTTGTTTAGGGTATTTAGCTGTACCTGGTCAAGCGTTTTTCTACCTGATTTCAAATTACTCCCAAATAGTGGGATGCTGCAACAAATAGTATCGTGCCACAGGAGGGTTAGATTGGATGTTAGGAAAAATTTCATCACCAAGAGGGTTGTAAGCATTGGAAAAGGCTGTCCAGGGAAGTGGTTGAGTCACCATCCTCAGAGATATTCAAAAGACCTGCACATGTGGCACCTGGGGACATGGTTTAGTGGTGGACTTGGCAGTGTAGGTTTACAGTTGGACTTAATGACCTTAAGTGTCTTTGCCAACTTAAATTATTCTGTGACCAAGAAAAACCCCAAAATTACAAAAGCCTAAAACCTCAGGTATAATCTAAATCACAAGCTCACAAGCTAGAGAAAAGCAGAAGCAGTAAGAAAGAGTGTCTGAATCAATACCAGGACATACATTCTCGGAAGCATCAGACAAAAGCTTGTTCTCCTGGTCCCTTTGTTTAACTTCAGGGGATATAAGGACTGAATTCTGAAGTAGCCTGTTCTGTGGGAAGAGACAGAAATTGCTCTCTCCACAGTTGCAAAATGTTACTGTGACAATCACAAGAATTCTCAAGCTTCCTTTATTAAGAGCCCGAGTTTGTTGTCAGTGCTGGTTACCCCATCCATCAATGCCACACACCTTGGAAAGCCCCCCTGCTATGCACATTCAGATCACTCAGTGTCTAGGGAATGAGGCGATTTAACACTCAGCAATCTAATGTTCTGCCCTGGCTCTCAGTGTATCCCCAGATGGGAATGTCTTGAGGCAGGCTAGCACCCTGCAGCAGCCAAGTGCTGCTCTTTTCTGGGCACAGGTGCACTTTCCTGCATTAGACAGCTGAACAGACGGATGCACTGGCTTAAACAGAGCTCTCGCACCCCTTTAGCCTTCCTCGGAAAAGAATCCTCAGAAAAGCCGTTAATGAACATTCCCATCAGCTGCCTTTCAGCATAATTTCTTCAGTGCACTTCCAGAGATCTCATTCCAGAGGTGCTGCTAACACGGGCACAATGTGCTCACAGCCAAGATCACGGAGAGGTCAAACCAGATCTGCCCACAGCGCTTCTCCCAGGAACACGGGCTCTTCCGAGACTTTGCTTCTGTGCCTCGGGGGGCCGTGACAAGGCACCACTCACCGTCACTCCCCAAACCCCTGGCTGTAGCCCCCATACAGTTGTTACAATTGGGAATGCCCAGCTGAGCATCCAAGTTGCTTCTGCCTCACCCTTCCTCTTCACTTCCCTATCTGTTCTGTCATTTCCCGCCTTTTGACATCTCACAGAGAGGCCAATACAGCTTTTTTTATGGGAATGACTGAAAAGCCTGTGGTGACAAGCCAAATCAGGGTGAACAAACCCCAAGCAAAAATTAAGATCAACAGGTGATGATGCTCAGAGATATGAAAAAGTATCAAACACAAAAAGGAGAAAAGGAAAAACACAACAGATTTCTCTTAAAGAGGCAAAGCACCTTACAGAAGGCAGGGATTAAGTGGTGGGCAATGGTGGTTTCTCCATATGTACATTTTCAACACACTTTCAAATAGAAAATATTTAAGAAAAGCTCAAATCTTTTCACTCAAGTAAAACTCCAAGCAGGGGGACAAGACCTTGTATTTAAACATGAACCCTGTGGTTTACCCTGTCTGCAAAACATAGAAAACAGAGAAATGCACATTTTCTTGCCCGTAGGCTGTTCCCAAGAGCACGGCCCTGCCAGCAGAGCTCTCCATTACTTCTACACTTGTGTGACGAGTGCACCCCAAACCTGCAAAAGCTTGCTGGTAACCCAGCAGCACTGACACTAGAACTGGCACGTATCATCTCAGCAGCAAATTAATGCTCTGCTATTTAACTGACACAGTAACATTTCTTTTTCCTGAAAAAGATGCATCTGTCAAGTTCCTGTTACACTCTATATTTACCTAATGCAGACACAACTAATAATTTTGAGGCACTCAGAAAACACACATTTTGTCTCAGAGGGCTGATAGTTCCACCCCCACCAACCCATGAGCCACAACGACAGCTCTCCATCCATCACTCTGTGAGACACTCTGCTTTCCAACTATGTTTATGCATTAAGTAAGTCCATTTACTCTGACCTGTAAATGATTCCTGAAGTTAGTTTAATTAGGGAAAATATTGTGCTAGGAGAAATTCTTGCAGATCTTGGGAGATAAGTCAGGTCTATGTTTTACTTGCCTCACCTCTGACCAGCAAACAGTATCTGTCATTAGCACAGAAAGCGCTGGTGATTTAAAGAAACAAAAAATGCTCATTTTTAGAGGGAAGAAAAATCTTGCACTGAGGGTAAGAACATGAGAAAGAAGGAAGAGGTCTGTAAAAGATCTACTGCTGTCCTTTCTGACTGGAGAACACTGAAGCTGGAAGCTGCATACTTGACTCGGATGTTGCAACATGAGGCACTTAAGGCCCAGACAAACAGGATCCCCACTGCAGCAGAGCAGGGCCAGGGGCCCCCCTGTTCATACAGGGGAACACGAAGGAGGGATCCTCAGATGCCAGCCCATGGAGAAGGGAATGACATACTTCCTACAACATGGTGTAAAAACATCTTCAAAGCTTTCCTGTTTAGAAATCTCTTTACTGTTGACTTCAAAAGGTCTCCTTCCTTGCAAGTTTGTGAGAACAAGGCACCATTTTTTCTCCCTCAGACCATTTTGCCATTGGTTCAGGTGTTTGGAGTACTCACAACCTTGGCATTCAGGTCCTCCATGCCTGAACAGATTCAGATCATCTTCCAGGATGTAAAAGGCTTGAAGTACTCTGGGGTACACACAGGCACATCCCATCAACCCCGTCCATCCCACATCACAAAGAAACACTTCCCACCATTACATGAAAGAGTGAGGGAAGCCTGCTGTTCTACGGCCTTTTAAGATGGGGTTTCATCCTCAGTGTTAAAACCAGTGCCACCCTCTTGTTTCATGGTCCCAGCAGAAGCAGAGCATCACTGCTGGAGGCAACCACAGGAGGGTTTGCAGGGATTTTTCTTTTACAACCCAGCCAAGCCAATGTAGGTTAACCCATTTCTCCCACTCAAGATTTGCTTCAACTACCACATTAAATACTTTGTCTTCATAGTATTTTACACAAGGAAAACCATCCCAGGGTAGGTACATTTCCTCCTAATGTCACGGCAACACAGCTGTACACTCTTAAATCACAGCAGAAAAGCCATCCTGGCAGGAACAGCTTGGGATTGTGGTTCAGCTTCCTTTTAGTTTCCACTGCATTAGCAACTGGAACTTCATTGGATTTTCAGGCATAATCATCTTCCTCTTATTTTTCTGCTCCCGTTGTGATTATTTGTAAAAATGACAGCACCATTATCTTCTTGTATGTAAGGCTTCATACAGACCACTTTGGTAAAGAGATTTAACTGGAGGGGATGGCTTAAAGTGCAGTCTGCTCTGAAAAAGGCTGGGTAAAGTGGCATCCTGGGGCTCCCAGTCTGCATTTCAATTATTGTTGTAGGCCAATGTGCCTGATTTGGAAAGGGGGGGGCTTTTTCCCCCCATCTATCCCTCCCCAAACAGATGCAACAGATCTCCTCTGACTGGCCCTTCTCCCCACCTGTGTAGTCCTGGCTCTGTTGTCATTCGTACAGGCACAAAGCTGGTCAGATGGCAGCAATCCAGTTCTAATTAATGGGAGCAAATGGCTCGCTGTAAACAGAGGAAGGGTTGGCATGGGGGAAGGTGACAGATGTCAAGCAAAGGGAAAACATCTATTAGCTGTTCCCTCCTCCACTGCCACCCCAGCACATTTGTTTTGCATGACAGCCCTTCAGTTCAGGCCCTGGTGTAAAACACCCGGACTCCAAATATTGGGTCTGTATTTGAAGGTTTGCAGCATCCACACAGCCTTCCTAAGACAGGATACTGGAAGGGACTGTATAAGGCAGAATATTAAAACCTCAGGCTTGCCTGCTCTTCAAGAATTTACACAGTCTTATAATCAGTAACTCTGGCAAATCTCCCCTGTCTCTGCTGTTAACACTCTCCATACCAGAAGCAAGCAAGCATTTTGTGAGAGGACTACAGTTTGCAGGCATTTATTCTCCCAGCTCTTAAGATGAAAAAGATTACTCATTTGCACCAAAGGATTCCTAGATCTCTGGTGTAGGATGCAACCAAGACCAGCCTGTTTCCACCCTGACCCAGCTCCTGCAGGAGCCTTAGGCAAGCTGTAGAAACTCGTCAGCCAAGCTGCTCCAGGGAAGACAGGGACCAAGTCCATGGCACAGCACACGTGCCTCACAGAGGATGCTCTGGGCTCCTCTTGTCCACAATACCAGACAAGAAGTACTAGCTCAGAGAAAAGTCACCTGTACTAAGACAATGCCACTGTGAGGGGATGCCAGGTGATACCAGCCAAACCAAAGCAGTACAGGGAGGAGAAGGGGGTCTGACAGTTCCTGGAGCACTCATTGCCAGGCACAAATCCCAGCCGCATAAGGTGACAAGACAAAGGTGAGCCTCTCTCACAGGACTACCAAGACAACATTTAGATCTGCTCTCTTGGTAATTTTCCCAGCAACAACACACTGGCATTTTACTGAAGGATTTGCATCTCAGGACTCCTAGCCCCAGCACAGGCAAAGCAGAGTTTCCAAGCGAAATCAAATTGAAAACCAGATGTGCTTTTGACAAGGAAACCAGGTCATGTGTAGCCACAAGGTTTCAGATCTCCTGCAGCTGTGCCTGTTACGTGAAGAAAGCAGTGCTGCCTCCTCCTCCACCACGTTCTCTGTTGCTGCACAGCAGCAGCTGCTTCCTTGGGAAAGCCAGGCAAGCAGCTTAGTTACACATTCTCAGACTCCCCCCAGAAAAACACATTTTAAGTGTGAGGGAAAGAAGAAAACTTTACAAAGTCTGAAGAGAACAAGTTTCCACGAATCCAGCAAGTATTCCTATGTGCTCTCTTCACGCATTTGCAGTTAGGCACTATGGAACTACCCAAATACACAGCTAAGCATACCTAGCACAGAGTCACAGGATGGGTCAGGCTGGAAGGGACCACAGTGGCTCATCTGGTCCAACCTCCCTCCTCAAGCACATGGCACAGGATTGTGTCCAGACAGTTCTTGAGTATCTCCAGCAAGAGAGACTCCACATCCTGTCTGGGCAACCTTTTCCAGTGCTCAGTCATCCACACAATAAAGCAATTCTTCCTCATGTTCAGGTAGAATTTCCTGTGCATCAGTTTCTGCCCATTGCCTCGTGTCCTAGTGCTTGGCATCACTGAGCAGAGCCTGGTTCTGTCCTCCTGACAGCCTCCCTTCAGACACTCATAGACATTGATGAGTCCCCCTCTGTTGTCTCCTCTCGAGGCTGAACAGGCCCAGCTCCCTCAGCCTTTCCTCCTAAGAGATGCTCCAGTCCCCTCATCACCCTTGTGGCCTCTGCTGGACCTGCTCCAGGAGCTCCATGTCTCTCCTGTGCTGAGGAGCCCAGAACTGGACACAGCACTCCTGATGTGCCGCACCAGGGCTGAGTAGAGGGGCAGGATCACATCCCTCAACCTGCTGACAGTGCTCTTCCTACTGCACCCCAGGATCCCATTGGCCTTCTTGGCCACAAGGACACACTGCTGGCTCATGGACAGCTTGTTGTCCACCAGGACCCCCAGGTCCTTCTCCACAGAGCTGCTTTCAGCAGGTCAGCCCCAGCCTGTGCTGGTGCCTGGGGTTATTCTTCCCTATGCAAAGGGTCAGGTACAGCTGACATTTGACTAGCTGGGAATATTAGCAGCTACTTTCTTCCTCTTCCTAAAAAGTAGTTTGCTGCCAGTTGATAGTCACAAGTTACACATGGCTGTTAAGTTACACTGTGAAGATCTACCTACAGAGAAAGCCACGGATTGTCACCCTAGAAAAGCCAGTGCCCTCTTTTAGGAAGGCTATGTGTTATACTTGTGCTGACAAACAAACCAAAGGTTTGCTGCATATGTGATGCCTGCCTGCTTGCCTCTAAATCCCAGACTAAGCAGTGAGCAGGCACTATTTAATCCGTGGAAGGCCCTGCTGCTAGCAAGTATTCCCAAACAACTCCTGCAAAAGAGCAAAGTGCTTGCCTATTCAGTTAATACTGATCAATCAATCACAGTTAAGAAGAGAGATTATACATTACACAACCTCTTGCCACAGAGGCTGGAAAGAGATCCCTTGCCTACCACACACACACAAACATCTTCCAAAATGCAGCTGGGTTCCTGTTAGGAAGCAGACTCACTGTTTTTAAATGACTGCCAGAAGAGATTCAAGCCTCCAGTGCAGGGGAGAGAGCATTAGTCCAAGCCTTTCCTCGAGGAAGGGGATTCCTCCTGCCACTCAACCCAAATTATAATAATGCATGTGCTGGGCCAGAGAGAGAACTATGCCTAAGGGGAAGCATGACTCTCTAGTATGGGAATGAAGAGCTTTGCTGCCTGTTCTCACTTCTGCTTATGGATGTGATGTTAATATTAAACAGCTCATTAAAAGACAGTGCTCAGAAATAACACTTGACCCCTGCCTTCCTCTTCACAGGCAAGCACCTTCCCCTGTAGGCGCTCTCCTTTCCCAGCTACAATTTAAAAGCAGCCAAAACAGAGGTGTGATGCTTGTCAGGAGCTTGGTTCCCCTGAGCAATGAGTCTGATTTGATCACAATTTAGGTGAAGAAACTCTTCATTTTGGGGTCAGGTCACATTTCCCTATAAGCTGTGTTGTGGGACTCTCAATCTGAGCAGTCTTGGGTGGATATGAAAGGAAAATCCAGCTGGTCATAGATGTCAAGGAGGTTCATCACCTCCAAGAGTAAGTAGTGACTGAGCAGGGAACAGAGAGACTGCAGTCATGGATTTCAGCATCTAAACTCTGCTTAGAACCTACTTTAGGTATCCAAACCCCTAAACTCAGTTTCTAGCTCACAGCTCCCTTCCAAAAAGTTCAGCTCCAAACCACGTGGGAATGTTACATTGATAATGTGTTTATTGGTGTAAGTGTTCGGACACTGTGTAACAGCACCTGATTTTTGTATGCTTGAACTGGGAGAGCTCAACTGCTTTTTTTCCTGTTTATGTTAACTTTCTTTTTTCCTCCTTTAAACTTCCACCTCTTATGAGGTAAGCCCTATTAAAACACTTGGTTTTTCCTCATCTTTGCTTTAAAAACACCTCCTTTGGCAAACCGGTCCATTGTCAAGCAGTTTATAAAAAAAAAAAAA
>VZTE01001144.1:221681-279716 GCA_013397775.1 Eulacestoma nigropectus
CGCCAATTGAAAAAAAAATAAAAAAAAAAAAAAAAAAAAAAAAAAAAAAACAACAGAAAAAGGGTGGGTGAGGGAGAACAAATGAAAGAGATGGCTTTCTATAAAATCTTCCAGTTCATCTAGTCCACCTCAAAGCAGGTGAAGAGAAGAATAGCTGCTCAGTGTGCGTGTAAAATTGTTTTACTAAATGTGGAAGGAAAAGCATTGATTCAGTCTCACAGACACGAGAAGTCAGGATTGCACAGAGTTGCCATTAGTGCTCTTGCTGCTGTGAAATCTGAAAGGAGTGGAACGGCCACTCGCTCAGAGGCCAACAAAAAGGCAATGAAGGAAGCTAAAATTACTCTTCTGAATTTCCTCTCACTGCTGCTATAATTGGGCACCCCAAGGTATTTTCTTCTCGTTCACAATGGTGAGCAGTCAAACCCATCACTGCATACATAGCAGGCAGCACAAAACTGACAGCTTTTTTGTTGATTTTTTCATAATATGATCAATCAAATATTTCACTCTGACCCATAAAATCCTATATGCATCATCAAAAGATGGGAAAGATGCCGAACAGAAAAAAAAACCAACCCAAAACACTAAAAAAGCCCAGAAACAGAGATGCAGATCTACTTACTGCTTTTCCCCAGAACAAGTCCATACAAAATGGTTTCCTTCCCAATTTTAATCACATCAAGTACTGGCAAGGGCAAAAAACCAAACCCCACAGGCCAGAATCAACTTTCAGCTGGAGAAGTGCCACACAATTCTATGACCATGCTTGTAGTTGCCTCAAGAGCAGGCGCAGTGTAATGGGATTGGCTCTCAGCATTACACTGCATTCCCTTGCTTGGAAATAACAGCACAAAATACTAAACAAAGCAGCCCCCCCGTGCATACTTTACCAGCTTGCAGTGAACTCCCCCAAATGTCAAGGTGAGAAGTGCACCTTGCCACTGGCTGACAGCTCTGCAGACAGAAAGGCCCTATCCCAACTCATCAGCAGTGACCTTGAAGAGCTGATGGGGATTGTAAAATGGCCCTGGGGAAAAAGGTGTTTTCTACTCAAATGCATTCTTTGGCCCATTGGAGTAAGATAACTGGAGGTGAAGACAGTGAAATTCTCTTCCTTGAGCATAAATCTCCATGTGCAGAAAGCAAACCTCTCCCATCACTGTGGCTGAAGGGCCATTCACTTTAGAGTTGGACTTGATCATTGTGGGTCCCTTCCAACTCAGAATATACTGCGAGAAGCAAAACTTGAAGTCTGTAAGAAGTATGTGGCCAAATACACCACAAACTCTAGGAATCTTAAAAGGTTTCAAGCTGTGCATGCTGAAAACCTTAGAAAGCCACCTGATTATTGGAATATAAACAGGTACTTCAACTTCTTTTTAACATCTCACATTAACTAGCCAACACTCAGCTGGCCACTTCGAGAAGTATTTGAGTGCAGACTAACTGTGGATCAGACTACAGTAACATCCATTTCTGTACTTAGTGAAACATCTTTTTTCTTTCCCCAATTACAGATTTACAAAGGTAAACCTTTTTTTATACAGTTTTTGATTGCTCACAAAACAGTCTAGATACACTGCAAAACCTGGGATATAAGTAGTACAAATTCTGGGAAGCGGTTTTATGAAATGCAGAGCTTTTTCAGAGCCTTGCTTTACAAGGCTGAGCTCAGCCTGTGAGAGCCGTTTCAGACGGTGCTGCTCTGACCCTCTTGCCCTTTTAAGATCCAAGAAACTCTCACAACAGCCTAGTTCTCCAAAGGTCCTTCCCAAAAGGCAATTCATAGAGTTTGAAAGCACTGAGATGACAGTGGATATAGGACTTGTGGGAAAGCTCACGGCAAGACAATGCAGCCATTCTGCAGAGTGCTACAGAATAACCACAAAGGTGTAAGAATGACACAGAAGCCAGTGAACTGCACTCACCCTTGCCTATTAGTCAGCAGTACAAGTGGGCGGCGTTTGCAGAACTCCAGCCAGGCTCACCACAGTTTTTACTCCAAGATGCGCACAAGCTACACTGAACCAGAAGCACCATCTGGTAACCGCTACCAATCACAGCAAGGCACGGACCAGGGATTTCTGAGTGGATGGTATGCGACAGAGGAAAGGCTGGCTTGAAAGAAAGAAAAAGGAAAGTACTCCATCTCATTCAATATTCTCCTTATAGAAAAAGAAAAAAAAAAGTAACAGAAATAGTGAACAACAGCACAATCCTGGCATAACAGAAAGGGGAAGGAGAGGGAGGACGGTCTGAGGAGAGAAACTGTAACAGTTTTTTGCTGTGGATGCGATTTCACCGTTGCCTGTTACAAGCTGCAGGAGTCAGGCCGAGAGAAAGAGGATCATTTACACTCCAAAGGCAACCTACTGAGTGGCCAGTTTCTCCATAGGCCTCATAAGCAGGGACCTGAACACAAACCATGACCAGACAGCACTCCCTACAGAGCAGCCCCTGGGAACCGAGCTCCATGTAAAGTGCATCCCTGGGAAGGGCAGAGAAATCGATCCCAGCAGCCAGAATTCAGTTTTCAGAGCTGCAGCACGGGAGTACCAAGACGTCAATAAAAACCACAAAACCCTCTCCATTCTATGCAGGGCCCTTGGAGTTTCTGCAGCTTGCAAATTCCTCCAGGGATTTGAAGATTTCCTTTTTTGCATCCATTTTCAGATGCTGAAGAGATCTATTTGCCCAACAGATTAGAAACAGATTTCTCCTAACAGAGGAGGGTCTTTAGTCAACACCATTTCCCAGGCTGTTACCTCTGCTCGGGACAGCCAGACTATTACGCATCAGTTACAAGACCTCTCACATCTAGTAAGAAATCCTGCTTTCCTCATCCCTCAATAGTCTCAGACCTTTAAACCTCGCTGCACGGTGACTGCAGCTTTGCAGGAGTCTTCCAGAGCTGTCGCCTCTTCTACCAGGCTCACCGCTTTGACTCAACAGCATCGGCTGGCAAAGAAATTTTGAGGGCAAAAATAAAAAGCCATTCTGAGAACTATTAGGTGAATTCTACTTGTCATTATGCAATTTCTGTTCACAGTGGAGTATTTTAATAGATTGTATGCTTGTGCACAACCTTCCACCAGTCAAAAAAGCCCAAACCTGCTTGTGCCTTCATGACATTTTCCTGCTGCAGATCTTTATTACTATGGCCGTCGATACTAATCCCAGGAAATGAACAAAGACTTCAATCATCAACAGGTGCTCACACAGGACTCTGGAAGGGAACATCATACCAGGTTTTACAGCCACTGAAATGCCCATCTCTTGCTGCTTGTCAGTCAGAGTTTCCAGAAGAATCACAACTATCAGCTCTCTTTATTCCCCTTCTCTTTTTTTGAATCCCTTCTACCCCCCTTCACAGCAACTCAATAACCAGTTTACCATGCCTACAGGAACCAGTATTATAAAAAGAATACTTGTGACCTGTAAGAAAATTAATAAAAAAGCTTTTCTCACAAAGTGGCAAGGAATGGGATCTAAACCAAGATACTATGCAGGACTCAAAATTCATTGATAGGCATTGTGACCCTTTCACATCTTCCCTTTTAAGAGAAACAAAAAGATGAACAGTAAAGACCCTCACTTTGGATACTTTGAAAGGAAAGTCAGTGAACAACACTCTTTTCAAGTACTCTCACATGGGAGCCACACCCAAACTCTGAAAATGAGAAAGTTAAAATGGACCTGGGGATGACTAATTCCCTTAGGCTGGAAGACGGCATGATGACTGAATAGCTAATAAAAAGAAATTCTATTCAGAAAGTCTAGGAAAAAAGTAATACACTCTAATGTAACTAGCAAACAGGAGGTGAGGAAACCCAAGGAGCAAATGCCAGAACTTCCACGCACATCAGAAGCAAGTCAGTCTCACTCTTTTTCAATGTCTTTCACAAGAAGAAAACACCTACACTTCTGTAGCCAAAACAGACCTCTTGTAAAATGGCCTGACTCATTCTGGATACAGTCAGCAGGCAAGTTTATTTATTTGTTTGGTCAACTGGCAGTAAGTTGTGTAAACAGTGTAAGATAACCAGATTCCTTCACCTGCTCAGTGCCAGCCTTGCTCACCCTGGGCTTGTCCCCGTTGGAATGGGGACATACCATTGCTAATGAGCACTGCAAGCCTCCACCCTGCCCAGCTGGGAGCTGTCTCCGTTTGAATAGTTACACTTCTAACACGGTTTGCTCCTTATCAGCTGAAGGGAGAGGTTTCACCTTGCAAAGTAAATGCTTGCAAGCTCCACAGGAAGAGTGCCTAAGATGTGATTCCTTCTGTAAGGCACAGAAATCATTAGCAGCGTGAGTAAACAGAAAACTCAGTGGCAACCAGTTAATAAACTAATTCATGCTTCTTAACTGGAACTCAGTCTCAAAGTTAGTAAAGATCTAGCTGAAGCCTGAGATGTTTCTACATGCAGGCAGCATTTCAAATTTCTCTTTGGTAACCCAGGATTTAATGGCGTCATTCCTCTCGACAGGAGGTTTTACCTATTTTCTTGGGCCCTGAGAAACTAACCTAAACACACAAGCTCTTGTGCTCAATCACATATTTACTTCCAAAATGTGTTCGTTATTACACTTACCAATGCTGTATTAAAAAAAAAATAAATAAACAAACAGACAATCATTAGCTGTAAGAGCATTTAATCACAGCCCGAAAATGGTTAAATGCGGGAGCAGACTCGTCCATACATCACAAAAGTCCTTTTCAATTCCAGTGACAACACAGACAAGCCTTTCACTTTCTCACGGTCCCTCACAGGAGCCTTAATCACAGCCTCACACTCATTCTCTCGCCCATCAAGGCAGAACACGACACACCCCTCATCACGGCCCATCCTTGAGTTTGCTCACGGAACACCCTCCAGGCAAGGAGCCTGGGACGGTATTACAGACACTCGACCCTCTCCCAAGCTATTTTATCACACGTGGAGCACAGAAAGAACACGGATAGTTACACCACAGCACAACCCAGAGTGGTTTTATCATTTTCCAACTGGGTTATGTTTTTATTTATTGGGAGTTTTTAAATTTCTTTTTTTAGAAGTCATATAGTAAAAACAGTCAACCAAAAAAAATAAAATCCAACTATCCTTTGTCAGTTACCAGGTGCTTTATTACACAAAGTATTTTCACATGTTTCAGTGATTTCTTTTCTGACAGTGGTGAGGGCTAACAGCAAGGAATTCACAGTGGGACTCGAACAGCTCCACAGATAGCATTGCAGGATCTAACCAAACACTAGGCTGTGAATGGAACTTGGGACTGTGTCAACAGAATCACTAAGCTTACCCAAAGTCCAAGGACAATGAGGTTCCTCAGGAAATGCAGGGGCAGACAAGTGGCAGAGCCCAGGCTCCCTGGCAGAAGCTCCTACAGCCTCCCTGGGACCTTCAGGTCTTTCTATAAAGAGGCAGCATCACTGGTCCATGATGCACATCCTCTGATTAAAAGAAAACACCTCTAGTCCTAGTTTAAAGGCAGGAGTCATTGCTTTTAGACCACAACTAATCTGGCATTTAATTGAGATGTAGCAGATTAGGCCTTACATCCTCTCTGTTCTGGAGGGGATCCAGATTTATAAATCTTAGTTCCCAAGAAAGCATCTTAACACTTAAGCTAACAGTACCCCCAGAGCCTGAGCTTTCTCCTCTCTTCCAGTGGCTGCTCCTGCATTTCTCATTACATGGAGAAGAGCATGAAACACTAGAGCCTCCCTCTTCACTTCAGGTATAGGCACTCAGACTACAAATCTCTCAGGTTGTAAGATTAATTCAAAAAGTTGAATGAAGGCTGCTCCCACTGAACAACCAATTGTTTCCACCTCACTAGAAAACTCCACTGCAAGGCACAAGGCAGGGACTCCAAGCCCTGAGTCCAAGGAAGGGATTAAACTGCTGCCTCCTCACAATTACCTACTACCATAATCTCCATTCTCCTTCTATTGAGCTTTGCATTTCAGCCACAGCTGCCACTTCATGAAGGGAATTACACTTCCACAGCACCAGAGCAGTGATACCCAAGATGGCCATAAAGAACAAGTCCTGCTAAATCTTGTCAGAGCAGTTATACTACAAGGAAGAGTAACACATACTCTGAGGTGCAAACACAGTGGGAAGGGTAAGAGGCAACAGAAAAGACAGTTGTTACTGCTCTCCAACACAGTCTTAAAAATCCTTCCAATTTTAAGCTTCAAGATTTCTTGCCAGTTACACTGCTCAATGCCTTCCAGACACACCAGTAGTAGGTATTAAACTGAACTCACCTTCTTGTTTTCCCCTAAAAGCTGCCACAATCTACCTTGAAAAGAACTCTTCCCTCCTTTGCTTTTATTTTGTAACCTCACTTAAGTGGCAGCAGGTGCGCCTTGGGAAGGGAAAACCCTCCTCTCATTGCTGGAGAGCATCCCCCAGCTCAGTGCTGGACTAGTCCCAGTCACACCCACTCTGCCCAGCTGCACACGCTCTCCATCAGCTAACGGAGAGCAGGTGAGCACATTACTAAACAGCTGTAGTAGTGTGTCAAAACCAGAGCAGTTTCAGCTGGGTGCTCTTCTCCTCAACAATGCCTGTCATTTTCACCTATAAACTGAAATACTGTGCCCTTGACTGATTCTGTCTCAGAGGTGTGCCAGTTTATCTTTAAAAAATTGGAAACGACAAAACCTGCTATTTGCCTTCCTCACAGTTAACTGCATTTAACGGGGTGGGGAGAAGGGAAATCTCTCTCCACTGGTTTGGTTACTTTCCGTGTAATGCTGTAATTCAGCTTTTCCCTGACACTATAGAAGCCAGCTATCCCTTGCTTAACAGCAAACTCCCATTCTGGGAGTCCAGACGGTTTCTGTGGCTCCACAGCAGACTGTCTGAGACTGCTGTCTGGGGCACAGAAGCATAATTATACTAATTATGAGAGAGAAAAGATAATAGATACAGAAGTTCTTTTCCCTAATCAGCTCTAGGTCAAAGCGTTACCTACAGCTAACAAGGAAATAATCTATTAATGAGCCCTCATCAGGAACATAGTCACAGCAGTGCAAACACAGAAAGCCATCATTTGCAACAAATGGGTTAGAGCTACGTTTAAAAAAAATGGCAGTCTTGGGCTTATTTAGCTAAAGACATTATTATCTTTAAACGGCAACGGCCTCGGTGCTTGGTCTTAGCTTAGGAACAAGGGATCCACCTAAAGCAATTAATACAATATACTGAAATTTCAGTGTCAGGGCTACCAGAGTAAATGCTGAAAGTCCAGATCAACCTTTGAAAATGCCAATGCATTTTACCAGGTATTTGAAAGACACATTTTCTTATTTCTCCGGCTAGCATGTTGCTTATTCAGGAGAAAGACGCCATCTATTCTTGTATGATGCTAATGCATGTATCACCAGGACTCTGGGTGTTAGACCATCCCAGGCAGCTTAGAGCTTTCTAGAGAAAGTGGACTGGTTTTTTTCTTGTATGGCTATTTTATTGTGTACTCTGTATACAAACAGAAGACTAAGAAACTGATTGACAAAAATATCGGTGCAGACTTTGGATATGCTACAGCTGGATTTTTTTTTAACAGCTGGTAGATGTCCCACCAGTAGCAGAAGTGCAACGAGATGCAAGGAACTGATTGTCAGCGCTGTGTCACCTGTGCTTCTAAGAGCCTGGTGATGCACACATCAGAAGCTATCCTAGCTATGCTGCATAGCTGTCGCTGTGACTGATAAGCTTTTCAGGGTAGCTAGCTGGAAGCAAGCCTGCTTTTTTTCGGTTTTTCCTTCAGGGAAGAAACAATCACACAGATGCAAATCATAACTGACAGGTGCTCTGCAAGCAGCCTGCAGTGAAGGTGGGACATGGGGTCTGGGCTTTATGGTAGCTCCTCTAATTCTATTTCAACTGTCATAATTGTGTAGCTATTGGGAGAGTTAATGTATATTTAATATGCAGCCTGCTGAGAAGAGGACTTGGGAAGAAAGCAGTGCCAAACGCTACTTTTCCTCTATACAAGCACATACTTCCAGAGTATTGTGGTGTTAATGTCCCCTAAGGAACAACCTGTTAATCTATTTGTGGACCTAGGTTTTTGGCACAGCAGGGGCACACAAAAGGACATAAACTATTGTAGTCTCCAGATTTTGCAGCAGAAGCAACAGTTGTGATTTCAGCAAGTAAGTTCCCCCTGCAATGTGCAGGAAAAAGCACAATCCATGCAAACTGCTCTCTGCACCATGAGCTGGTTCAACCAGCAGCAGGGAGCACCGAGGAGGGAGAAGCTCCTTAAATCCACCTCTTCAGGGGGCTCAGGCTGTTCCTGCAGGGCAACAGGAGGCCCTGCTTTTCATCTGCAGTTCAGCATGCTGAGCTCTGCCCTGCCTACCCCTTTACTCTCATGAGGAAGGGCAACTCCTCTACTACACAGCATGACCAGAGGAAGCAGCAGTTTCCTTGCCCTTCCTTAGCGGTTACAGCACTCATTCAGGATGTGGGAATAAAACACAGTTCCGCGTCTACACGCTGGAACTCAGATCCATCTGTTCAGTTTCGCAAGGGCTGAATTTCCTCAGAAATTGGAGAACTGAACACTCTGAGCCATGGTGTAAAATGACCTGTCTGGAAGCTGCTTGGATTGAGCACTGCAGGGAGAGCAGCCTGTCTATGGCTCAGGTGACACAGATGTGCCATAGCACTTAGCCATGAAGAAAAAACCAGAGGCGTTTCTGACAACGGCAACAGCAGGACTGCCCAAGTCCAAGGATTTATGTATGAAAACCAAGGATCATGGATAGTTTCCAAGGTTAGATGGCCACAAGCGGGCTGCAACAGGAGCTATACTAATTCTTCCTGCAGACCAATGCTTGTACTTCCATGGTCCAGATCAGAGGCAGGACAGTCGGCATCTATGTCTATGATAATCAGGCCCACCAGAACAGAGCCCAGGCACAATGCTTTCCAATAACTCAGACATAAATAAATCACAAGACTATCTGCTCATTCAGAAAATGAAACAAACAATATCCAAGGCCATGCTTGCTTCCCTGTTACTTGTTAAAATTTCCCAAAAAAACCCCGATGCTAAAACTGTATATCTGCTTATAATTTGCCCATAATTTCCCATGTTTTATGGTTAACCAGCAATTCAGGATTGCAGCCTGAGAAACACTGGCACAATGATGGTTCTTAAAATACTACCATCCTTTTCTAAAAAGATTTCATTTCTGACGATAATGGGGAACAACTATCCAAAGCCAGGCAAAGCAGTATCTCATCCTGTGTTAAGTCTGACAACCTCATGTCAAGACAGAGGTCATAGCTGCTTTGTTTGTGATCACAGTTAAGAGTTCAGAGACAAATAAGGAAAGCACTCACTGTAATGGAATTGTTAGGTTCAGCTGGGAGAATGGGAGAACTAGCTTGCACTCTAAACAGGATAAACCAGCTCCTACTGGTTACATAAAACACCCCCAATAACAATGCCAACACCGTGTGTCAAATCACGGAACCAAGAGAGCACAAGATCAAATTGCTGTTGGATAATCAGCAAGGCCTCTGAGACAGACTGAGCTTATCTTCAAAGAACTGGTATTCACCTACTGATTCTTTTAGGCATCTCACGCTCTTACACCCTTATTTTCTTTATAAAAACTTAGAATGCCAAAAAGATAGTAAAGGGAAAGTACAAGCATAGTATGGAGAACATCCAATCTTCTCTGCTCAAATGCACCCTCAACATACACAGGATGGTGCTAAGCACTGCGCTCCTCCCGAGTCCCCCTCCTCATGACCCTGCATTTCTAATATTATCTTCTAGACTCTCATCCAGCTGAAGTGACCTTGGCTGGTGTACAGAAATTACTTTATATTGCTACATACTGAATTTAAACATATATGCAATGCACTGTGTATCTGGTCTGTCTGGCTCAGGCAACTGCCTCAGTATGTTCCAATACTTTTATTTCTGTACTGCAGCAACAATTCAATCACTGTACCATTCTTAAATACGATTCTAGAAATGACACAGCAAAACTCCATTTTTATTTCTACCAGCAATTACTGATCACAGCTGCCCGCTTCTCAGCTTTTGGGGTGGTTTGCTTGTTCCTGAGTTTTTGGTGCTTTTTAGGGATAGGATTCTGTTTTGATTTGAAAATAGGATAAAGAGAAGGGAAAGTAACTGTTAACCTTAAAAATCTGTGTACATGAAAGCTGTGTGTTCCTTTTCAAGTAATGCAAGTTATTTCCTGCCTTTTTATTTGTGATTGCAATTATTCTTATGCTGATAATGTAGGAGTCAGAAAGCAATCTGCTTGGTTTTAACTATGTTGACCATGCAAAGCAGATTTTAATCTAAACAATAAGCAGATTGAAGCCAGAAATAAATGTTAGTCTCCAAGTAAAGGAAGCCTACAGGATATTCCCAAAGTAATATTCTTCAGGATTGGTTCCACTGATATTTGTTAAGTGAAATAAACTGGCAACAGTTCCCTTATTGACAATAACAACAGAAACCACAGTAATTCCAATCATGATTTCCATTTCTTAACATTTATAGAGACCACCAGTTTTTTTGACTTTTTGGCTTTTAGGTTTTTTCCTAAGTGATTACACAGCATAGATGTAGTTAAACAGAGGATCCAAAATGCATCTGCCCACCTTTGTCAGTGCTGCATTTCCCCTGACTTATTTAGTAAAAAACAAATTACACTCCAAATTCATTGGGTCTGAAAAAAAAGCCATTAGTGAGAATTTGATTTGCATAATTAAAGTATCACCATGGAAAGTAAATGTTATTTATTATCACAAAAAAGCAACAAAATTGAAGTGGTGTTATTAGGTGGTCACTTGCATTGCAATGGGGAGAAAGGTCAAAAGCATTTATCATTTTTAAAAACGGAAAAATATCATCAAAGTCGCTCACTTCCAAACACCTAAATCACTCCTAACAATTCACCATGGCTCCCATAATTTATGAATCCCAAGGATGCACTTAAACACCTGCAATTTCATTATTTCATATTTTATACCATTAGCTTAAAATTTTGAAGAGTCATTGTGCAGGTAACAAGTCGAGAAGTTGAATATTACTACTGCAGGAGAAGCAATGAACCCAGCTGTTCAGCATGATCAAGAAAGGATTATTTCCTGTGACAGGTCATAGCAAAGGATTTTCTTGCTGTTTTTTAATACCTGCAACAGCTGAAAAAACAGCTGCTTGGTTTGAACATTTCAAAATTCCCCAATGAGAAAATAACCTTTGTTTTTAATGTCTTTTGTGTTTTGAGGAGGTTTTTCTGGTGTGTGTTTTTCAAGAAAGAAGAAAAAAAATGCAGAGCTCACAACCAACTTGAGATCTTTCAAATTCATAAAATCCCACTCCTCTTTTGCCAAAGCACAGCAGTCTTTCACAAAAAATAGCAGAGTAGACATACCATAATAGCCTCATGAAATAAACAAGGCTGTTTTTTACACACATTCAGCAAAAGGTACTGAAAATTTGGAGCATTTCCAGAATGGCAGAGAAATATTATGCAGCCAGTAGTGAAGAGTCTGTCACTCCTGCCCTTCCACAGAAGTGGCCATAGCCACCAGTATGGCAGCATCCCATGAGGATATCCCTTGCCTCACAGGACTTGCCTTTAGCCAGAGTCTAACTCCTTACTCCAGTTTCCTCTCTCCTTGTAATTACAGGAAGTGAAGCTGATGTCTCAACTATTCCGTGGCTTTCAAATTCACACACTTTCTCCAGGAGTTGCTCCATCACAACGAGCCATACGTGCCTCTCACATCCTCTTCTGATGCCGTGAAGCCAAAGAATTACAGCAACAGAACTAAATTAGCCACTACCCTGTCTGCTTCTCCCTCCTCTACCCAATTTCTGCATTTAGTGTTGGACTAAGTTTAGAGAATGCAAACGCTCTGTCTGATTCAGCAGTTCTGCTAATGATCACACAAGGAACACCACTACTGGCTTGCTGCACCGAACTGGTAACAACTCCTTTTAGAAGCAGCGTTCACTTGTGGCACTGTAGCTTCAAACAGGCTGAGAGCAGTAATTCACGGGCTTCCCTTCATCTAGGTCAGGACTTCCCAACCCGTGGTTTCCACACCATGCACGATGTGCAAAGCCAGTTTGAAGAGATATGCACTAAAACCAGACCCGCCCACAGTTGTTTCTGTGGAGGAAATAGGGACAGTAAACAGTGCCCATGCAGCTCAGTACTTCCTCCTGTGCCTGCTAGTAGCCCCAGACCTGCCACCACATCTCTTTGTGTGAAAGAAGTCAACGCTGAAGGTGGAAGTTAACAATCTTAGAGTGTTTACTCATTTGGACAAGATTTCTTTTGCTGCCCTCTAGGTTTCCTCAGAAACAGGCTTTGTGCACAATGGTATTTATTTCACTGTTCACTGTTTTCACTACCCAGCACGAAGTACAGCACCAGAGATTCTCCCGTGCCACATGACAGTGGGTCCCAGCACTCCCTCTGCTTTCCCCTTCCCTGACTTGTCCTTCTGAAGTAACGAACAAATTACTTACTGAGGATGTGAATAATGTGACCATGCAGCCATGCAGCTGTGCTCAGTCATCTGACTGCCATGTGGCATTAACTTGGAAGCTAATCTGGATGAAGCTGTCATTTTCTTTCCCTCACCTCACCTCACCTTCCTCCTTTCCATACCTCATGAAAGTCTCCTATAGGTTCAAATGGCATTTTTCCACTCAGGGTATTGCAGCATTTGCCACAAATTCATTTCGACATGAAATGAAATTCGAAAGCAAACTCCACCAACCAAGTCTTGCATGGGGGTGGGAGAAAGAAAAAGCAACAACAGTAACTCCCATCTCCACGCACACCCCCATAGGAAGCAGTATGCTCCCAGAAAAGCAGTCCTCTGAGCCGACACCCTGCACCACTTCCCCTTTCCTGTCGCCGTCCCCGCGCAGGCAACGAGGGGGAGAAGCTCTGTGGTTATTGCCTTGTCCCCCTCTACCAGGCAAGCAAAGCGAGGAAGGGAGGGGAGAGGGCTGCCCGGGCAGCAGCGGCTTAGCTACCCCTGCTGCCGGCGGGCAGAAGTGCGGGGCGCGGCCGGCTCTGCCCTCTGCCCGGCCCTGGGCCAAGCGCAGCGGGAGCACAGGGAAGCGGCTGCCATTCCTCACTGCTCAAGGCCAAGCTCCACATGTAGGTGTTTAACCGAGAGTCACCCAAAGGTCACTAAATGACTCAGTCTGCAATAAAACTTGAAAGTCCTGATGCGGTAAATCTGCCACTTGCTGAAACCACTAAATCACGTACAGAAATCAACATCTGTAGTAAGTCTTCAGTTTCAGAAAGCATGACCACACATTAAGTTTGGGATCCGGAATGCAAGAGACAATTTTCCAACTACTTCAAGAGGGAAAATTACCTCAGACTTGAGCTCACTGTTTGTTTTCGGTAGTTTTAATTTTGACTTAATCTTTATGCAGCTCCCTCCCCCAAATATAATTCTTTTCATTTGCCTGCACCACTGGAACTGTGCTCTCTAACCAACTTCCACAAGATCACCTCAATGAAATAAACCATTGTCTGCTCTAACTTGGTACAAGGAATTGGACCGAGTCACTGGATACAGGGCAGAAAAAAAAAGCCATTAACAAAAATTGAAAAAACATAGTGAATGCATGATCAAAGGTTTCTGCGAACATGGAAGTACTATTTCTGTTCTTCCCGACATTTCCAACTACTGTTTTTCTTCCTGGGTCAGTGCCTGCATCCTACAGGATCTTTCCTTGAGAAGACACTGTAACTAGGAAAATAACACAAGATGGATTGAGAGCTTGACGGCTTTTAAGAAGTGAATGAATCAACTGTTCCCCCTAAGATCATCCTTTCAGAAGTGGTTGGGGCCTAAAATAACTGGGGAAGTCGAGGCTACCACCTCTCAAACCCCTCACCACAGTCGGACCATGTTCTCAGAATGAGAAACAAGCTGCTGTGGTCAGCGTGTGTCACAGGGTTTTGCGAATGATACAGAAAAGACGGGCTCTGAGACACAAACCAGGGCAAAAGGGGCCTCTTTCATTCACTCCCGCTCACAAGTATAAAATCAGAGCAGTAATGCACAAGGTGGGAAAAAAGAGCGCTCACAAAAATCTACTTCTTTCAACTCCACAATCTCGTTTTCATATATATCACCTTCGCTCACCTTCAGCATCCAGAAAACTCCAGTTCCAACACTTCCTATAAACCTGTGCTCTCCGAAAAGGAGCGCACAAGCCCTCAGCTTGCCTGCACACTCATTATCCCCAGTCTCAGAAGCATCAGCTCAGCAAGGAGAAAAGCTCTAATCTCTAGAGCTCTAATCCACATGGCAGATCGATTTTTCCTCTGTGTAAATTCCTCAGCTTTTCATTCTCCACTGTGCAGCTCTTCTGCTGCCTTCTTGTCTCAAGAACAGTCAGAATGCCTCTGAAGGCAGACATATTTCATACAAAATACACATGGGATGTCAAAGGTCCATCTTCTGCAGAAATCACTTGTGGCTGGATCATACTACGATGTCCCTGTCAGCCCTCTTCAAGAACATCTGAAATGGGCCTAACTAGAATTAACAACTTTGGAAGAGGAAAAGGGAAGGGGGGAAAAAAGAAAGAAAAAAAATGGCCTAGTGTTTGCCAAAAAACAAACCATAAAAGTTCCGTTGAACTTCTCCTTTCTGCCTTCCTCAGATGGTTCTCTTTTTCAGATGGAAAGGGGAACTGTAAAAAGAAAGACTTTTCTGATCCTCTTTCCAAACTGGCTTAATGATCATCCAGGGTTTGAGGCTGTTGTTAGGAGTTGGTTTTTGGTGTTTTTCTGAAGGCTGAATGCTTATTCAAATTCTGCACTGCATGGTCGTATCATCCTACCACTAGCTGTGACCCCCCTAAGTAATACTCTGTTCCTTACTATTTAAAACAAAGTACAGAGATGTTATTCCTGCATTGCAGTTCCAGTTCTGACACAATCTATGAACAGACCATTTCCTCTGGCTGCAACAGAGCAGAAGAGATGTCCATCACTAACTGTTCACACCACGCTTTGCCCAGTTACCACTTCCTCAAATCTGCTGACTTGTTTAGTCTGGTTATCCCTCTGCTCGACATTTCTATCAAAATGCCCTTGCTTCAGTTATACAATCAAAGCTGTAAAACTTTGAAAGCCTGATCTGAGAGGTGGAAAGCTCATGAGGCATTTGCTACAGTTAGATATTGTGCATCAACAGCCTTTTGGGGACAGTCTACTCAACTGCCTCAATCTTACCCATAAAATCTCTCTTCAAGAACTACTGCTTAATTTAACACAGCTAAATTGTGCATTGTCAAAAGAAAGACACATAACATTTTCTAGTCCCCTGACAAGAGGGAGGGAGGATGGAATAAAGCTCTGAATATACTCACCTTCCTATCCCTCCCTCTCAGGAACTTCAGGTTCAAGCAGAATACCTCTTGGCATTCTCCTTCTACACTGCTGCACAAGGCCTTGAAGTAGTGATTAGAGCACAACTTCTATCAAGGACATATCTGCCTCAGCCTATTTGACAATTCAGAGAGGAAAAAAATCAAGATATCACACAATTGATTATCACAGCTGTTTTTTGCTAGTAATACTGTAATTCAGTTAATAAAGTTGCAACTGAGTTTAACTTGGCTCCGTGTCCTTTAATGTAAATAATCTGCTGCTGGCATTAAACATGTTAACATTTGAGCATATGGTTGAAACACCACACTTCTACTGAAACAAACATCATCAGCTTAAATAAAAAGCCAAATACACAGACTCCTACACCAGAACATCTTATTAATGGAAAACTGCTAACAAATACAGTTACTTATTGGGACTGTATCTGAGCAGTTCAACTTGGATGGCTACAGTCTCATCATACAAATATTTTCAGTCACCCTGTCAAAGGAATTGCCTCTAGTTTGTAATTTCATTAACATACAATATTGGAAGTAAGCAAGAAAGGACTATAGCAGGTCTGCATTATGTGCAGAAGTTTCTTCATGTAACAAAAGACTTTAACTTCCCACCCCTGCCACCATGTGTGAGGTGAGAGTTCTCTGTCAGTGCTGTAGAAGTATTTTACAGTAACACAGGGTAGGTAGGTCAGTAATCTCCAAGCCAGCTCAAATGTTGGTTTGTGTCATTCATGAAGGCTCCAGGATTCAGCTGACAAAAGAACACAATAGATACGGTTTAGTTCCAGAGAAAAGGACCTCATGAAGGTGAGTCTCACTTTTACCTCCTCTGTGAACACAAGGCTTCCTTTTCTGGACCTCTACAACATGTGGTACGTGGATCAGCAAGACGTTAAGATACAACAGCATGCATTTAAGGTACCAATATCCTACATCTTTACTATTTAAGGTATGCTAAATTTATCCTGCTTACATGGCTCTTTTGTGTCACAAGCAGCCACTCTCCTCCACATAACTGTCAAACAATAGCACCAGGACACTGCAGTATGGAAGCTGAGGGGTCAGGGTCTCACCTCCTTCACATACCAGCCACTGCCCCTGAGCAACCAACTGGCGTTCACTGCTCCTCAAGTTCTCTCCGTGGCACAACAGGAACAGTACTTAATTCTTCTACCATCTCTTACCTTTTTCTTACGCTTACGAGTGTTAGCTCTTTGAGGTGCTACATGAATTCTGATGTACCTACTACAATGCTCTCTGATCATGATTACAAGTTCTAATAGATGCAGGAAATGGTTATGGCTGCAAAATCAGGTTCTTTAATTATTCATATTCTGGAAAACAGCATCTTTAAAATCAGAAAAAATAGCTTCCTAGATGCTACACAGAATGAGCATTTCATTTTTATGGATACTCTGTATCATTTGATGGGTCAGAATACTTCAGTGCAACATGGTTTTGAAATGAGTAATTTAAAAATAGACATTTTAAAATAGGAAAATTTATAATTTAAAAATTCAGAAAGCAAAACCCAAAGAGAACTGGAAATGAGTCAGCTACATCTATTCACTGTGCAACTAATCATCATAAAGAAACTATTTCTGCTAAACTTATTTTAATAAACTTATATTTAGAAATGGATTAGGCTTTTAAGTTAAAAGGAAAAATCCTAAAGTTTTAGGAGCTGCTATGGGTATGTTCACTAACTGCTACAGTTTGCTTGGTCTCTTCTTGGAAAAGGACATACCCCTCATCCCACCCCTCATCCCTATTTCTCCCTCTTCTCTGAGAAAATTTCTTTTACACAAGATCACCAGATCATACATTCAGTGAAAAGTATCACATGCTGTGCAACTTGCATACATTACACTTTCGGGCAGACCATAAGGATATTGGTATGATTCAGATTAGCTATACCATGTATGCAACGAAGAGTCTGTACGTCACAGAAATATCATTATGATATTTTCCAGAACTGTGTCACTTCTTCCAAGAAGTGTGAACTGAAGAGAGACATCTAAGGCTAATTTGCATTTCAGTTGGAGGTATCTCGAACCATTCCAGCTCAAGATAAAGTGCTAAGTGAATCCGAGAGCAGATTTTACAAAGCAGATTAGTAATCGGGGAGGAACACCTTTACAGGGCTTGTAAATAAGGGACAAAGAGGTTCCAATGACACTTAGGTCCACAGAAACACATCTCCAATCTCTTCTTGTCTTGGGACAGGAGATGCCATTTCCTTTCCTTTGGGTCCCCTCATTCTCTCTTCTTGTTCTCCCATTTGCATGACTAGCTACAACTTTCCTTTCATACCCACTTCACAACAGTGCTTACCCTGACTATTTTCTCTTGCAGGATTTCCCTTCTACATATACAGAGCAATAGAAACTTTGACAGGATCCCAAAACTCCTCGTGACTGAACACTTAGAAGCTTTGTGCTACCAACCTACAGGGTCAGACAGACATCTGTTTAGTAATAAAGACTTCTTTGATCTTTAAAGTTTTTAAGCCACTAATGCCCACAACATTACTGTAACATATACAGTACTATCACAAAAAAAGAGAGAGAGGTTCATGTGGTTTGTCAGTCAGAAAGCTCTTGATTCCCAAATCATCACATACAAGGAATCTAGTTAAGGCAAGGCAATATGAGGCAAAAAGTGAATTTCAGTGAACAGCTGTCAGGGGAATTTTGTCCTCACCTGACTGTGCCTTCCGTCTCATCCCAGATCTCCAAGGAGAGCAGGTTCCCACTCAGTTAAATGTGAATTTTTACTACACAGTATATTTTTAAGTAGCAGGATATTTTTACTTTGACTCTTAAACTAGCTTTGTTCCCAGGTCTCCTACGATTTAAAGTTAAAATGCTCAAAACTCCCAGGTGGTCAGGAGTTACACTTTGAATTTGGCGTTTCTGCACTCCAAAAAACCCCATGAGTAGGCCCATTTAGAGGACTTACAGGCCTGCTGAAAAATTGAGTCCAGTCTCCTGAAAGACTCACAAGGACAAGATGCTAATTTACATTTTGAACTTTCATCATCACCGATGCTCTTTTCACTCCTAAAATACTTATGCCATCAGACAACCCTTGGGCAGGTCAGTCCGAGTAGCAAAGCCTGCATCTTCAGTCAAATCCTGCAGAAAGCCTGTCAGTATAGCCCACTACTCTCTGTAAACAAAGCTGAATGCATCCTACGTTTTCCTAGACACTGGAAGGAGGTCCCCTCTCACTGCTGGGGCAAGTCTCTATTAGACATCAGACCACTCATAAAATAAACTCTTCTACCCATTTTAGAGGTAGAATGAAGATGACTTGGCCTGCCCAAGCCCACGAGGTATGCCCAAGCCCACTATGGAGAAGAATTAAAGTTCATTCTTTGTACTCCAACCTAAAGCTTTTGACTCCAGGTAGATGTTTACTCTTCAGCATATTTAAAATGTGAAATACAAAATGCTTAAGAAAATCCCCAAACCTGCAGTTGGCATAACAGCAGCAGGCAGATTACATAGTAGACCAACCAGTTTCTTAACGTTCCAATATCCCTATCCTCATATACACACCAATAAATGAGCGCAAGACTAGTAACAGCTACAAAGCACAACCATTTCAGTGACTACACTTGCTCTCTTCATCCCAAAAGGTAAGCTTACAGGACCATCCAGTGATCTATTAGAACTGGACACTACACACAAAACCAGATTTTCAGGTCTGAAAAAAACCCCTTCGCTTCCAGGCAAGTATTACTACATACACAGAAGCAAACCACTAGGTGTGCAACTGAACACACAAATTTGTGTATGTGCTGTAACACCTGCGTAATCCAAGTATTTTTCTGCCAAAGACAATGAACAAAAAAGTTAGTATTAAACTTGGCGACATCTGTAAAGAATCTACAAACTTTATGAGGATGTTCTAAGGGAAAAAGCTAAAGGGCAGCGGTGCTCTGGCACGTAAGAAATATTCTTCATGCATAGAATAGTGAAATTATTTTTGGCTTCTGCATTTTCCCTTATGAAGAGAAATGCTTTTTTGACCCTTGCAAGTAGACAAAATCATCAACAAAAATCTTACATACTAACTTAGCATACTGAATCACTGACAAGACTGACTCAGTTGTAACTTAGCAGATCTAGAATGAAAATTTAGAAAAACCATGCAGCATTACTTGAATTCTGCCTACAGCAACAGGACATTTAAAAACTTCTGCTACAAGAATTAGTGAAGAATTAATTAGCCAAAGTTGACAAATAATTGCAAAGCGATAATCTACTGCAGTGAGCTTGGCTTTTTTTGGTCTACTCTCTAGACCCCATCTGTAGCTTCAGGAAGACAGTGCAGCAGTTAACAGTGAGCTGTGAGAAATAAAAGACTGTGTGTGGGTGCCTCAGTCAGTCAACACTGCTGAGCACTCAGGTCATATCTGCATAACCCAAGAGACTCCCAGGAAGTCAACTCAACAATATATACAGTTGCTGTTTTCCATTATCTTCTCCCACTCAGGTGGCCAAAGATTAAAGCACTATTTCTGAGCACTTAGGGGATGCAATTACAACTTTTGCGTGGTAGGTAAACATTCTTCTTCCTTGGCAAGCACATCCTGTTGACCTCTCCAGTCGCATGAAGTCAGCATTGTTACGTATTGCCCTTATTTTTAGGCGTGTTTTAAAGCATTTCAGGCACTCCTACTTAGAGTTCTATTCATTATTCTTATTTGCCTGAACCTCTTAGATTCTTTCTGTTCTCTTCCAGCAAGCTTTTTTCCTATTTGTTCTCTAAATCCCAGAACTCCTGTCCATAGGGAGTGGAACCCAGCTTGTCAAACCTGATAGGAAATCACCTTAACACTTTACAGCAGGGGCAGAAAAAAAACCCCCTTTGCACCCTGCTGACATAATACTGGGTCTGCCTTTTCACCGAAAAAACTGAACTACAAGCCATTAAAAAGATTCAGTCCCAGTAAAAGCAAAGGGAAGCATGAAATACTTCAATCAGTTTAAGATTGCTTCATGCTGTAGTTCGCAAGTATTAAACACCGAAAAGCGATGGTAAGGCATAACATCTCCTTGCATAACATCTATGAGCAGTTCTCCCAAACACACCTCAGAATAACTTTCTATTCTTCTGGGGGTTTTCAGAGGAAATCCATTATTCCTACCAGCATGAAAATGACATCCTAACAGGGACAATACCATCCTATTTTCACAGCCCTTTTCACACTTTAAGGAATAATGAACATTATTTCCACGTAAGTAAAACTCAAACCCCACTTTTGACTGGGGGGACTGATGTGTGAACTCCATGCCAGTAAAAGGTACTATTTTGAGCAGCAGCTAATGATTTATGTGAGTAAAAAGAACCCTCACTGTCACAACAGCAAGGGGGGGAAAAAAGTAACCTCTCCTTTCTCTCCAAAAAGAGGAAATCAAGCTGAAAATTTACCTTGAAAGAAGTATGTACATGTGAGTATTATAAATTCAACACAGAAAAAAATACAGTTAAGATGGATTTATTTCCTGGAGAAAAAAATTATGTCTCTCTTCATGTCCTCATTTCCAGGAGATATTGGTATCAGCTATAAAAAAGTTCTTTTCATAAAACTATTGAGAAGTGGACACTGCTACACTTAGCTTCCTGCTACAATGAAACCAATTTTAAATAGAACAATATATGCAAATAAATACAAACTAAAGACCTAGCCTGTGAAAAAAGCCAAAATAGAACCAAAAAAAATGCTTCAGACTTTTTGCCCAGGGATCTGAAAAATATATTCCAGTTTCTCTGTCCCATCCCTCTAATCCTCTTATAGGCAGACATTCTCTCTACAGCTCTTTCATTGCACTTTCTGAAACCCACGTCAGTGGCATTCAGTGCATTCTCGCAGCAAGGTTATGTGTAACAGCACATCTTTATATCCCACCTGGGAAAAATCTTCAGAGAATGAGCATGAACAATTTCCTTCAGACTACTTTCACCATGACAGTCATCTGTTTACATACTCAGTATGTAAGAAATACCTTAACATTTTCAAATTTATGGTAGTATTAGGCATCTCTGATTACTTCAGTTTTCCCAAGTACTATTTGTTATTTCCTTGTACAAAGCCTTATCTGATTTAGAAACCTATTTTTGCTTCTGAGATTCATAACCACATTCCATAAATATACTTAGAGAATACTGCTAAAATTTACTTGAAGTAAAAATGAAGTAACTTATGGCCTACCCTTGATAATTCAGCACAGGTACATTTGTAATCAATACTTGGTTTTCACACAGGTACAACTTTTCACTCTAAGTCTAAAAAAAAAAAGGTAAGAAAAAGGACAGCAGTGACCATGAATAGGGAAAATAATTTGATTTTACACAGGGCCCTTGATTGTTCTGCTGTGCTTAAGCACTTCACAAAACAGCAAGCCTCCTAGGTGTACTACCATATGGGCAAAATAGAGCAGCTGTTCTGCAACCTACAAGAGCTCACCTCTAACCAGAGGAATCTCATCCTGAGAGGCTGCATGCGAACACAAGGCACTCAAGACACATTTAGTCTGTTTAAGAAAACCTAGGGGTATAATGCTGCGTGTACTTAGAATTCTGAATTATAAAATAAAGCATGGGAAATCAGTACTGAAAACGTATGTTGGATGCAATATGTCTCTTGACTACAAAAAATAAAAGTAGTCCTTAATACCTGCGGGTTATGTTGCACTTCTCGTATCACACCCAAACTCTGTATATAAAACAATGCAAGACTCTATGCAGATGGGAGAACTTCATCTCCTCCTAAGTGCCGAGGCCCAGACTGAGATCTCCAAAGTGACTGGTGCTTGTACACTAGACAATAGAGGAGTCTGTATTAGGGAAATTGTATCATAAAACCAAAGAAACGTTCCCAAAGGTGAAAGCTTTCTTACTAAAAACTTACTCTTTGTAAAGGAAAGTTAGTATTCTCTGGCAAGCCACAGACTAACTTTTGCAGTTCTTTGTCTTCCATTTCCACCCTATGTCAGCAGCATTAACCTTCTGTTTCCGTCATCGTACAAAGCAGACAATGCTCACCTTTGGTCTCAGTAACAAGCTAGATAAAGCTGTCTGTCTATATTATCATTTCCTCTCTTTCTACTTAATAGCTGCCTTTTTTGTCTTTAATGAAAACTGTGGTGCAGATAGGCCAGACATAATCCTGCAGTACGAAAAAATGGCAGATATTTTTACCATGAAAGCACAAAGCTCAGTCCTGTATGTTTTATTAATCCTGTCTCATTGAACAAATAACTATCAAACGCATACACAGTTCTAAAAATGGAAGCTTTCCATAAGGAAAATCCTTCCTGTGTGATGAAACACAGAAGTTACCAAAACAGGATGTAGAGCAGAGAGCACACGTGCATCCTTACTTCAGTTGTTATGGCATTAGGCCTTCCCAGTTGAATTAATCTTTGGAGGAATGTTGTATTTTTTTTAAAAGCAAGTATGCTCTGTTCCTAACACTATGAAGCCTGCAGAGACAACTGGGCACAAAAGTGAATGCAACTCAGGAAACAGTCACCTATCAAAGAACATGGTAAACTCCTAAGCCTCTTACATGAAGATTACTGTCGACTTGAAATGGATTACAGTCAGGGCGGCCAGAAAAGCCCTGAGACAGAAATTAACACTGTCTGCTATGCACCCAATGGCTCGATTATTCCAGAATCTGGAGAACAGGGTTGAAGACAACTTATCTCTCACCTCACTTGGTACACTTCATAAGTGGCTAAGAGCAGTTTTGGAATTCTGAGATTCAGAAACAAACAAGCAAGCAAGCAAGCCCCTCCTCTTCCCTCTGCTCCACCCTACATAGACAGAGAAAGGAAACATTCATTTTATAATGGCACTGTTTATTTACATGAGAGAAGGTTTACACAAGTTGAAAAGTTGTTTCAACAGGAATCCAACAATCAGTGCTTTTGCCCGTCTTCAAAAAAAGGGATGACTTTTAAGATTTGATGATGCACTTTCAGAAGACCTTGATGATCACTTGGGAAAAAAGTACCAGGAATCAACTAAAACAAACAAAAAAAATTACAAGAGTGACATTAGTTCTATACAACCATCCATACACAAACACCTGAAAAAACAACATTCTGCCCTTTTAGCTACCCACCCTCCCATAACAATACTGCTGTGTTAGCTCTATCCCCACCCTGTGAAAAGCATGGCCTCAAAATCATATCTGTTCATTTTAACAGTTTGGCTGAAACAATCCTGCAACAAGTTACAACACTGTTGTGACTGTCCCTGGAAAACATCAACGATCAGGCAGATTATGTCCAGTTGTCTGTCAGAGGTCTGAGGGCTAATACTTTGGTAAATAAATGCTGTTTATTGGCATGCCATATAAAGGGAAATGGAATGCAACTTGCTTTCCCATGACATGGGCTACACAGATGTTGCTTCTCAAAATTTGGAACTCGGCTCACGACTAAGTTTAACTTAGCATTTCTGTAACTCCCTCCATCTCAAAAAGCACGTATGTCTTCTCTATAATTCTTGCCAGTAGAAAAATCTTTTTTTAAAGTAGTTAAAATTGAAAATGTAGGATGCATTCTTATTTCTTAAAGAAAAACACATGTTCTGTTAACATGAAAAACAGTCATAACAGTGAAAAGATAAAATTTTGTCTTTAGAACTTACACTTGAAAAGTAGGTATGATTATGCCAGTTTTAGGAAAAAGAGCTGTTTATTTGATTAGTTAGCTACTGTGAGGAATGACAAAAACTACGGCAAAGCAACCTATCTTCTTTAAAAAGGGTAATTGTCATGCCTTTGCCTTGCATGATCAATAAGAGGAAAATTTTGTCTTATCTTTTTATGTGGACTACACTTTCACTCAAAAGTCATCTTCTCCCACAAATCATCCATGAATTTCTGTTCATGTTCTCTTTAACAGGAGACAGGCAATACTATATGACAGGATGTAACTATTACAATTTTCATATACACAAAACTGCCTTTTTTCAACAAAACAGTTTTCATGTCAATTTTATAACGCCAACAATTAAGAGAAGTCATATGACATCTGAGAAAAAAGGTACCTTCTGGGGAAACAGAATCTCCATTCATAAATGCTGGTGCCTAAAAAAGAGAAAAAAATAAAAGAAAGGGAAAAAACCCCAAACCAACATATCAGTATTTACTTAAGGTTTCGGAGGTAGCACCCAAACTCAAAGGTATTTTAATGCTCAAGTCAAGAGATATTAACAAAACCAGAACTTTCTGTTGCCCCCACAGGACAATATTCTACCTTACAGATTTCTCAGCCCCGCTGTAGAAATTTCTTCGTCACTCATAAATGACAAAACAAGCACATGAACAATGAGTGACAGAGTAACACCTTACCTAATGTAAAGGGGATTTTTGGTGACTGTATCCTCTTTGAGAATAACAAGATTTGTTGTTTACATACTAAAGAGTAAAAATGCCTTTCCAGTTACTATTCATGTTTCACTGTCAGGTATGCATGTGAATACATACACGCACATACAATTTACCTTAAATACGTGCAAACAATTTAAAATAAATGTGTGATGATACTCTTCTACAATTCCATTTTGACAGAATAAATCAGTCCTGTGGAAAGTGACCATTTGTGTTAAAATTCAGGTCTGGCATTTCAAAGCTGGATATGCCACTATGTGATTGCAGTAGTGCACAGCCTGCCTTGTCCTGTAACTTAAAGGACAAAATTAAAGATGCTTTTAACATATCTGGAATCACCTTGCCTCCTGATGAGGATGCAACAATTTTCCACTGCCCTTCCTTAGCACAGCAGCACTCGGGCTGAGATGCCCTGATGTGACAAAGCCTGCCTGCATCTGAGCAGGCACAAGGCTCAGAACACTGAAGAGGAGAACAAAGCCTGTGAGGAGGGAAGGGAGAAGCAGGATTCTTCTTCCCACTTTTCCCAGGATAATTACCTGCACAGGGGGGTTATGTGACTGGTCTGAAAGGAGGTACCAGTATGACAAATATAACCCGTATCACCAAACTATCCCCTTTCTTTCCAGCAAAACCCAAGCTTTATCTCATAAGGCAGGGAGAACCAGAGGTCACCATGTATAAGCAGGTGCCTGCCACTTCTGGGATAACTCCTCAGAAAGCTTGAGATAAGGACTCAGTATCATCCCATGAGGACCAGATCAAAGTCTCATCCCACTGAACCAGGAATCTCTTCACTACACAACACTTTCAACTGGAACACCATTTAAAAACCAGATAAATAAATAAATTAATAAAAATAAACTCCAGACTAACAACCCCACCAACCTTTTGTTTCACAATTGGCCACTTGTAGAGAAAATTCTACCTCTACTAAATCCCAAATGGAAATGTCCTCACAGAACGCATGTAGGGAGAAAGGCAGTCAACAAACTTTCCTGCTTAGATCTGAGTTATTCAAAACATGTTACTAAATATACAGATTCAAATTTGGTTGGATATTTTTTTAAATTATCAGGAAAAGTAAAATATTTTTCCCTGTAAAACACTGTTCTGCATTTTATCAAAATAGACATCATCTAGCAAAGCTTTCCTAGTTCGCTTTCCAGTATTATAAGGAAAGAATTATGTGATAAGTCTGAGAAACACTGCTCTACTAACTATATATAGATTGTCTTGGAGATTTTCCAACTTGTGAAGTCCTCAGCAGCTTCTTCACAGAGCAAGCAATTCTTAGGATTAATACTAAACAAAGGCTTGGCGGTCCCGGTCAGTTTTACAGATGGCAACACTTAAAAGCCTGAAATAAACAGTGTATCTTAGCACTAACATATTTATCTACAAAGCTCTATTCCTCCTGGGTTTAGTGTGCAACATATACGGACACTGGAGCTGAGACAGAGATGAAGTAACTTTCAGAGGCTAGAGAACACTACAAATTTTCACCATGCAGTGTTAAAATTCAACCAGATTTGTAGTTGCAGGAGTCTGGTGTAATTTTGGCTTGTTCAAAAGTTCAGTATCTGCTCTTATATGCACAGACTATCTTCTATCTCTCTGGAATTGACTGGTCGTGGCAGTTCACCTGCTGTGGAATCATTCTTAGTTTGTCCCCAGTACAGATGACAGTACGCATGCCAACCATCTAGAAACTCACTCAGTGGAGTGGAAATTCCCCAACTCGGAGGAATCATGCTAGTTCCCCATCTGTAAAGTAACAAGAGGTCAAATAATTCTGAAATCAACTGGACTATCTTGGGAACTACCCAGTCAAAACCTATAGGAAATTCTGATTAGTGCACACTTGATAAGCATTTGGTAAGGATTTGAGTATTTTCTATTTGGTTCCATTATAGTTCTCTTGCTCACCATGAGAACTGTTCCACAGCAATACTGAGTGTTGCCTTTTGGTGTCTTCTTTGGGGTTTTTGTGTTTTGTTCCGGGGTTTTTTTGAAAACTCAATGTATCTGATTTAAAGCAATTATCATCCAGCTTAAAAGTGCTGCAACTGGAATCTGACGCTGGAAAAAGCATTGTAGGGAACCAGCTCTCACTGCAGAAGTAGCTCAGACATTTTGCAGTAGCTGAAATATGTTTCTCACCATACTTGCATACAAGATCTCTGCTTCAGCTTTCATTGTTTTGTTTTTATCCAGGAGCTAATGAATGGATATAAATTAGAAGAAAATGTATCTGCTTTTGGTTTAAATTTTAAAAAAGCAACAAAAACCCAAACAAAACCCCCTGCAAACACAGGCAGCTTGCATCTGAAACCACCACAGCCATTTAAATTCTGCAGTCAACACTCACGTACTTTCACTTCAGTGTGAAAGAGATGAATGTCTGTCAACCAAAGCAGGCACTCTAGTGTACTAGACAAAAAGTTATCTGCTTAAAATGTGCACGTCAACCTCCCTGCTTATATTTAGAGTTCAACTGTCCACAGTTCCTATTTCAAGGCCATTTTACTTTTTTTTTGGTGCTTGCAGATTGGCAATTGCATGCAACATGAACAGTATTTAATAGAGTATTTCATATTTCCCCTGTCTGGAAAGCACCAAGAGGCAGCATCCTACAAGGATGTAATTAAAATACTTAGACTGAACTGAAACAGAATGATGGAAAGGAGTATGTGGAAACAACTTCACAAAAACACTATCACTTAAAGAATGTGAGGCACAAAAAAAGACAGGAAGTGATACTATTTGATAAGAAGGGAAGCTTTCATTACAAAAAAGGCATTAGTTTGATACAAGGTATCTATTTTATGAACTGATTTTACTAACTTCCTCCCCTCCCCAAAAACCACGGGAAAAAAAGATTTGTTTTTGAGAAGCAAAGTAAGGCATACTGCTGATTTAAAAATTTTTTACCCTGTATGTCTCAAAGTACAAAGAGCAGAGAATGCAAAAGGAAATATTCCTTAGCATATTTGTCACCATTCAAATACATTTGGACTTGAAGTTTTAGTTGCATTTAAAGACTCATTAAAGTTATTGTAAATTTAAAAGTACAGAGGAGGTAAATACTTGCTTATAGTTGTGACTGACATGTCTAAAAACCTATCTGAACTCCAAACTGAGCTTTTCTTTCATTTCAAACTTACAGTTTCATTAATCAACATTCACAAATGCAACCACAGAGGTACTTCTAAAGAAGTGCTGAAAGCAAGGTATCTTAACAGGAAAAAGTTTGGTCTGACACATCTTTATGACTTAAACCAACATTTCTTTGCAATTGACAGTCTTATCTGCCTGTGACAAAACAGCATCCAGGACAACACATTCTTACTAGAAATGCTGTTGGAATGTTAACTGCACAGACAGTGGATGGCGTGCCCTTTGACACCTGAACTTGCATAATTACTGTGACTGTTGAGGCAAAACACTGGGTGCCCTGGCAGCCATGCACATGTGCAAAGTACCTCCTGCACTCATGTGGTCATGAGCACAGGCTCAGTTACAGGGTACGTTACAAAAGAAAAAGTAATACTTGGGGGCACTTTTCTCCTTGTAATTTCCAGTAACCTTGCTTAATTTCTGGCATCCAAACCAGCGTATTTTAAAATGGAAAAAATTCTCCTCCACTAGCATTTGCACATGAAAGCATCAAACCTGCAGGACATTTCTCTTGCCTGAACGGGAAACCTGCATGTTTTAATTTTATGTTAATTTTAATGTTATGTTAATTTTCAGAATACGACAGGTATTCTTTAAGAAACATTCACATAAGCATCCCCCTCTCTTACAGCATTGCATTTAATTATGCAAGTAGACAAACAAAGGATTTGTTTAGTGATTAAGGACTACAGTCAGCTAGTCAATGAGTTCTAACACTGGGTGGTAACTCATGGCAACAGGGGAGACGGAGAAGACAGCAGGCTAGATACAAATAGCGGTCCATCTTGCTGTTCAGGATCAGAAGAAACAGCATTGCAGAGAGAGAAAAAAACAAAACAAAAAAACTCCACCAGAACAGTAATGAATCCGCCAGAAAGCACGAATGGACCACTGCAATGAAAAGTTTATATCGCAACACTTACAATTCCCCCACAACCTTTATGCTCCTCCTTTTACTTAAATTTTTGCTTAAGGACCATTTCAGTTTACCTGCTTTATTTCTGTTTTGGAGTTCTGAACAATCTTTTCCAATTAAATCATTAAAGAAAAAAGGGGGGGGGGTGTGGAAAAAAAAGTAAATATCCTTACTGACTGCACAATCGATCGGGCATCCTCATCACTGCAACAAAATGGGCTGCCATTCACCAGAACATTTGTGCTGAAAAACAAAATTCAAAACGTGTTTTATCCATCAGTGGAAAAGAGCCACACACAATTAAGTACTTATGGAAAAAAAACCACCATCACATATAGAGCTCAGAAATGTGTATCTGCAAGAAAAGAAGCCAAAACCACAAAGTAATGCTGGAAGGAACAGGTGTGTGGAAGGGTGTCCCTTGTTTCTTCGAGCTTGAGGAGGTCTCTAGGCTGTGTATTCTGTATTGATGCAAGCAGTGCCCATACTCAGCGCTTCTGGCTGCTAGCTTGGGTACCGTGCAGAGAACCAGAGTCAACAAACTAAATCCTCCCCAGGAAGTCAGCAGAAATAAACTCGCACTTTCTGAGGGAGTTGAGGAACACATAGATGGCTAGCAGAGATGATATGAGTATACCCCATCTCTTGTGCCTTGAAGGATGGCCAGATTCTGTGGCAGATCATAGAAGTAACAGCAGGTTACTTCAGCAACCTACCTGCAGTATCTAACAAGAAGGAAAAACAGGCCAAAATTCTGCTCCTACATAAAGCAGCAGATACCGGTAGTATTTCCAAACCAACCCTGGGACCACATCCTTTGCAGAAATGCTTCCCTATGAATCTATATCCTTTCACACTGAAAACGAGTTTCATCATGAGTTTTTAAGGTCCTACAGAATAAACTGCACGAACTTCAATTCCCCAAAGCAACAGAATGAACAGTGACAAGAAAACCAAGATTCTCCCAAAACGATTCTGAACAAACACTCTGGGGCCATTTCTCAAAAGCTGAAGTAATGAATGTCACATCTATGTAATCAATATATTTCTGGAACCACTTACCAGTAAATCACCATCATACAAGGTGTAATTAGTGAATCATGCTCTATAATCAATTATCAATCAAACCTATGAGTATTCCTGTCATCTTAAATAAAAAAAAAATCTAAGCAGTTCATGGACAGCTGCAACATGTTGAATAGCACCAGTACTAGCACAATACGAAGAGCAAGAGATGTGACTGGATACTTACCACTCTACAGTACCTCCATCAACTTTTTTATGAAGCAAAGCTTTCCAGTGTTCATGGGTAGATTTAATAATTTCAACAGCAAAATCCTAGTTTACAACAAGGAAAGTTTTGTAAATTGAAATGTTATTGAACAGAAAAAAAGCCATAGAACGAGTTTATTAAAACGTACTATTTCACGTGTTATTTTAAGGCACCTCCTTTGAGGCCTCATTAAATTTCTGGAAAATATAACACCCTTTTTATGAAAAAAAACAAACTTCACTATTTGTCAAATATACTGGCAGCACATTCAGGACGTTCCTTCAGTCTGCAGCCAGAAAACATGAATGCTACATGAAAGAAATGAAATCAGTACTAGATGCTAAGGAGATCCTTACTGCTGTAGAAAACTGTACCAGGCCCTAAATGGGATCAAGTGTGTGAGCTATGACTCCACCCTTACAGATGCAGGTCAGGATCAGAGTTAGGGTTTCCTCTCTAGTGGCAAAATTTGCATTTACTTCATTAATGCCCAATCATATACTTAGTCATTTGCAAGAACGTAACATGTCAGCTGCTTAACAGTTTCTGCTTGTTTAAAACAAAAATAATATTTGGGGTGAGGTTGGGATGAAAAAGCTTCCAAAAATTAAAGTAAAATAAGCCCTCAGTGTCCAGATGATGACTGCTAGACTTGCAAAAAGCTGCCAACTGAACATTCACATTTGTTAACAAGGAGTGACTTGGAAAAGTGCCACTGGAACATTGTGAACTTCACCAGAACTGCTGGAACACAGCCACAGCCGCCTCGCCACATCCTGGGTCTCTAGAAATGCTTGAGAATTATTCAAGTGCTCCAAACCAGCTATCTCAGGGCATTTAGTACCTCCAGGCTGAACTCCAATGGCCTGACAGGGATATGTAGCTCTACTGCAACTCTACAGAGCAGGAAAACCTCTACGAGCAGTTCCAAGGAGAATAGGGGAGAGATCAGGTTATCGAGCCTTACAACTCCACATCTGATTGATTTAAAAGACAGTTTTAGTGCACAGGGGAGTCAGGGCATTTTTTTAACCAGACAAAACATGTAAAGTTGCCTGTGCTGGTTAGAAGGCGTTACATAACTTTGCTAGCACCCTGCAAGGCAGAACTGGCTGACACATGGACATCATTCATGAGAAACCTGTGATTCTTCGCCAAGAATAATCTACATAGAGCATGCAATACACAAGTTGTAAAGCAATTTTACTCAAATGACATCCAGTTTTTCTGGAAAAATCCAGGTATTTCCTTCAACAAGGTCTATTCCCTGGTCCAATCTCCTTTTAAACACCAGCCATTTTTACTGTAGGTAGTTTAAAAAGCCAATCATTTTTTTCTAAAAAAAAAAAGGGAAAATAATTTTTCGGTCCTCAAGCCAAACGCTTCAAATGTTTTTACACAGAATTGCCAGAAAAAAAGTGTACCTTGAGCAAATACCAAATATGAAAAAATCTGCAACCCATTGTCTTAAACCGCATACTCTTAAAAAAAAGTCAGAAAAAATTACCAACAGGACTGAAAAAACACCTGAAAAGACAATCTGTTCATTACTCTGACATAGAGAATGAAAATGCTTTGAAAAACACCTACAAACACACAGATGCATGTGTAAATCTCATCAGGATTAGGAGTAAATGTTTTTTTTTGCAGACTTTCTTTAATGACCTATCCATTTTCCCTGAACAAAATGGAAGGCAGCAAACATTATTTAATCTTAGCCTAATAAATTGTACGCAAAAGTCTCTCCTATCAAAATTCTTTTTGTTAAACCTCCTCCTTTAAAATTCAAAAATTCTAGGATGTATTATAGAGGCCACATGACGGAATGACGCATTTTTAGTTTTGCATTATCTTCACCTTGTCTTTAAATTCTCCATTAAAAGCAAAGTGATTTTCTGGTTTACCATCAGGGACTTTATATAATTGGAACCAGTCAACTGTAGCCTCAAGATAACCCGGTTTGTGCTTCTTGACATCATCAATATCTGTAGGTTAAAAAGATAAAAAAAAAAAAAAAAATAAGGACCGATCATTTTTACTCACAAGTTTCACAACATTAAGTTTTTAAAGTTTCCTAAAGGATCTGCAGCAGTTTGATTTCACTGAGTACTTTCAAAGTCATTGGTAAACTTCACTTCATTACACTAGCTGCCCATAGTTGCTACCTTATGATTTCACAACCACACTAAGCAGGTGAAGCAGCCATCTCCTGCCCTTCATTAATTAAGACTCAAAGGTACAATGAATAAAAGGACCACATTTGTGACAGGAGAAGAAAATTCCGTATTTATCTCTGTAGGTACCTCTTGCAATACTTAGATTATTCAGAGGCAATTTTTTCCTCCAGCAACTGCAGGGGCTACAAGCATTTTCTGATAATGAGAGAATAGCTATAAAAACAATTTCAACACTTGGATCTTTAAACCAGCATCTCTAAACAAAAAACAGGCTTGACTTGTCAACATTATATTAAAAGGCATCCTTTTGCTCAGATTAGTTCCAAATGCATCCCCTTCAAGACAAGACAGACACGTGCCAGGAGCTCTAAACACTAACTATACTGATAACCTTGAGGTATCTGCATATTCACATTCATAAACAATTCCACCTCTACCTCTATAATCCCAATGTAGAAAGATGTGACAGGACACAAAGAGGAATGCATGCGATTTGAGGGACACCCTTGTGAGGCAGAGATGAACACTGCCATGGTGTGTACAGAGAGATGAAACATCACAATAATTCTGCTTGAAGACTACACTGCCATGTCAACGATGCAGTTTGAGATCCTACACCCTTGCCTGCTGTGCATATCAAATTTTAACGTGCTGTCCTTTGAGACCACCACCGCTTCTGTCACTTGCAATGGTGTGGTCCTATCAAGCCCTTGACAAATTAACTCTCTGGCATCATGTTTACATGGCCAAGCTTTCAACACTTTTCTAATTATTTTGATATAATCAAGGATTTTGTCCTTCTCAGAAGCCATGTACTTTGTAACTGGTGTAATCTTCTATTTCCTTTCCACAGTCACTTCTGATGGAAATGGGAGCTGACTTTTTCCTGCTGTAGTCTACCAACTATTTCATAACCTCTCTCTGCTCAGGCCACCTTCCATGGTTTTACTCTCCTCTAGTGTTTTGCAAGTCACTTGCTCATGTCTCCCTTCCTTATTCCTTCTTGCTCTCTCTCAATATCGCTTGGTTACTTCATTATCTTCTCCCACAGATATGCCTCACTTAATGACATCTGGTTGGCAGTGATTTCTGCTAAGATAGTATTCTGTCTATCCAGTCCTATAAAATCAGTTACTTAGTCCATGGAATTGATACCTAGTCATGTGCTTTCCACCTTTAAGTGCCTAAATGTCCTTTAAAAATTTCATTGTGAACCTGAACAAAGACATTAAAGTATTTTTGAAGAGAGCAATAAGAGAAGAGAAAAGGTCTTGTGCTACAGACCATTCAATTCTCAGTAGACCATCAAGAGAGTTGACATGTAGACTGAACTGGAAGGCCAGACCTATGTGAGAAGACATTCTGAGTGTTAATAGGCATGCCATAGATGCCACTCCCCAATTCCACTGTATTACCACTACCCAAATAATAAAACATAAAACCTTGAAGAACCGCATGTAAATTTCTGCTTTTGCACACACTTAACAGGGCTACGTGTTTATGGACTCAGACTAAAACACATTTTGAACTTGGCTGCTGGCCATCTGTCTGTAGGAGATCAGGGAGTTTCACTGGCAGAATCCCAGAAAAAAGCAAGGGCACATAAAGCTGTGCTAGAGGCAGGTCTTCTAGCTGGAATATGTGTTTAAGAGTACAAGAAGCTTTTCACTAGGGTGGGTGGGCGAGACCAATCAAGAAGGAATGATTCAGAAAAGGGTGGGATCTTGGTTGGAGGCAGAATGCTTCATTTGGCCATTAATAAAACTGCAGCTCCAATTCAAACCGGTTTTAGGACTCCAATGCATCATCCTGTTCTCTCTACGCAAGAGAACATCCCTCATCCAGCTTGAGCCCTTGTCATCTCCTCCTCTTGTGAGGTTTGAATTCACAATATCTAACACTTGTTGAAGAGACAGTATCTCCTCAAGCCTGTAAAGCAAACCAGGCTGCTGCAGCAATTTCTTTGGCTCCCAGCAGCGGACAAACTCCAGACCTCCATCTCCAGACACTACTTAAATTCAAGCATACTTTCTCACACTGCTGCTCCTTTTTTCTGGTTCCTGTTCCAGCAAATGCCTCTCCTAACTCTGCTTCTCTATTCCCCCTACTTGGTTATTTGCCTCCTGCTCCCATAAAAACTGTTCATCAGAAGTCTTTGATGTCTACTTTAGACTGCTTTACAGTCTGCTAACTGGCACTTAGTACTTCTCCATCTGCTGTCCCTTATTTATAGGCTTTATTTATACTTATTTAAAGGACTCAAATATTAGGATAGGCTTTGGGACAGACTTCCATCATCTCCTTATGATAGAGATTCTATCTTCATGGATAGAATCATCTCCCTGAATTTCACACTCTCACTACTGGAAAATACCTTGCCTAAGTAAAATGACTAAACACAATCAGACTATAGCATTATATGGATGCTGTATATTCTGGTTTTGAGGACTTAAGAAGGAGGGCATTGGTTGCTTTTATTTCTTTAATTCCTTGCAAGTTATTCTCCTTCATCCCTATGCTTCACTATTCTTTACTATAAAGAACAGTTACTGAACATCAAATGAAATTTGAAAGCTTGAATTAAAAGAAAAAAGACTCCAGAACATCTGTATTGTAATGGGAGTTGGTGGTAAGCAGATTTTAAAAGTGCAACAATGCAACCAAACAAACCCCCAAAAAGTATCAATGCTGTTGCTGTTGAGTCAGCACATACTACAAAATACAAAGAAAACAGCAGCTCTTGCATCACTCAACAGCCACCTCTCCAGTTCATTAAAAGTCACCACAGAAAAACTTGAAAGACAGTTTGTCTTCCACTGAAATCTAAACAGTCTCTTTGGCATATCAGGGGGGAAAGGAGAAAAACTACACTTAGAAAGCAGACAAGCAAGCAAAGAAGGGTAAAAGAAAAGACCACAATGAGCAGTACAGGCATTTACTACACTAGTATCTATAGAAGATAGCTACAAAATATTATGGTTTTTAAAAAAGCAAACGAGTTAGATGTCTTTCCTGCAAAAAACACTGTTAAGACACTTTTTTCTGACCTTGACTGCTTGTCTTCCCTTAGTGCTATGTACTCACACTGATGTCAAAAGGGGCAGGTTTGGGAGTAGCAAGCAGGTACATGGCCCAAAGCAGCTTCATCTCTGCCAGCAAGCCCGGCTCCAAGTGGCAGAGCAGAGGGTCAGGCTCCTGCAGGTACATTATCAGCATGTCCCCACGGGGCCCTAAGTGGGAATTTCTCTATACTGCCTCCATAAAACCATAGGTTTCATTTTTCTGGGCACCAAAGTTAAGCACCAAGGGTTAAAAAGAGACAGCAGATCACATTAAGGGTTGCAGTTCAGTGTCTGTAAAGAAAATCATTAGAGGCTGGCACCAAGAACTGTTGCTAGCTCTCTGTCAAGGGAGTGAGCCAATGTGAATGCAGATCCCAATTCTAGCTGGCTTTACAGAAGACAGCAACAAAAGCATTTGTACAAAACTACCATTTTTAGTACAACAGATGCTGCTTCTTGCAAGCAAAGCTAAAAACAACATGTTTGCAGCAAGCTTTCTAAACAAGGTCTGTGGGAAGAGAGGACATATGTTTTTAATAACATCTTATAAACATTTACAGGAAGCAGCAGCTACATTCCATATAAGGGCATTTGGTGTATTTTGTGCAGGGGGTAGGAGGGGAGCCTTGGTACAGCTAATTAATTTCTTTATACTGAGTGCTTACACAAATCCACAACAAAGGTCTTCTGGGCCTCTGCTGCTTCTCTGTGAATAAACACACTCACATGCAAAGGTCTGTAACAATATATGGTACAAAATATACAATATGCCTTAGTTTTGCCGTTTAGGATTTGATCATTTAACCCTGTCTTGAGATGCATATTGTAAAAGCAGCGTGACAACACAGCACAGTTAACTACACCACTGCCAGCAAATGGCAGCACAATAAAGCCAGCAGACATCACCAACAGCTCTTGAATATATCCTGGCATCTTTAGAGTGAGCAATGGCAGCAGAAATGGCTGCTAAGATTCCAGGCCAGTAAATCACCTCCAAAATGCCATCCAGTTTACATGATTAGTCCAATCTGCCGAAGGAGGGCAAGATGACCTTTTGAAAGTCAGATTTCATAAGCTGCTTCAAACACAATTCCTGCTTCAACTGCCAGTGATTTTTAAAACCTCTTGACCAATATGAAGATGCCATATACATTTAGACCAAATCACAGCACAAAAGTATCACTCATTCCTTCCGACCCCAAAGTAGTAAAGCACATCAGATATACAAGTGAACTCCAATATATTAAATTCAATCCCAACTATGAGATAAGCAGACAAGAAACCTTTGTACTCCTTACTTCTCTTGGCTATTTTACAAAAAAAAAAAAAAAGGCAACAAACAAAATAAAGAAAGCAACCAGGCCTATTACACCACCAAGATTTAGTGTTTCAGTCTGCAAGGAGTTTTTAAGTCCTTTCTTAGAATTGCTTGGTCTACAGTTGCTCTGCTGGTCCACGAATGGCCATCTGCCTAGCAACTGCCTGAGCAGAAACACAACAGCCACCACGACAGATCTTACTGAAGTAGATAAATCTGAAGATGTCTAGTTGTAGTCTAAAAGGAACTTTCTCGCACGGATATCTGCATCTGACATACAGCTTGTATTTGGTGAGAGATTGCCCCCACACCCACCAGAATTAAGTGCTATTATTTCAAACAGATTACAAAATCAGTCCAAAAAGACACTAAGTCCCTGCTATTCCTACTGATGACACGGTTCCCACTTAAACAGGTGCTAAGTATTGCTCATCATTCCTGGGTACTGTCACTGTAAACAAGAGTTTCTCACTGCTCTGTGTGAAAGAGAGAGTTCCAGGCAGGGTTTCCAATTTAAACCAGTATTTATCAATAAATGCCTGCACGACACAGTCCAGTGGAGTGCTATGAATAAACAATGAGAAGCACTCAGAAGTTGTGACTTCTCAGTTCTGAGTTCCGTGAAGTCTCAGAAAAATCAATCGCACTTATGAGAACGTTCACGATACTGGAAGGAGAATATCCCAGGTACCTGGGGTGTGCTTAAAGTGGCAAGACGAGTTAACACATGGTGCGGGCTCAGGATGGGGTCTGCAAGTAATCACCACTCTGGTGTCTTGGAATTATCTTTTCCAAATGTTCACTGGGGGCTCTGCACATACTGAGCTGAAAGCAAATGTGATGATTCTCAGTCCAGTTGGAAATGTTTAACAAATGATACAGAAGTGACTGGACAAGACTGGAAGGCAACACTTAGCCTCATCTTCCCCAGGAGGCCACCTCTATAACACAGCAGCACATCAATTACTGAGGGAGAGACCGGTTTTATCTGTAGCTGCCATCCCTTTATGCTGAAATAATTAACAACTTTGGGAAGGGGGAAAAACAAGTATAAAAGGACGTATTGTACTGCCTGCTCTGACAGATTTGTTTGTTTTCAGACTAAAGAATGATTGCTGTTAAATACTGCAAGCCAGTCATGTTTTCTGAAAGCAGATGGGGGCTTTTTTCTCCCCCTTTTCTTTCTTTTGTTAATCCTGGGCTGCAACTCTAATCCCAAAGGGAAATCATATTAAACTGGATAAATATTTCTACTCTTCTCTGAATCTCAGGATAGTTCTCTTCTTGACGTTTAGCACACATTCCTGATAAGAAAGGATGCACATAGGAATCAACTACAGGCAATGGTCTGCCCATTTCTCCCACTTCTTTTTTTTTTTTAAAGACTAAAGCTCTTACTCCTCCCCTCCCCAAAAAACTAAAGCTGTAATAGAGCTGAAATAAATCAGTCATTACCTGGGGGGAAAAAACCAACAAAACAAACCAAAAAAGCAGAGAGAGCTTTCAAATACAGACAGTTAACCCAAAATAATAAATAATATTGGAATAAACTGCCACAGTTTTGCCTGTACTTAGTAGACTCCTGAATTCTTTTCATCTATTTTTCTGACCACATTCTCTCAGATATTGCTAGGGAGAAAAGGTAAGGCTTTAAGCAGAACAGTGTCTAGAAATTAAGTGCTAATGACTTTTCTCTTAAATACTGACACTTATATTGCATTTAGCTGCACATTACAGAGTGGTTTAAATTGATACTGACATTAACAGCAAACTACTACTTACTCTTTCCTTAAGCTGAACTTCTCAATCTCTAACTGTCAAAGCAGTTAAAGAGTCATAAACACTATGTAGTAATTCATCTGCCCAATGATTTTAAACAGCATCAACCCAAGAGTTTCCTTTTCCTCATCTCTTCTCCCCTTCTTTCCCCACAAGTCAAGTATTCTCCATGTGAAAGCAACCTGCAAGAAAACTGAGAATGAAGGGCTAGTCCAGTGACATAATTTACATTCAGAAACCATGAAAAAACCTCAATGGCTGAGAAACACACTTCCTTATAAAGCTACTGGATTGTTCTATTCCTACAGAAAGGCCACTCCGCATGGTGGTGTTCCCCACCAACAAAGAGCAGGCTCTCATTGTACATATCTGATGGTATATATGGTTTTTGGGCTCCTAACAATCACTTTTAGACAAACCTCCTCACTTAATTTTCATGATTCCCAGTAATATTCCATTTGAGGAAGCAAACTTCCATTTATCCAGAGAAAAACTGCACTTTACCTCTGATGTAAAAACTTAACTTCCTGCAGTTTTAATACATCTGCAGTCAGAATTACACCTCGTGTTATTCACATGGACACACTTCAGCATTCGAGTTTCATTTGGATACCAGAAGAATGATCACAAGGGGGACAAGTCTGAGCAGGGTATTTCCCTCTGCACAGCTAGTCATCATCAAGGCTGATTAGGGTGAGCTGCATTAGCAGTTTACTTTGCAAATTTTCAAGCTAAAAGGTGAAACCTAATTGCTCATACTAAGCAACAAACTTTAGAAGCAATCCTCTTAAAAGTGGCAAGACATCGGAAATGCCTTTTCAGAATGCAACACAATGCCTGCAAATATAAAAGGAACAAACACTTTCAACACGGAAAACAGTAGTGTGCTACATAATGTAAGTGGGTAAATATGCACTATTACACAGGAGATAAGCCTGTCACTGTTTTGGAGGTCACTTTCTAAGGCAGTTGTGTTTCAGAAGTCAAAAGACTTCCTGCACAACATGTCCTCTTGAAAATCTAAGCAAAGCATTTTAAAAGTTTAGTGTGAAAGCACATATGCCCTCCTTGAAGGAAGCACCTGACTTATACAACAAAAAAAGAAAAATCTTGCCTTTCCACTGTCTGCCTCTTCTTATCCTGGGTGGCCTAAACTCAGGTACCATTCTGCTGTGCAAGTTTCCGATATAACTGCATTAAGAAAGACAAAAATACTTGCCATGGATTTTCTGAGCTTCTGGGTCATCTGCACTGATGGCAATTATCTTCCAGTCTGTCTCTCCTTCATCAACTAAAGCTAAAACACCCAAGACCTTCACTTGAACAATCTCACCAGAAGAACGAATCTGAAACAGAACGTAATGCCACAAAGATTTGGAAAACAACACACAGAATTTCTCTTTTACCTTACAAAAAAAATAGTTTTACATTTTTGACCAGCAGGCTAGAACAGAATTGCAAGGTAGATCCGCAAACCCAGTACACACCTATTTAGTATTTCTAGCCTTTCTCCCATCATTACTATTTTCCAATCCTCTATTCTCTAGTCAGCATTTATTTAAGTAGACAAGTAGCTAAAAATTTTTCCTTCCCTTTTACCCTAGTTCCCCCACACTTTCTTGGTCTTCTCCCCAAACTTCAGGACAGAAGTGTCTCATACTCATTTTTCAACTTCTTCCTGTCCCTTGACTCTCTACTTTCTCAACTCATGGTCCTAATTTCTCTCTTGCTATTCCTTCCTCTGGACTCCAATATACACATATAAACACAGAGCACTCTCCCCAAAATACCAACACTTTCTGCATTTTCTTAGGAACCTTCTCCCTACCAGCTAATATTTCCTCTTTAACTTTCCAGATCCCTTGAAATTCATCTTTTAGGTTTCTTACCCCAAATAAAGCCACATTCACTGAAGTCACCAATTAAATTTCCCCTTACCTAAATATCCTAAGAGATCCCTCTTTCAAACTCATCAATTTCATAACCCCATTTTTGATACAAAGCATCGCTCCATCCTTTGCTGACTCTAGATATGTAGAATTTTCTTTTAGTGAGCTCAGCCTTTCCTTTATACCTACTAATGGTGTTTGCTTCACCTTTTTTTCATCCATCCACTCCATGACTCATAACTCTGCAACCCTGCAGCAGGTTCCTGTCTTCTCTAGAAAAGAGGATCTACTTCTGTTTGCACCCATGAGTAAACTCAGACCTACCTCCTTTGTGAGTCTGACTTTGTAATTCTCATGTGCATGATGCTGTCATATCTCCTCATCTTTCAGCAACCTATTCCTAGCTCCAATACTGCTAACAGGGAAAAAAGAAGTAAATCTTTTCCTTCCTCAAAAATCTTAACCTCCACCTTCTTCACCCAAAACTTACTGTCCAGCCACACAACTTCAGGATGTTGTTCTTTTATTTTCCCTTTTAACCAGTACAAAAACTTCACCAAATTCTACATTTTCCCCTCCCTTTTAAAAATCCACCATTTCCTTACCTATTCTCACCTTAGATCCTCTATTGACACTTTTGTCAGTCCCTAACACTATTAACCCATTTTTTCTTGTTTTCTGTCTGACCTTCTCTTCCAAAAGCTGCTACCAAATTATGACATTAACCTTGATAAATTAAATTAATCCTGATAAATACAAACCTTCGAACCTATTTCACAAACGTCAATAGGGTCATTATCCCCACAACATCCTGTAATCTTATCGGTATGGTTTGGATCTTCCCAGGTCTGCCAAAGGAAAGAGAACTATCAGTTACCAGCTGAACAACAATTACAGCTCATCTTACCACTAAATTACAAAGATTAGTAAAAACAACAATAAAAACGTAAGCTTTCTGAGAACAAGTTTGCCCAATGAGACGAGAAAAAATAAAAAGCCAGTGGACTGACACTGAGTAACTCACACTCACGACAAGTGACATGAGGATTACTGAGGACATATTTTTCCTGCCTCAATGACTCAACAGATACACTTTACCCAACTGCAGTGATTAAGGCCTCAGAGGACCCTGAATGTGAGTTTCTAGTTACTAGTGATAATGGAATCAAGCTAAGACATCTTATAATTACATTTTTATTATACTTGTTAAATACCATGATTAACATAAGTTGTTTCCTAAAACATCTAAGCTTTGCGCTAACCACACTCCTACACGTCCATTTGTTAGCACCCAATAAGCTACTTAAAGATTTTAGCTTCAGGTATGAAGTATTTCTCAGTATTTTGAGACATGTACATTCCAAAGGACAGCTAAGAGTTTGAGACCAAAGAGGCAAGTTTAAACCCCTGCTCTGAGCACTGCACAAGCAAGGAATCCTAGCCAAGTTATACTAACTTAATTACTAGACAAGTACTTGTTTTTACTTTTACTGGCGAGTAATGAGTAACTCATTCTACAGTTGAGAAGCTTTTCTGTTAAGAATTTCAAGTCAAATTAAGTATTGTTGAAAAGATTATAAATTTTTTTTTTCCAAGGAGCTATACTGCTAGCTTCTGCTGTCCATGATCGTAACTCCACCTCAGACTTGTTCCTGAGAACTTGACTGATACTGGAAGGCAAAGCAGAATCATTATCAAAAAACTGCTGAAGTGGAATCAAGAGAGAGTTTAAACTTAATATTTATTTTTCCAGTATTCTTCACAGAAACAACTCAGTTGGAAAAGACCTTGGAGATCACCAAGCCCAACCTATGACCTAACACCACCTTATCAACTAAATCATGGCACTCAGTGCCACGTCCAGTCTTTCCTTAAACACCTCCAGGGACAGTGACTCCACCAACTCCCTGGGCAGCCCATTTCAATGCCCAACCATTCTTTCTGTAAATTCTTCTTTTTAATGTCTAGCCTAAACTTCCCCTGGCACAGCTTAAGACTCTGTCCTCTCATCCTTCCAAAGTGCTGTTTATTTAGGGCTGCATTACATCACTACTACTCTTCTGCCCAGTCACACCTCCTCCACCTCTAGGCCAGAAGGAAGGAATAGCATTGTTCTCTGCACACTACAGCATCTTCCGCTATGATAGCAAATAGTCTAATATAATACAAAATAAAAATGACAATTATGTTCAGCCCTCCCCACCTCACCAGAAAACAAGGGATGCTGAACATTTCTCCTGAGGAAAGTACTCTAAGTCCAAAATAATGCACTTTGTGCAGGAAAATATTCACATTTTCAAATAATTCTGGATTTACACTAAGGAATACACAAATTTCAAAACACTAAATGGAATTGCTGGTTTCCAACTATACCTACTTGGAAACTTTGTCTACTGACACTGCTGACCGGACAAGAACTTCACTGCTGTATTCCAGCACCTGCCTAGTATCTCCTCTCCAGGGATCAAACACGTAAGCGGATTTTCAGGACTCAACTTACATTGCTTATACAGTTAAGTGTAAAGAAAATAAATTACTCTTTTCAAGCTCCATCATGTTCTTCAGTACTAATTTAAGTATAATGTGTTATTCACAAATGAAAAAGTTTAAGACTTTTCATTATGGTTAAAATTTCAGCCATTAGTTGGGTTTGTCAAGGCTCAAAGTTTTGAATGCTTTATGATCAGTAAAGTCTCACAGTTCAGAGAAAAGTTAAGTAAGGCAGTTGAGGTTTAATCTAAAAAAGAACAGCCCTTGTGTTCCTCTTTGTTAAAGATATTAAGAAATCCCAATTAAAATTTATGCTGCAGTACATGAAAATCCTAAATGAGTTTTTAAAAGAATGCCTTGTTTAAGCAGAAAAGGTCTATTTGACAAAGTATTCTTGAATGGCAGACCGTGACAGTTTAATTCTGTCACTGCAGTATAGAGACACAGACTAAAGATTTGAGATTTCTCGATCATTTAACTCCTTCCTGAAAACACAGCACATATTTAATCCCACACCCAAATTCTGTTCAAAATTTATGGACACAATAAAGTTCAACATAAAAAAAATCTTAATTTACAAACATATCGAAGAGAATCACCCCTCTTGCAGCTGATTTGCATTCAGGCAGTATCCAAGATTTACAAGGCAATTTACACAGAAGACAGAAAACTTTCACCATTATAACAAAAATGTTACCTGTGGGAGGGCACCATAATTCCATATATAACCCTTGTGAGGAAAGATATTTGCCACATATCGAAGCTTGCCTTTCTTTATATCATGTTTAATGGGATTCAACGGCTCCTCAGTGGCAATCTAAGCAGATCGTGAAAAAGGGCGGGGGGACGGGGAGAGGGAGAGAGAGAAGGAGAATGTTAAAATGGAAAGCAATTCATTCCATACCCAACCAGTGGGAAAGATCCATCTGGCAGCACATGCTTGTGGTTTGAGGATTATTAAAAGTACAATAACCTCACTCTGAATCTCAAGGGTCATATTCAAAAAGCAGCTTATTAAGGTATTAAATAATGCTGTAAAGCATGCAAGAAAAAATGAATCTAGAAGAGAAAGCAATAAATTTGTAAGGAGACTGCCATGGTCAGACATAAAAACTGAAAGGAACTTAAGTCAGAAGTTCTTGCACTTTAAAGTACAAGTTCAACAGACATGCAAATGGTGGCACAACATCTTCCAACAACAGGGGCTTTGACAGCCACAGACCAAATGTTTCGTGTTCTTGCCCTCTGTTTGTTGCTGTCCAATAGCAAACATCCCTTCTTTCCACCACCTCTCAGAATACAAACGCTTTTTCACAACCACAAGTTCTCCATAGTCACCAAATGCCAACTTAACGCAGATTCGGAATGAGTTAAGCTACCATTTGAAGAGGGCATTCTTATTCCTAAAGAAGCACTGACACAAGAGCTGAACTACAGCTGAACAGTAACATCCTCCCCCAAACCCCATATACAAACCATACACGTTTCTACTGCCTGAGTTACCCACCACAGCTAATTCACACTCTAACAACCCTTTTGACACTCCACACCACAGTCCAACCCATGTTAGCTTGGCTCTTGCTTACAAACACTCATCTGAGTGGCAAAATGTTTGTTACAGGCTGAAGTGGTTACACTCAAGTGGTGCATAGCTTCTCTGCATAAGCACACAGCCCTCAGTCCATATTCATTTTATATCCCTGTCATTTACCTGAAGCATCATCACCAAAGCCATCCCAAAGGAATTCCACTTTTTTGAACCACACCAACCTGTCAATAGTATGTACTCAATCCACAGGTAAACCCTCCCCAAGAGCCAAGATGAAGGTTAACACATTTCTGGTTTTACACTGGATTCTACCTGCTTCTGGTCATAACTTAACAGTGAAGAGCTCAAATAAGTCACTTATTTGTCACTTATAAGTCACTCAAATAAGAAGTGGAGCTCAGCAATGCTTTTTGTTCATATAAACTGGGACAAAGAGGAGTAACTGAGAGCAGCAAGGGAAGAAGAACAGAAATACAACCAGGTGACGAGCATAAGATCTGTTGCAGGGAATGTAGCAGTGGGTAATATTCATCCTAATGCAAGGCTTAATTTCCTACAGTCTCCATTCAATGTGAGGAGAGATCAGCAGACAAGGTCTGGTAATAATAGGTATCAGCAGCTTACCATGGTCTGGACTGAGGGACTGCCAGGACACAATGGCAAGGCAAGACGACTGCCTTAATGGTTGATGCAGGAAATTTTAAGGATATTAAAAGTTAAACATTGGGGATCTACACCTAGTCTCCTCCATCAAACCCAAAAAGTCAAAAATCACTGATTTCTGAACCTAACAGGACAAACTTTTCTACCCTTGACAAAATGCGCTGAAAGAAGTAGAGCGAGAGCAACCTGAGCTTTAGGCAGAGTTCAAGTAGTATTGTCAAAGCAATCCTCTGCAAAACAGAACTCAGCTTCCACAATAAATCATGAGCTTAAAATACAGGGTAAATATCTGAGGTAACCCTGCTTGAAGAGTAACAACTGTGATGGCAAATACATTTCTATCATCGAGGAAAGGAGAAAAAATTCTCAAATAACAGGCTAAGGAGATTCTTTGGTACTATTTTCACTAATTAAAAGAGTTAACAACTCAACCACAAACTTCCTTAAAAGCATCTGAGAAGCATCTCTAAAATTAATATAAATGTTCAGGAAGACAGGACATATCCTGGTGAGATCTGTTGTTTCACAAACACTACAGATGACTTTACTACTTGCAAAATATCTCCCTGCAGGAGCAGATACTTTCAATCAGTATTTATTTTTGTCACAAGCAAATTCTCTTTTACTTGCAACTCCATTTGTCAGGATTTGGCCTAGCACACTATAGAGTGAAAACAATTAATTAAATCATCTGAGTGGAATGCTCCATAAGCAAGCAAGAGTTAGCCTAAATGCTGGACAACATCCTAAAAGTCAGTACTCTAGGACTCTGCTGCAGACATGCTGCACTCTGCAGTCAGAGGGTTGTCAAGAAGCAGTGCCCACCTGCTTTTCCTGTTTCCACCAGGAAAACTATTAGAACCTCAACACTTTTTATAATTGCAAGGAAAGCGTATGCAAAAAATAATGTAAAATTCAAATCAATTTTTAAACAGAGAACATTTTAATGTGTGCAGAGCTGTTTCAAACTGTGATTAAACTCTGACTACTGGAAGCCACTGCATTGTCATAACTTCCACAAATACCTATATAATGAAGGTATTTTTCTTAATTACCTCCAATTTTGCATTAGTCCAACGAGGCGCTTCTACAATCATATTAAACAGGACCTAAAACAAAAAAATAGTGACAGAACTGAAAATAAAATCCACTTGGCAATTAGCATTTTACAGTAACAGAAATTCTCTCCTCTGCATTCAGCACCAACATACATCGCATTTCTCTGTTACAGCCCCTTTTATTTGTACGATTCATTTAGTTCAACCTCCATGGTCCATCCTTTCCCCACCTCACCCCTTTGAGAATATGAACAACAACAAGCAATGGAAATACACCTGGTGTTTTTTGTTTCCATGTCAATATTACCCTTTACAAAACGTTCAGAATCTCCATGGAATAGTTTGCCACGAGGCAGTGGTTCAGTCTACAAGTCAAAGAGGATTGGATGTTTCTATAGGACAGAGTTGGCTTCCCTTAAGCAGTGGAAAGGACAATGTTTTGGGTTTTTTTCCTCAAGGATTTATTCTTTCAGGCCCTCCTCTTTTGCTTTATTATTTTTTAAAAACTCATGCAAATGTTACTTCTGATTCTCAGTCAAATCTGGTTGCAATGAGGTGATACTAATCCAAAAGTGATGCTAGAGGAAGGACAGGGACACAGACACTTCACATTTGTGTTAACCTTCTTCCTAACAGAAACAAAGTGAAAGCTGTTTTAAGAAGGGGGTGTGGGAGGAAAAAACCCAATAAACACGTATACTTTCATATTTTTAGAAGAAAAATAAGTAGTCTACACCTTTTTACTGAGGAGGTTAAAGTGACATTTTCCAAAGAGAAAAATTCTGTGTAACTGCCATAAGATTTCTTCTTACAAAGCTGAGTGAAGCACTACCAAGTAGAGTATTAACTGAATTGAGTAACTAGACCAAATAATCAAGCAAGGTCTACAGCCTGTTTTAGACTATGACAATAACCCCAAAATATCACATTGCCTGGGACATCTCTTCACAGCCAAGGAAAACTCACATTCGTATTAGTAATCACAATAGGTCAGGAAACACAAAACGTGTTTTTGCAGAAATTTGTAGGGAAAAAATATAAAGTTGAAATAACTGAAGACTTGCACTGACTCTTTAACCACAGTTAAGGCTCCAGCGAACCGTTAGATATTTGTACTTTTGCTCCTTGTACCCCGCAGCTGCAACAAACAAATACCATTACCAGGGTCAACATCACAGTCTGATTAAGTAATTCCAATGGTTCTGTGATCGTCTCCTCCCAAACAAATTGGGAATGTGGAAAGCAAGAAAGCAAAGGAAAATCCCAATTGTCACTCAGCATTTCTACTATGAGATCACAAGCTACGCACAATCCTCACAGCCAATTCCCAATAAATTTAAATTATATTTGCCATCCATAAATACTGTGCCCATACTGCAATCAGTGGCATGTCAGATGGAATCACTTTTCCCAATCAGGTCATAACCAAATTAAACAAGATTAAAAAAAAAAAAAAGAAAAAAAGGAGAAGGTTTCAGATAAGTCTCAGTTTCATAAAATACACCTTATGTATACAGGAACAGTTGAAACAAAAGTAAAGAGGGCTCAAAAATGTCAACACCGAGCAAGGAGAAAGAACAAAGCAACATACATGCACCAGCAGGTAAGAGAAGGGTTGGAAGAAAGCCAAATAAAGTCTGCACATCCATCTGGGAAACACTTGGAAAACAGAAATGCGCAGCATGAAAGCCAGTGCAGACAAGAAACTCTTAGGGAACTGCCATGCAGGTCGAAGAATTGTTCTGACTGGTAGCTACAGGCAGAAAACTTACAAACTACTCCTGGAATTATAGAGGATGTCTTCCCCTCCACCACAATCCTGTATTTTTGTTGTTCAGATGCTGCCATATGCTTTCCTAATCATGTAGAATGCAAAGGCTTCAGCAGCCTCTAAGTTTGGTTTTGAGCTTTAATTAGACAACAGTCCAGGTCTTCACCAAATCAACTGTCAAGGCTGGACTACAACTGGACTGAAATTAATGCAATGTTGCTCTCAAAAACATAATAAAACCACTTGGATTTAACGCAGCTTGAAGACCAGGCCCTCGTAATTTGTGATATCAGTCAAATGTGAATTGTCATGAGTCTTAAATGTGACAGCCTGAAAGATTAATTTGTACCCAAAAAAAAAATCCCCAAAAGTACTCTCTCTAGCGCTAAGCTGCCACAAGCATTTAAAAAAGATTAATGACTTCATTCGGTGTTTACATTTAAAAATAAAAAGTTTTATTCACAGGGCAATCAAATTTTCACAGTGGTGACACTAGATTCACTCGTGTGGAAAAGAGAGCACATACTAGATATTTTGACAGATCGAAAGAGAGAAGTAGACTCCCTGGTTTTTTAGGATTTTTTTTCCTCCTCTTTCATTTCTTGTTTTCTTCCTTAACTAAGTATCACACAGGAATGTTTCCATCACTCTTTTTTTCCCAAACCAAGCACCTATTCCTCCAAAACACTTGAATGTTGTCCCCCATCCCTTGCTGAAAACTGTCCCTGCCTCAGCTGAAAACAGAAATGTAAGTGTCAGACACCACCTGTCTTCACAGATTACCATCTGCATGTGTCATTCAGTGGTTAGTTTTGGCTGGTGAATGCATCTGGCAATTGATATTTTCATCTTAAATCAGTAAAACAAAAAATTCCACCTCACCAACCCCTTAAGTAAGCACTTCTACCCCCTCAAGCAATGGCAAGACTGTTTCAACAGCCCATCTGACACACCTTCAAATCACAGAAAAAAGATCTCTCATTAAACAAAAACTATTGCTTGCAAAGTTTACCATTTAACTGCCTTAGTACAAGAGCAGTCAAGTGGCCTGCCTGTGAGATCATTCCTAGCTGCAGTCCAGATTTAACCCAGCTCTGCAAGTGCCTCATGTAGAGGAGACTCCACTTCATGAGAGCCAACTGTGCAACGGGCCAGAAGGAAGAGTTCCTCCAGGCAGCCTCATGCCAACTCCGCTGGCTGACGGTTTCCTCAGGACAGTATTCCTGGAGCACGCACGAAAAGAGAAGGAAACAGCGTCCTAGATTTAGAAAAAAGGGACAGAATCCATCTGCTAGGGAAAGCGTCCCAGAGGGACACTCAACCCAGCCTATTACGTAGCTTGTTTGACTTTGTGGGTCAATGTGAACACAAGACAGATATTCGTACTTAAACTCTATTATACCTTGAAGAGGTGATGGGGGCAGGGGAGGTGTGGAATCTACTTGCTCAACACAGAGAAGTCAAAAGTACATTTCCTAACTCCTACAACCACATAAAATCAGCAGAAAATTACATAAGTAGGAACAACCAGTATGTCTAAATGATACCCTTCATTTCCTAAGAACTACACCCTAAGTACATTACATGGGAACTCCACATAGGTTGTAACTGCTTTATTGGGGTGTTGTCTTTAACACTTCTTGGCACCTTACTGCATTCCATTTCAGCTGAACGTCATTTTTAATGTATCATGATACAGTTTTTGCTGAGACAAGCAAAAATGTCTCTCTTTCACACAGAAAACAAACAGTTTTTGGTTTTTGAAATGAGAAAACCACAGAAAGATAAAAAGATATACAAAAATACTACAGCATATTTGTACAGCAAGCATTGAGAAAAGCAAGGGAAATACAGACTATTGTACCCAGGCAAACTTAGTCATCATCCTCTCCTCTAAGACTGATGGCCAAAAATAACAGCCAGCTCTGGCTGTACAGATTCTTACAGAAAATAACTGATTTTGATCTGGGGTTCTTCTTAGAAATCTGAGTATCAGAAGGGAAAAAAAAAAAACATGACCTTTCTGATGCCTGCCTTTCTGGACTGCCCTATACCCCTCTTAGAAACAATTCTTCCTTACCTAACTTTCCCTTTCTTGTTCAACTAGTTTCTTTCCCAGTCATTCCAAGTTCCTTATTTCATACACTTGAGGGAAGGGTTTTGAATAGGTATGATTTTGCTCAAGGGTTGCAACATTTAATGCTCAAATTTGAAGGTTCAGACAATCTGAAGCAGAAGTGGAATAACCTATACAGATTGCAATTTGCCATCACTATGCATGACAAGGAGAAGAGATAAGCTAAAGCTTACAGTTACTTTGGCAATTTTTACAGTAGAATGCTTTTAAAAATCTAAAAGCACTAGAGGCAGCATTTGGGGGTTGCTCACTCTCCGTCATAGAGAACTCCTGAGTCCAGAAGAAAGTGAGAAGAAAAACTAGCTATCATTTCCTTTTTTTTTCTGTCTGCTCATTTGCAATCTGGCAGGAATTCTCATCAACCATCAACTGAACACGGCAGCATGCACTTGAGGACTAACAAGAATGAAAATCATAAGCTGCAGTCTAGCAGTAGTGTGAACTAAGGGTGATGTTTAAAAGGAAGAGAGAAAATAAAAGAAAAAAGGGAAAAAAAAGGAGAAGGTAAATACGGACTGTCAGGAAATATATCCAGAAATAAATGGAATGGGACTTCCCTATAAAATGAGTAGCTATGTTATAAGCATTCCCAATGTAAACTCGCTATAAGGTATTTGCCAATTGAAACAACAAACCAGATGCCAGCAACATCTGGACACCGAAGAGACAGTGGAACTTCTCCAATATAAATTAAAATGCCACACAGCAAAAGAGGAATGCAATGTCCAGCATAAACACAGAGTGCCTGCAGTCTCTTCACACAGTATTTCCCTCATATACTGAAAAGTACTTTCAGTACTGTTATACTGAAAAGGGAATAATGAACACTATGTAGGTACAGGTAGGTTTTACACACAGGAGTCTCACTGGTGTCAGGCATATTCTCTGATCACCAGTTATGGGACACATTCACCTGCAAAACTACGCAGAGTACAACCATGACATGGATAAATATGAAACACCGGCTTTCTCAAGTTTAAGGAACCATTTATTTGAAGTTAAGTTGGATCAAATCATTGATGTAACTTTCTAAGTAAACCAACTGTACTCTGGGTAGATTTCAACTAGACTGCAGAGTTCTGATTACTCTCAGCATTTGTTCATCTATGGGAACAAAAAGTAAGGCTGTATCTAATGGACACATCCATAGCAAAAGTCTGGGCAAGTTCAAGCATCAGGCTGAAAGATTCACTGATAATCTAAAATTTGTAACTCAAATCCCTGACCACCTAATGGACACACTGTAGCCCAGGTTACATATACTGAAAAATGGTCTAACATCACCATGGACTGCTAGAAGCTGTAGTTAAGGCAGAATACAAAGTCAGCACCAACTGTGCACCTGTTCCGCACAGAAAATGATTACAGCTTCTCCTTTCTTATGAAACATACCAACTTTACCATATGACATCTCCGACACCAGTTTTGAACACTGCTGGAAGCACAAAGTCCTCTATCAGATCACCTATGCAGACTGCATGACCACTCTGATGACCCCTTGTATCTCACCCGACTAGTTAATTTATCAGAAGTTTTTGGCTCACAGAAGCTTCTCAGCTGAAGTCCAAAAGGCAATCCAGCACTGTGCAACCCACAGGATGCAACAAAACAAAAGCTGTCTTGTTTCTTTCTTTCTATTTTTTTTTCAAATTCTCTTGTGAATGTCTGCAAGTTAGAGGACTATAATATCTACATGCTTGGACAGACTCCTTACCAGAGCCAACATATGAAATAAAACTTTGTATTCAAGAACACCTGGGTCCTCTGAATGACACGACATGTGAATACTTCTCCAAAGATATACAATGACAAGTGGATTAGAAACCCTTTCACTACAGCAGGGAAGCAAGATGTCACACTTGTCCTGAAAAGAAAATGATGACCTCTTCAAACCTTCTTCCTGCCAGACATGGAAGACCATATTCAACAGTCAGGCTCTGACAGTTTGGACTGTAACCCTAGTGGAAACATCTGCTTTTCCAGACAGAGACGTGAAACTTTTGAAATCTTTCACAGAGATTCACTTGGGGAAGAGTGGATTCCAAGGGCTTGCAATGCTTAAGGCAATGCAGGGGTTCAGACTGCAAGCTGCTAATAATTTTAAGACTGGAGCTGAATATTACTTCTTTCAGCACAGTTTCTACCTCAAAGAAATTTCTCTCTTGTCCTCAAACAGCCAAAAACCATCTGCAAAAGCAAAAAGGTCAGCTGTCAGCAGTGTCTGCAAAGCTAAATTTAAGTGAGATTTCAAAAGGTCTAAAATGTTACAAGAAGTGGTTGAACTAGTGAAAACAGTTCATACAGAAACACGACAGTATTTCCCTTAGAAACTACAAACTGAGACTGGAGAAGAGCTGACACAGACTTGTAGGACATGCATTCCCTATCCTACAAATTATGAAAGCTCAAACTCCTCTACTTTGAGACCTTCTTTCCTGGCATCGGGAACACCAAGGACAATTTAAAGTAGATTAGACAGACTAAAGAGACTTTTGCAAAATTATCCTCATTTTCCATAGCTAGACTGCCATCTGATAAACACCAGCTCAGCATAATTTAACATACACTCTTAAGAGGGCTTGCCCTTGTCCAAATAGTAACAAATACGTGCCACCCTAAAAGCGTAAGTTTCAGAGATATGTTTCCAGGGCAAGAAGAACTATCACCTTTGAATTCCAATCAAATTCAGTGCAAGGATCAACTGAGCAACAAGTATCAATAGCAACCTTTGCATTCCTAGACAAGAGCAAGGAGTCCAGTGCTTCAAAGGTCTGAAATCAGTACATGACATTAAATTCCCCATTTTCCCTTTACTCCCTGATTAGGCAATGCTTTCTCTGCATACACACACGAGGATTCATCTCTCACCAGGCCAAGGTGAGGAGAGCTGCTGAAGAGCTCAGTGTAAGACGAAACTGCTTTCCTGAACACAAAGATCCCCTTGTTTTCTCTCTCCTCCACAAATCCCAAAGATTACGATGAAAAAGGTGTTCTCACATTTCACCACCTAAGTAAAGATCGAGCATGTTCGGGAAGCTTACAGCCTGCACGTTTGTTTGCTTAATTGCATCAAAAGCCTGCTAGGACTGAAATGTACATTTGCCTTTGCTCATTTTCTGTAGTTCTATTAAACCACAGTCCAGAGCTCTCTCACAACAGGAGTTATGTGAAGTAGCTCTGGAGGCTATGCTGGCCAAGGAAGCAAGATGCGCTCACCCTTACTGGCATTTCCACCCCTCTTTCCACAGGCTACTAGAAACACGGTTTTCAACAAGCTACCATGCTTCTCACAGCACAGACAAGTGCAGTTTTGAACAGTTTCAGATACTGCATAAAACATCTTTGCATCAGACAGTATTTATAAGCAGCTAAGAAACAGAATTCTTGACTTGCCAGCAAGAGAAGTAAATAAGAATTGATGTTTCAAGACAATGATTTTTGATAGAAGTCTACTGGCATATAGTCTTTCCCCTAAATAATTCCTCTTTCAGGCATGATTCTACATCTACTAAACAGTACCTAAATTGGCATTGAGCTACAGGTAATCTAAAAAGCATTACTTAGGCATTGTAGCTTGAACGAATCACAGAGCAAAGGGAGAGGAAACACATAGTGCAGGATTGTGTGGGGACTGCTGCACAGCACAAGAACCAGTGCACCACGCACTGGCTGCAAAACTATGAGAGCCCAGACAGTTAGGACAGTTCTTTCACATCTGATAGCCACAGGGTAGCTACAGTTTTGCAATATGACTGGCCAAACAGATAGGAGAACATAATGACTGGGACACACACTCGCCCACCCACATATCGTGGCCTTAAAGCATAGCTTGGCTCATTTTTTTTCTTTCACATTCTTTTACTAAGTTTTAGATGACCCTATGCCAGGCAAAGCACAGCAAAAAATGTTATATTTTGGAAAAGACACTTGCATTAACGAATCTCGTTTCACAGAAAAAGCCTGAGCAGACCTTCCATGTTTACTGGGTTTCTATTAGCCTTAACTTCAGTGCTGGATAATGCTGAACCACCAGCAGATGTGGTTTTTCTCCCTTTGGGCTTCCCAGATAAGTGTAGAAAACAACATAACCTCAGTTCTGAAAAGCAGATACTCAGTATAATTTCTGCCCTAACATACATAGGATTTCTGAAGTTCTGTTTATAAACCAAAGATTATCCACAGTCAGAGCATAATGAATATTTCATTAAGGGAGGTTTTATTGCAAATGTTTCTGAACGCAACAGCAAAAAAGATAACACATCTACACTGCAAGAGTCATAACAAACCTTTGAAAGACTGGCATAAATGTTTGCCTTTGAGAACATCTTGATGAATAAAGGAATTCTGACATTTCTGGTCCATTCAAAGAGGAGAATATTAAATCCCTTTAAGTCTTTCCTCCTAAAAGACTTGCATTTGAACATATGTCAACTATATTCAGTGAGAGCAGGTTCACTCTGCAGAAAAGTGATGTTGCGAAGGAAATAGTTGAAAAAAAAAAAAACAAGAAAAAAAACTTAGCATTACCTCAGATCCAGTGGTCTTCAACCTTTTTGCAGGAACTTCTTTATCCTATAGGGAAAGAGTGAAATAAAGAAGTATATAAAGAACACTAGAGAGCAACATTGTATTCACATAAATACAGGAAACAGTACTTTGCAATGCAATTGCAACATCCCTCTGTGAGCACAAAGGCCTAAATTGTAACTTTTAAAAGTAAGCACTCAGTTCTGTTTCATAGTGAAATTCTAACCTTCGAGACACTAACAAAGGAAGATAAAAAAATGTACAAGGACACATCCACTTTCTTCCAGATACTAAGAAATTTAAGCAGCAATTTAGGTCTGTACTCAACTGATTAAAAACAGGCATCTTTCTGTACAGTTGAAGAAAACAAAGACCTATCCAAAATAAACAAAACCAGTATGAAAAATAAGGCTGGATTTATCCATCACAGAGTCCACAAATCTCAGACCAGAGGATGGAAAGACTCTTAACATACAATTCTTAAAGTGATCCTCTTGCAAACAAGGCAAAATTAACAGAGACCTTAACCATGACCCCCCTTCTTGCTCACCCTTCAGGCCCTATACTGGGTGGAATGCTATTTCCCCACACACACCAAAATGAAAGTCTCTCCACACTGATCACACACTGCTGTACCCTGATTTAACCTATTGACAAAATCACAGGCTATAACCTACTCCTCCAAACTTGTAACTCTAGATGCAGGGACAGCGAGGCCTCCAGGGAACATATGATGAAAATGCCCATTGCATTCCCAGCAACAGCACGGACTGAACATGGCATCTTAGTAATGGCACTCTGAATGACCTGCCTCTCCCACTGACTAGCGCTTGGGTCTGCTGATCAAAAAGGTTTCATTCAGATTTTTAATCTCTCAGGTTTGATAATTCAAGGGATTGGTTCATCAGTTCAGAAGTCTCCATGTGAACATGTTCAAACTACTGACCTTTTGCTCCATTCATATCACCCATAGAGACTCAGCAACAAAACAAGAAAACGACTAAAACTCCCCCAGCCTGTTTGTGTCACAAGCACCCTGTGATAAGCAAACCTCAGCCTAAACCAAAGACTGGCAGCTCTCCCATCAGTGACAGACAAAACAGCCGTTTCATTATTGCTGTAATGAAGCCCCAGGGAGGGTGGCTAACAAGACGTGAAAGTGCTCAGCTGCACCTCGCGAACTGCAAATCTCCAAAGGTGTGATTACCACTTCTCTCCTGGGCATTACTGCTGGCTTCCAATTCTAATGCTCCTTTTGGGAATTAAAGACATACACCGTAAGTTACGCAAGTGTGTGCTGTACATCCATGACAAAGAAATGTACACTTTTAATGGCAGATGTAGAAAACTGCTAATTTAAAATGAGTAACAGCAGAAAATTAATTCAGGCACACATGAACACAAACCTTAAACATAGGGAATTATCACAAGATACAGTGAGGGTTCCTCCTGCCCTCAATCACTTAAAGAGACACCTAGGCTTGTACATGCAGCAATCATTATGTTTCATTGCAAGGTACTGAACTCAGCAGAGAAAATTTGGTGTAGTCATTGTGCCTGTATTACATAAGGCATCAGTCTGGGTTAGAGTGGTCCTTTCTGGCACTATATATTTCCCTGTTGATTACCATAAAAAAAGTTTTTAAAACCTGCACTTTTACCTAAAGAACACCAGCAAAACTACTAGCATTTTGAAATTATTCATGTTTCAAGGCATAAACACATACCTCTTTAGATCCAGCAAAGAGGGGAATGTCATGGAATGGGGAAATATATTTACCATCTGCATTCTCTGAAAGACAAAATGAAGTAGCATTGCAAACCTAAAGATATGGCATAAAGACGTTGGTGTTGCTAAATATCACACAATACAGAAATGTATGTATGCTATGATTCTGCATCAGTTAAACTTTTTCTGAAGTTTAATTTCAAGTACTAACCTACATGGAGGACAAGGAATTTGACTGTTTTGACAAAGACTCATTAAATCAAAGTTATTGCTTTAGCATTCAACACTATGATTCCCTTCTACCTGGCAATACAAGCTATACAAAGATGAGAAGATTCTTTCATTCTCCTCCCTGGCCATACACAACCATTAGCAGAAAAAAAAAAAAAAATAAAATAAAATCCAAAGGAACCTCATTTCCATCACTGGTAAGCGAAGTCATCTGGGCTTCTAGCAATGTTGCCCCCATGATTTCATTGTATTTCTAATAAACGCAGTTTCATGACCACAAATTCCCCAACATAGGCCAAAGTCTGATCAAGAGTGAGTGAGGGATGGGATAATTGCTCTAGGCCCTCGATATGAAACACCACACCTTGAAACCAGTAGAAATTGATGGTAGTTTAATGCGGGCCCAATCTGCACCTCAGCCTTGCTCCCACTCTAGAAATGAACGAATTTCTCTGGAGTGTATGCTTAAGTTTTTCAAGTCCAAGTATCCATCAAAACAGTGCAAATACTAACTCAAATCCCAAGGAATTTCTCCTCCGCTAGCACCCCTATTCATAGTAAAGAAAAAAGCAGACAAGGAACCTCATTTAGCTTTGGACTTTATTTCGACCACCTCAGCAAAGAGGAGTAAATGGAGTTAATCTGAAACTCCTGGAAGCCTCCCAGATGCTCCTCCGAAATAAACAAAGTTTAGTGGTAGGCTGTTTATTCCCACCAAATAAAGTGACTTTCTCTAGACGATCTCCTGCGCTGGCAGCCCCAGGACCGAGCACAAGGGAGCTCTGGCAGCGCTGCCAACCGGACACAGGCCGCCTCCGCTTCTCCCACACCAGCGGACGTCAGAGTTGACTGTAGGTCAATGGACCAGAAACGTACAAACCCACTGCGATAGAACTGGCACACAAGTAAGACAACACTGTTACGAAAATGCGTAATAGCGAACACGGCACACCCGTGGGTCTTGAGACGCCTCCTGGAGCACTGCCCATGCCCTGGCACTGCCACTTGCTGGCCCCCGCTCGGGGCTGGAGCCCCACGTTTTGGATGTCAGCCTCTCGCCTCAGTGACGTGTCTGGTGGGAGGGAGAGCTGCCCTGGTCACAAGGGACAGGCGGGGCTGTCACACCACCGAGCCTCCCGCGGCTGTCCCTGCGGTGCCACAGGCCCCGCACTCAGGCTGCCGCACCACCGCAGCGCTTCCCCCGCGGCGTCCTCCGGGGCTGAGCAAGGGCACGGCTGGGCCGGGGCTGAGCAGGCCCAGCATACCCTCCAAAAGCCGGGATCTCTACAGGATCCGCCTTCGCTCTCTACAAAAACACTGCTCTCCGCCTGCAGCGGGGAGAAGGTTCGGGGGCGACACCTCAGCCAGCCCGAGGAGCCTCCGCGGGAGAGGGGAGCCGCCGCCGCCTCCTCTTCCCCTCCTCT
>VZTE01001144.1:279793-407357 GCA_013397775.1 Eulacestoma nigropectus
CGCCTCCTCTTCCCCTCCTCTTCCCCTCCGTGCGCCCCGCGGGACGGGGAAGGAAAGGGTTTATGGAGCCCGGGGACTGCTACTTACTAAAGTAGAGGCGGTAATCGGGCGAGTTGGGCCGGCCCCGCTGTTCCGTGCTGTAGCGGGACATGGCGCCCAGGCGCCCCCACCCCCGCGCCGCCAGCAGCAGCCGCGACAGCCCCGGCGGCGCCCGCATGATGGCGGCGGCCGCGCGCCCGCCTTCCCTCCCCTTCCTGCGGCCGCCGCGCCGCGCCGGCCCTGCCCCGCCTGGTGCGGCCCCTGCGAGCACAGGTCAGCGCCTCAGAGGGAGAGAGGCTGCGGGGCTGCCCAGCCGCGAGGGAGGGCCCCACCGAATTGAAATTAATAGTAACAAAAGCCAACCCCTCCTTGAGGCGGCAGATGACCGAGGCGGGAGCGAGGCAAGCTTGGGCACTGGTCACCCGGGTGTACCAGGCTGAGGTGCTCTCAGGCCACCAGCACTGACAGAAAGGGGGATGCCAAGAGGATGGAGCCAGGCTCTTCTCAGTGATGCCAAGCACTAGGATATGAGGGAAGAGGCAGAAACTGACACACGGGAAGTTTCACTCGAACATGGGCAAGAACTTCACTGTGCGGGTGGCCAAGCACTGGAACACATTGCCCAGAGAGGGTGTGGAGTGTCCCTCACTGGAGATAGTCGAGAACCGTCTGGACACAATCCTGAGCCATGTGCTGTAGGATGACTCTGCTTGAGCAGGGTGGTTGGACCAGATGAGCCACTGTGGACCCTTCCAACCTGAACAACTGTGATTCAGTGAAAAGTGTGGATGCAAAATTAAGGGTGGTGATACCAAAGGTTGCTATCCTTACCTGAGACCCATGGCAGCATGAAGATCCTACCCTGCTGCTCCTTAGAACTTAGAAATGTTTGTTTCTTAGCACACATTTTTATGACACCCAAGCCAGTCTGTGTCCGCACTGCTTATAGCTGGGCTATTTGCATGGGTACCCAGTCAGAGATAAATTTTTATGTTGAATCCTGCTGATACTTCACTTAGATTCTGTATTCATCTTGTGTTGGTTTTAAAGCTTAATAGCTCTATGCATGATCTGATTCTTTTGAATTCCCTTTTCATTGATCCTTGAGGATGACTTCAAATGAATTTCCTCTGTCAATAAGGATGGTAGTTCTTGAAGTAGTGCTTCTTATTTGTGGATCTTTCAAGAATTCCTGAAAAGCAGCAAATACCACTATTTGCATTTCATTGATGGAGAAACTGAGGCAGAACAACTTTTGTTGCATCATCACTCTTAAATCCCAAGCCAATTATCTTGTGTATTCATCTTGAAAGGTGGTCAATATTAGCTTTGAATTTTAACTCTGATTTGAATTACCCTGAAAGATTTATGCAGGATAAGTCCATGTTACCCTCATTATTTTATACATTATTTTGAGTGTTATTAGGAGTTATTTATTTGCAGCAGAAGGGCTAAGTCAGCATCTTCCTTCAGATTTAAACAGCATATAACTACTTCTTTTCATTATTTGTTTCTTCTACTACTTTGGTAGATCAGGCTTCAAAAGAGTCAGGATTGTCTGTTCAGTGTATGCAGTAAGGACACAGAATTATTTTACACTAGAGCAGGAGATTTTCACGATGGCCTCACTACTGTTACCCCATGTACTCCTCTGAAATATGTTAGTTGGTGCTCTGAATCTTTGAGGGAGCTGTATTCTAGTGTGTGGATCTTCCATTACAAGAAGGCTTTGGGGGAAAAAAAAGCTATGGTCTCCTCTGATTTGTGCCACTGCTTGCTGTATTTGTGACAACAGACTTACCTCCAGGAGCACAGAGAGGCCATTTTGCAGGGCCATTGCCCACTTCTGCAGAAGCTACAAAATAGTACTTTTTATTTCACCGGAGGAGTTGGCATCCGAGTTCACCAAATGGAAGGTTTGCAGGGGTAATCCCCTGAACTGAACATGTAGAGGTGAAATTCTTCATAGAATCATGGAATGGCCTGAGGGGGAAGGGTCCTTAAAGATCATGTAGTTCCCCCCCAGCCATGGGCAGGGACACCTTTCACCAGACCAGCTTGCTCGGAGCTCCATCCAACGTGGCAATGAACACTTCCAGGGACGGGGCATCTACAACCTCTCTGGGCAACCTGTGCCAGTGTCTCACCACTCTCACAGTAAAGAATGTCTTCATTATATCTAAGCCTAGACCTACTCTCTTTCAGGCTGAAGCCGTTCCTCCTTGTCCCATCACTACATACTCTTGTAAGAAGTCCCTCTCCATCTTTCTTCTAGGCTCCCCTCAGATACTGGCAGATTTCTGTAGTTGTAAATTTTTAAAGTTTGTCTAGAGGGTAAACAATCTGTTTTTCACATGGAGTAATTAAAAAAGGAAAAACCAGCATAACTTTTTTTTCTATTATAATAAAATCTATTATGTGCATTCTTTGAATTGGCCTGCTGCTGAAACGGGCAAGGTTAAAAGGAAACACATGCCATAGGCCTAGCATTCTGCCTCTGCTTAGTTCTGAGGAGTCTGGATTTCATTTATGGAAGGTCAAATCCTTTGAAAATCACTTACTGAGAACACACACTGGATTTTTACACTTGCAAAGCTGACGGTTGGGTGTAAGGTTATTCTAGTAGGAGTCCGATACATATTTATTTCCCTCGACAAGCTGGAAAGTGAAATACACTACCGTGGCCAGGAGTCCCGGTAAGGTGCACGAAGTTTGAATGCAGAGTTCTCCATTGCCTTGTGTTGTGAACATGGTCCTACCTAAAGCTCTCTCACCTCTAGTGGGAAATCAGCTGTGAAGCACTTAGAATTTATGAAATATAAACGAGTTTCTGTGCAGGCACTGTTTAGATGCATAAATAAATGCCAGCATGTTACCTAGCAAGGGTAGATGATACAGCAGAAAACCACACTGAAACCCTGCTAATGCTAACAGAGCAGAGAACATGATATTTGAGTACTCTAAGGTATCTAAAATTAGCCTAGTACTGCAGAAATAATAATGGTTTAAATAGGTTTGATTGTATTTTTCAGTATTGTGTGTTGTATTACACAGAATGTGGCTGAAGTACGTCCAGTACTCTTCAAGTCATATTTGGGTAAGACCAGCTCCCTGGTTAGAATAAATTCACCTGCCATCCCTGAATCTTTGAAACAAATGAATGTTTTGGTTCCAGTATTTACCCTGAGCAAATTCTCCAGAATTACCAAGTCTTTTACTACCAAGGGATTTTTTTGCATTCATTCCCAAGCATTTTGCATCTAGCTCCTTGCATATCATTCCAATTGGGCCAGCATAAGGCATTTATAGGACTGAGCTCATTCACTGACCTTGTAACAGCTCCCACTGAAAAACAAAGAAAGTGTTGCTATTTATTTCAATGGAATTAGAACCAGGTCCTTAAGTAGAACTTACATGGTGCTTAGGTTTTATGCTTGCCCTCTGCACAGGGGTGAATCTCATTCCAGCAAAATGCCACTGGAGTATGGCAAAAACTCAGCAACAATATAACCATCTAAGCCTGAAGGACATCCTTATTTTAAAAGTTTCTACTCTGCAGTGTACATTTACACTGATTTTAGATAAATTTTTATATACACACATATATATATTTAAAAATTAATGTTTTGACCATTAAAATGCTGTGCAAATTAAATGCAGAAAATATGATCAATATTATAATTTTAAAAAAACCCTCCTCCTGAATGAAAATAATTTTCATCTTTTAGCTAATAAAGCTTTGAAGAATTTCATTAGTATGACTATGTGCTATTCCAGTGCGTTTGCTCTTGACTGGTGATCACATAATTATCATTAAATTTCACTGTAATAGAAGTTTTATCTCCATGGCTTATAAAACCATTAATCTGAAGGAATCAATTCCTGCCAGCCTTCTGTTTTGCTGCTACCTGTGTGCAAAAATCACAGCCAGCCTTCCTCCCTGCTCAGCCACCTCGGTGGAACAGGTCACTGCCTGTGCCTGCTGGCCAGCACTCACTCGTTCAGCCAACACCATCTCCCCAGCCTGCCAATGGATCAGCTGGAACCAGTGCTCCCTACGGCAGATCAAGCCAAGCAAGGCTAAGCGAGGCAGTTCAGGGACTTTGGGCGAAGTTATTCAGGCTGCTTTTCAGCCAAAGCAAGTTAAGGGCCCTGAACAACTCCTGCAGATGTTTGCACCGACAGTCCTCAGCAGGAGAAGGATAATGATTCATTGGAGTCAGTAACCTCTTTCATTGGCATAGACGGATTTGGCAGAGGATGTCTAGAGAGGATGTCTATGCGCTGCCAACTCACATATGTATTTGTATATTGCTCACTGATGGATGCTTGATGGCAACAAAAGACTGCATCATCTAACTAAAAGAAATAATTGTGTATTTCAGTAACTAGAGTTAGGTTTATCAGGTTACATTACTTTCCATCTCAATGTGAATAAGAACAGGGGCTCCTATCCCAAAGACACTAAGTACCTTGGGTCAGACTGTGAACCCTTCTTTTGTAGCAGTGAACTCACTTCTGTAATCCAGTTGGTTTAAAGAGACTGATCCGTTTGCAATTTATGCAAAATTTGGATTTAGTCATAATACTCATTGCCATTAGGAAGATGTCAAGTTTACACCCTGTTTTTCCATGAATAAATTGTTTGTCTGAGCTGTTTTGTCTAAGCTGTTAGTTTCTTTTTTAACCATGCTTTTTGTTAGGCTCCCCCATAAAGTATGTTAGGATTCGCTTGCCAGACTTAACTTCTCTGGACCTCTGCCTAGAAAGTTATTTGCTTATCAAGAGGCCAGGACACCATGGCTGAGTCTAGTTCTGTAAGATATGTCCATTTGTTCCCTTCTAGGCATCTGTACTGAGTAAATTTTAAGCTCTGTGAACCAGATTTCAGCCTACCCTAACTCCCATTAAACTTGTTTGTTTATGAACTGAAGCTTATTTTTTTTAAGACTGTTATCTTTGTTACTCCAGGGCAACTCCCCCATCACAAACCAAAAATCACCAATTAGTATTCTCTCCTGTTAATTCTTTCATTCATTCTTTCACAAATGTGCACAAACGGAAGCATAGAGAGAGAAAAAAAAGGCTCCAGTTCAGCTATAAAAATACTGTCTGGAAATATGAAATTTTAGTGTGAAGCTGCAAATCTATAATGATTCAAAATAGAGACCTAGCAGGAAAATCTTTCCAGTTGCTTATGATAGTCCATTTTTAGGTTCCATTCCTCTCTTGATTTGTGAATTGCCAGACATAAGGTTCTCAAAGAATTCCACAGAAAATATTTCATCTTTGGTAATTTCTATGCCCCCCTATTTTACATTGAAATACACCAATAACGAGGAATCATCTTCCTGTTCTGTTACCTATGCCTCACTCTCTTGCTTGTCTTTCCTCATTAGCTTTGATATCACAGTGCCATCTACTTGATCAACAGAGTCAGGTTATTTTCCTTAGAAAATTACGCGGCTGTAACACTGAAGAAATCAAAGGGCTGCTCGGTTTCCTGGCAAGTTCCCTCTCCTTCTCACCTCCCAGCCCTTTCAAAGCAGCACTGCCCTTAGATGTCCCCCTTTGGGAGCTGGCCCGGCTCCAAGCCTAACAGACCTACACAAAGCCCTGGCTGGATAGTGACAGATCCACAGGCGCTGCGAGGACAATGCAAGCCCTGCCGACCCTTTTCTCAGCATCCCTTCTCCTCTCTGGCAGGTGTTTCAGTTTGAGAGATGGGTCCCGCTCCGTAGGCAGAAAACACGTCAGCCTTTTGTGTGTGTAAACTGGAGCAGAGGCTTTGTTTGGAGTAAGAAAGCATCACAGCAGTTGGAGGAGATGGATTGCATAGCTTGAAAGGTTGAGCCATCCCTTCTTAGAAATATCCACAGCCTAGCCTGAGCCCCAGCAGGCATGTACTTTGTGAATTTTTCCTACAAATATTTAGACAAGAAACACTGTAGACAGGGCTAAAAGAAATTATCGCTGTGCACTTACTTCTAAAGACCTGTTTCTCTACAGGAATCACCAGTCTGGCAAGATCAACAGTAGGAGTGAAGGTGAGACTGCCACACTAAATAACTTTTCACCTACAAGACAGGCTTTTTTTCTGGTTTTGTACTATTGAAAGGTTTTTGAAGTTTTTTTCCTATGTATATTTCAAAGTAATTTTGATTCATTCATTGTGAAAAATCAGCGTGTAGACTCCTGTTTTACCTGTCCCTAAGCCTTATCTTTTTATTGCTTTTTTCCTCACCTGTCACTCTGTTCTATCTTACCAGTACTGTTGCAAACAGGTAGAGTGTACATACCAGCAGCTTTCCTGTGCTCAAAGTCCTCGATGGGCCTTACACAGGATTGTTCTTATCAAAGCCTCAACATTTTGTCCCTCAGAAGACATCTTTGCTATGACTTGTGCATACAGGCAGAGTGACAAGGTACAGGCTTGCCTTTATATGCACTGAAGCTTCTCTGTATGGAGATGGGGAGCTACAGAGACATCTGTGCTCTTTGCTGTCATGCCCCACCTGTTGAGAGGGTAGGACAGCTTTCTGCAGCAGTACCGTGGTACCTTTCTGCTTCTCCACTGCCTGTCAAATGTAATCTCTTTACATAGGCGAAACTGGCAAAGTCATTCTGCAGCTGCAGACTGTGACTCTCTTTTCCCTTGGTGTCTGTGCTGGCCATTGCAGTGAGCAAACTTGGAAATGCCAATCCCATGGCATTGCCACAGGACTCCAGCAGTGGTCTGTGCATCCACTCAAATGGAACAGGCATAGTAGTCAACCCACACTAGTATTTTTTGTATAACTTCTGGGATCCTAAGTTATAAAGAAATCTTCTCTAACAGCTGTGAGGTATGACAAGAAAACAAATAACTGTTTGCTTACTTAATGGCCATCAGTCTTTATGGCGCTTCTGGTTCGTTTATAGCTCAGGACTGAGATAAAGGTTGGCACTGACCATGCAACAATCAGCTCTTGTATGTGGCCAATACAGTTGCTTGGGAACATAATGCCAATATTTTCCATGTTGACACCAGCACCTGTTCTGTTTCTTAAGCAGGGTGGCTTCTGTGCAAATAACTCCTATGTGAGTGTTCACATCAGCTGGATTCCAGTTTGCTTTGTAGAATTAAGTGAGCATAACAGAGTGGTAAAAGAGATCTCCACACTCATTGTAAAAAGAACATTTTGTCCACGTAGATGCCAAATATTCCTCTTGTCTTATGGATTAGTGACTTTGGTACTGATTTCCCATCAGTTGTTAATGGGGCCAGAAGATAGCAGGAATAATTTGAAATTGAGAGAGGGTTGCTCACACTATTGTGAGTGGCAGCGAGTATTTCACACACAGTTCTGCCCGTGCTTTCTGTGGTATTTTGTTATACTCTGGTAAAGATCAGCAAACAGTAATAAGAGTTTATAGGAGTCTTGCTCAAATGCACATCTGATTGTTTTCATGTAACCCTCCTGCTGATTGCACAGGCATAGCCCACTGGTGTAAATCTGTGATGGGATTTAATGTGATGATGAATAAACCCGGTTGTGTCTCAAATCTCCCTCTCTCCAGAGGGAATAGGGAAGCCACCAGTCCTGAACGTGTCCCACTCATTTGAAGTATCACAGAAAACACTATTTTCAGCCTTTCCTATGCTGGGTGGCACAGAGAAGATATTTTAAGGTTGCAGAAAGTTCTCATCTACATTTCTAAACTGTGTTGTAGGCCTGCTTTGGGCTCCTGGCTGCCTCCAAAACAATGCTGCTGGCTAAAGCCAGGTAAACCATTCCAAGTACAACAGCAGCAGCAAACTACGGCTGGCTTTCCCCATAACAGTTTTGTTGCTGAATGAACACATACCTTTTCACACCCTGTGACCAAGTTGAAGAGGAAGAGGAAGAGAACTTTTGCATGTGGGTAGATTGCTGTCGTAATAAACACCTGAGCAAACTTCACTATATCCTATCTTGGCTGTAACTCTGCATATATGTCAGAGCTTACAAAGCCAAGAATTCTATGAAGTTTGTTCTTTTACCTTCACCCAGCCAAAATACATTCCCCAGTTTTCCTCCAAACCATTTTAATTTAAATAAATATAATGAAATGAGATATAAAATGATGGGACCTCTGTCTTCTGAGAAGCATGACACTAAAATCCTGGTGGGGAGAGATACCTTCTCTGGATAATTCTGTCTTAAGCAATCATCAGCCCTACCCAAAGCTGCTCGCGTGTGCCCTGCGTCATCCCCTGCTTCATGCTGCCACAACTGCTTCTCTGCTTCCGTAGCTGGTTGAGGAACTAATCAGGAGCACAGATCCAGATGGAAAATAGCCCAGGGAAAAGGGGCGAGGGAAGGAGTTTTCTGCCAGATCAGTTCCTCCATCTCATCTCAAATGCATGTGTTTACACCCTGCAGCAATAATGGGAACAGAATCATCTGGGGAAGGGGGGCAGTCAGGGTGGTGACTGTTTAAACCAGTTTTACCACCCTCGATGAATACCAAGCTATTGCTTCAAAAAAAAGCTCCTCCCAAAGTCCCCAGTGTAAGGAAATGGGTGATTGGTTTCCCTCAACTTCCACTTTAGTCTGTGTACTACTTGTTGCTGGAGCTTTGATGCTTGTCACAAGTGTGTCACAGTCTGTCCCTGCCTACGCCTCTCTCTGCTGTCACCACTGCTCTGCCTTTCAAGGAACTTTTGTGGTCTGTCTTGCAGAATAAAGAGTTTCTTAGGAAATATCAAAGAGGAGGCAGGATGTAACACATGAATTGCCTATGTAATATGTGACTTCTCTGTGTAAGCACAAAGTCTTCCCAGTATTCCCCTCACCACTTTATTCCTCTGCCAGACTGTGTTTGGGCTGGGCACTTTGTGCAGCACTGGCACGGTGCTGCAATTTGGTGTCGTTTATTGCTTAACAGTTTCATAACCTCTTCTTTTCACTACTGGGTAGAAATGAGGGGCTTTGATGAGGAGATTGCATTACAGGACCAGTTTCGTAAAGAAAAACAAAAGTTGGAAACGAGCTTACACTACTATGTCTCTTCCCAGCTTGTTTTTTACTAGACAGTCCTTCAGGGACACAGTGTGGCAGTGCTAAAGCCGAACACTCTGCCAGCCTCTGTAAGAGGGACATTAGTTGTGTCCCCTAGCAGATGCTGTGGCAATGATTGTGCGTGAGACTGACACCGATTAGGCTGCACCACGGGGCTCCCACCAGGCATTTCCTACGGCAGCAAGGGCCGCAGGGTTGGGTATCACAGCAGCAGTAGTGATTGCTACTGATGGCTGTTGGGGCTCTTCCCAGGATAAGTCCAGTCCAAGATTAGATGCCAGCAGCTCCTGCTGTTTTGACATGAGCTTGATTAAACTGGCGCTACAGAGGATCTAGGCAGTACATGTGTGCCAGAGGCCATTGTTAACAGACAGGATAATAAGATCTCTTCCAGGGGCTAATCCAGAGGTATTAGGAGCAGGTGTTTTGGTGTGCACTCCCCTGGCCATCACAGCATGGTGGTTTGCTGTGGTGTCCTTCACAGGTCCCTGGCAGGTTTTCACCTTGGCTTTGGCCTCTCTGTGCGTAGCGTAAAGCGGGACAGAGCCTGGTTTGAGACAAGCGTCAGTTCCTCACTGCTTCCCAGCTCCCGGAGGAGCTTTCATGTCCTTCTCAGCCCTCTTCTTCATTTTCCTGGGGGATTGGTCGCCTTTCAAACCTGTAGATCGGGAGTTTCCAGCCCAAAAGCTACACCTCTCAATGGAGGCGGGAGACTGGCAGATGCAACTTGATATGCAAGGAGTTGGGGTCTTGACCAGGCTGCTGGAGTGAGGGTCGAGTGGGTGGCTGGCCTCCCCTTCCCATTTGCCTTGGCCTCTGCTTCCCGCTGCCCGGCAGTGCAGAGGGGGGAAGGGGTCTGGTGAAAGCATGGCGGTGCCGTGCCACACTCGGGCATCTCCCTGCCACACAGCCGGGAGGAGGCAATTCCCGCTCCAGGGTGCCGGCACTCCCGGCCCTGCGGCGGGGTGAGGAGCGTGCCCTGAAGCAGGGAGAGGGCCCGGGAATGGCTGCGGTTTGGGGCTGGCTCTGAAACCGGCCCCGCCAGGCGCACTCACACACAGGGCAGGTGAATGCAAACGCTGCCTGGGGCGGCAGCTTCCCGGGGGTGGAGCTGCTCCGGCACAGGTGGCAGGGCTGAGCCCAGGGCCCTGCGGAGCCTGGCGAGCCCTGCTGCAAGTCCAAGCCCAAAGCAGCCAGCCTTCACCTGGGCAGGGAGGTCACCTCCCTGGAAATCAAGCTATTGTCCCCCACGCCACTATCACCACCGCTAAGCGAGGCTGTCCGTGGCGAGTATGGACTGTCCGGGGAAGGAATGCACCGGGGGAAGGAAGAGTAATTTGACCCTGCTGAGGAACAAGCTGTACATGGGGCAGAGGAGGAGGACGGAGCCCGTGGTGGAGAGCACCACAACCGCCGGGGACCACGGCAACTTGAGGAGGAGTCAGTCCGACAGGACAGAATACAGCCAGAAATTGCAAGGTACTGGGGAAACCTGGATGGTGCTCTGCTGCTAGGGATGCTCTGAGCTGGGGCGGTGTCTCCATGCCCTCCACGCTGCAGCCTTGAGATAGAAAAGGGAATGGCAGGCTCTGCTCCCCCTCACCCACAGCTGGAATGAGCAATGGCCCCTCTCACCCTTGCCCCCCGCCTCCAGAGTGTGAGACGTTTCCCCTAATTTTTCTAAATAGTGTTTTGTAGACGGGACACAAAATATAATTGACGGTTTTGGTGAGTTCCTGCAAAACTCATATGCAACCAAAATCTTTCTCATTCACTAGAATGCATTTGCAACGCAAACAGTAATGTGAAAATAGGATGGCTCCGTCCTATCTGTCTTTGGCTGTCGTATTAAGTGGGGTATGTGCCAAGTCATTAGAAGCATCAAGGACCTTTTTTTTCTCAATTAAAAATATCAGGATCTACAAACTGTTGCACAGGTTGTACAAGCCTGAACTAAAGTATGTCCAAATACATGTTTGGATGGATATACTGATGCAAATTATACCATTCTGTGATTACGGAGAGGGTTGCTTTTCAAATAACCAAATTGCATATGGACCACAAATTGTAGTAAAGTGTGTCAGTACTGGGCTTGTCAATCAAAAATTAAATGTGATGCCACAAATTGAGGAAAAGCATGAAGAATGTGAATGGCAGTTTCTGGGAGTGCTCTGGAATACAAACTGATGAATTTCTGTGGGTTTCCAGGGTCTTGAACAACAGGGTTTGAGTATTATTATACTATAAGTGTGTATTACTAATAGTGCTATAACTGCTTAGTGACAGTCATTTTTGCAACCATAATCCTTTATGAGGAAATAAAATAGAAAAATACTTTGGATTGCTGTATTGTGGGTCTGATGCACTTAATTAGGAAGCAGCATTGCTTCAGAGAGAAAATAAAAGCAGAAAATAAAATAATAAGCCTGAAAATAATAGGTTTTCTATGGGGACTGCATATGCTGAGAACAGAGAGGTTCATCAATTGTGCTGTTCCCTCCCCATGATAGCTAATCAATGAGAAGGTGAAAAATACTCAGTTAAGTCAGGCCCACGATTCAGGAATCTGGCAGGGGTGTTGGAGGGCACAGGCATGGATCGCTGTGGCTGGGCAGGCAAGGTCCTGGCACAGGTCCTACAAAAACAGCAGTCGTGAACTCGTGAATGGGGTTGCCCAGGTGAGGTCAAGGTTATCAGAGAAGTATCCAGCAAAAGGTGTGAAATCTTTCTGTCCTGTGTCAGCCGTATTCAGACCGTTAATGTCTCCTGTTTAAGATCTGAAGCAAAGGAGGTGGGGAAACCTAGGAAGTCATGGCAGAATGTGAGGTTATGTTTATGGCAGCAGTCCAAGGAGACAGTAAATCCAGCTTTGCAGCTCCTGCCACCTGCTGAGACTGCCACAGCCACGTATTGCAAAGCACGGTCTGGTATCAACTCACTCTATTTGCTTGCGTTTATTTGAGGAAAAACAGTGATGGGTTAACAAGGTACCTGCAGGCTTTTTATTGGATTAGAAGTTGCCTGTCCTCAGAGTGAAAATACAAAGGCGGTAGAAATTCCTATAAAGTATATTTACAGTCGCCATAGAAATGCAGTTGTGTGCCAAGGCCTGACCTGGATCAAATTTTCCTGAGGTAGATGTGCCTGATTCTGATAACGATCCCGGATCCCGGACCTAATGTGCTGCCTGCCAACACTGACGATGTGCTGTGATTGAACACCTTTATGTTCTGCATTTTTCTCGTAGCACTTGGATGCAAAGCAGCTTAATCCAAGGTGAGGGAAGTGATTTTGTTGGCACGAAGCTTTTGATTTTTCCATTCTTGTTAAGAAAACCCAGCAGCTCTGTTGGTGACAGCTAGTCTTTTGTGTGTCACCTGGTCCGGACTTTCTGATCACCCTAGAGTGATAAATGCTTTATAAAAAGATACAAATGGTAATTTGCACTTGCTTCCCGTACGAATAGTGGGAAAAGCTCTGTGTTTAGTTGCCCCTCCCTTCTATAGTTTCCTGTTAATATGTTCTCTAACACGTAATCTGCAGACCTGGGGTAGGTACTGGCACAGACAAGGATGTGCGAGACACAGAGATGCAACAGCAGCAAGCCCTGCAGAAGGAAATCTCCTGGGAGTGGGGCAGGTTTCCATAGCTAAAAGTCAGGGGCTGCGGGACCCCGATCTGTGCTAGGGGCAGGCAACCTAGGCAGAGCACAGGGACCAAGGTGTCTTTACACACCCCAGTGCCTCGGTCAGCGTTGCAATACATTTGTGCAAGATGAAGCATGGGCGAGGCATCTCTCAAGGGCCTTTCCCGCCCCCTGCATGCTCTCCAGGTTTCCCTGAGTAGGAACCGGGCTGTTGCCCTCCACAGCCATTTCCAGCAGCTCTGAAGTATATGCTTAAAAGACAGCTCAGTCTGCTGGAAATAGAGGTCCCCAAATAAAAGCCTGCGAAGAAAACAAAACAAAAAGCCCAAGAGAGCAAGCAGTCAGGCATAAAAACTCCTAAGAATTCAATTTCTGCCCTTGGATTTCTTTTAAGTTTTGTTTTATACAGTAAACCAATGTTTTCTATGAAGAGTGAGAAAGAGCCTTTCTCACTCTCCAGGGTAATCGAGGTGGTTTGCTCTGTCAGTCTACAAACAACAGTGCACAATAGCATTGCCAAAGGTGAAAACTTCTGCAAGTGTTTTTCACTTTAAAATTAAGGATTCATTAAGACACAAGAAAGCATTTTCATAGTTAATTACTATAGTAGATGCATTTATTCAATACCTTATCTGGTGTGAATGGCCATGCAACACCTCCTGACTTTACTCTTTTTAAAAAGGAAATAAGATGCAAAGTAACTATTATATTCTCAAGGAGCTTGGCAAGCATTCGTGCCTGTACTTCAGCTCATCCTGTGAGATAACCAAATGCCTGCCAGCCCCATTTTAGATAGGGGGAAATAAGGTGATTGCTATCAAGTGCCAGGTTCATGATAAAACCATGCAGTCATTTAGAACTCAGATTGTACTTGCATACTTGGAAGATTCCAGTAATGCCTTGATCAGGCCATATATATATATATTTCTTCCATCAACTGGACAGAAGCATCACTTTTCTGAAGAGGGAAGAGTGGGATTGAGGAAGATATATTCACTAGCATCTGTGAGATGCAGAAATAATATCAAGGATCATTGTAAGAGCTAAGGCAGAGCTCCTGTGACATTTCTATGCACTGCTCTGCTCTACAATCACTAGAAAATTCTGAAAGTATGTTCTTTCAAGAGGAATGAAGAAGTTGCAAAACAAAAAACGATATATAGCGCATCTATTTTCAAATGTATTATCTGTAGCTGTTTAGCTCGTAGGAGTTATCTTTTCTACAGTGAAAATCCATCAGTAGCAGCTTTAAAAGTAACAATATTTATGTATTGTATGAATGTTGGGATCAGTCTTTGAATTAACCCAAAGCTTCCAGTCTGTGAGTACCTATGTATTTCGGTAAAAGGGGTTTGCCTGATGCAATTACTGGCACATAAATGTTTGCAAGATCAGGGCAGATTAACGTACAGGGGATAGATGCTATTAACTAAACAGGGCAGACCATGAAAAGGCATTTAAAGCATAGTTCAGTGTCTGTTAGGTTTTGGGCAGATTTCTGCGTTTTGTTAATAATTGTATGCCAAACTTGTGCTTGCTGTGAAAAATGAGCTATAGAAAATGGTGGGTTTCCTGAAGGAATCAGAGATCACATTTGCAGTGCTCAGCGAGACAATTCACACCTCAAAAAAGCACCTTGTCTTACAAATTATTACATATTAACTCCCTTAAAACTTTGGCTGTGAATGGGTCAACTGCCCTGGTTAATGATTTGCACACGCTTCAATTTAAAATGAATCAGGGACATACCTGTATTAGATAGTGATTCAAATCACATAGCTACCACAATATAGTACCTCAGAGCTCATATCTGAACCCTGAATGCCGTGTGTGTTTTCTCTGTCTAGTGTAGTTATGAAAAATAAGTAACACCAGTAATGATGCAGAAACGGGCAAAATTATACAAATTCCTGGAAAACTACTATCCCTTGGTATACAAAAGCCCAGTCAGAGGCAGCTCATCCACCTTTGCTCCATCTCAAGCAGGGCACCTTTCTCCATCCCATCTCCTCCCTGCTTGCAGAGCACACCACTCCTTCCTGCATGGGCTGTCCATGCACTCAGCTTCTTGCACCAGGTGTAAAGATCCTCTGTGCCACTCCCCAGTTCCTTATTTGCTTTGTGCTGTACTTGCTGACTAACTTTCTACGCACTACAATGCAGATAATATCCTATTTCACTGCAGAATGTATTGATCCGTGGAGGGGCTGGTTTGTAAAGTACAGTAAGGAGTGAAATTTCAGATTATTTCCTGAAGTTAAGGAGATGGCTCGATGAAAATACTCCCCCCTGTGCCCTGCGGTGAGAAGTCACGATCTAACAAATACTTCTATTTTCTCCCATGCAAATTCAGGCTCGGGGGATCTAATTCTGTTAGCTTTTGCTGCAATAAAGCTGGAGTTATTCCTTGAACTTATTGCAGCGTCTGTCAGGCTGGGAGGCGAGCTCATCTTCTCAGAGCAGAATCCATTTTGTGCCACAGTGTTTGCACAGCACTTAGCACAACCAAGCCCTGCCGTGGGGCTGAGGACTCTTAGGAGCTACCACAGCATAACTGGGAGCTGCAGCCGAAGGGAAGACTGGGACACAAGGAGGCTTATGGACCCTCCTCTGAGCATATTAGCAAACATTTTATTAATTGGGATACTTTGCGTTTTGGGCCACACAGCCCACAGTTCATACAGCTAATCCATGCCAGATCTTGGGGTGTGTGTGCCCCGGAGAAAGCACTTCAGGTACAGCCCTTCTTCAATTCCTGCTTTATTAACATATTAGCCTAGTGCCACAGGAGTGGTGTACTTATACTGGTGTGTGACACCCTGGAAAGGTTTATTTGTAAGTATTGGCGCTAACAATAAGGGCATTCTTCTGTCACCTGATGATAAGCTTTCTTCCCTTCCACCGCGGTCACATGGGAGCTCTCTGTAGTCCTGTCAGCACACACATAATTAGAGCGGTCTGCTGTCAAGGAATTGAATAAAGAACCTGCGCGTTGAATGTAAATATTCTCTGTACCTTATGGAACAGAAAAATGATCAAAGATCGAATGACCTAATTGCACGGAAGTCTCTGATGCAGATTTTATAAGCAAACCTGTTGCCCCTGAATACGGGTGCAAGGTCATTCTGGTCCTGCAGCGTTTTCCTCCTGGGTTCAGGAAAGGGGCTTTTTGCATGTGTTGCTTACAGCCTGTACTCGACAAACCTGCTCCTGAACAATGCTGCTGTTATGAGCCTCTCAGTAAAAGAAAAAAAAAGGTTTTCCTCAAGCCCCTCCCAATCCTTTTCTGTTTCAATGCCCAACTTGGTCTTCAGCGGTCTAATTCGCACCATGTTTGCACCATTTTGTTGCACTGTAAGAACTCTGGTGCGGACCTGTAAGGACACCCCATGTGGTCCCTCACAGTGGGTGGGGCATCTGGAGTAAAACTCTTGTGTGTTATCTCATGTGATGCACTTCGTCTGCGCACTGTCACACTCCATCTTTCCCCACTGCTTGTCCTATTTCAGGCTTCTTGACTTCCAAGGATCCCAGTGTCTCTGTGGCCTGCAGCCTTCCCAGCACCTGCAGGGGAAGCAGGAACAGAGCCAGAGCGACAATGTGAGGAGGGAGAGGAAAGCTGTCAGGGCAGCAGTTTCTGGACTTGGCTGCCTGCATTTCATTCCCAAATCCAGCTGATAAAAGCCGGTGTACATTCCCGTGTGTAACAGCTAGGTTATCTGAGGGTACAGGCTATCTGAGGACTTGCTTTCACAGAGGAATAATTTATCCAGGGTGATACTAGACTCATGTTTCACATGTGAAAACAAAGTAATTCTGTAATTTGTTTGTTATACCTTGATAACTTATGCCTTCATTATTCCCTTGTGCCAAGCAAAAATCCTCGTATCTGCACAGTGCGCATGCAGAACTTGCGTTCCTTTGGCATCTTTCAAATGCTGCCTAAGTAACAAAAAGGTCTGTAACTCACTCCATGCACTGGCATCACTGTACTTGTTCCTATATTCTGTGCTACTACCCTTAGGTTCCACGTGGGAAGCACTGGATGGGGAGAAATCTGGGTCCCCACACCAAGAGCAAACGTAATATCCAATCAGAGCATCTTACCTGGGAGGAAGGATGGATAGAACAGACGTCTTGGAGCTGCTCATGCTAGGTGTGGAAGCCAGGGAAATTTATGCACATAGATCTTGCAGGCCTGCTATGGCTTCTCCTCTGGTCGCTTGCTGTGGGTCTCTGTAGTGAACAAGTAAAATGCAAGGAATTCTCCCTTACCTCTTGTTTCTTCATTACCTAATTTGAAGATTAAGGTTTGAAAATTAAAGTTTTGAGTTGCCTCTAACAAAAACTTTAGAAACTGCTTTAATTCAGAAACAGTGTCATCCTGTTGAAAGTTATTAATAGAGCTTGTAGTTGATACACTAAGCGAGCAGCAGACTTTTGATACACCAGAGGAGCAAGCAGCAAACTTTTGATACATTAAGTGAGCAAGCAGCAAACTTTTTTGATACATCAGTGAGCCAGCCAATGAACTTCGTGAAGTGGATGTGACGATTGCCACTCTCAAAACATAAGCAAGTGCCTAAGCAGTCACGGGGGGCTGCGCTGGAAAAATCTACATAGTGCCGGAATCTTTGCTGTCTGTGCTGTCCTTAGCTGTCCTGGCTGCTCCTATGAGGCTGCCTGTGCTCCCCATCCCACTCTGGTCCTGCTGCTATGGCCCTGTTCCCTCACTGGGTCACTCGACTGCTCTCAGAGGGACTTCACCAGAGAAAGACCCATTGCACCCACGCAGATCTCCCCCATCGCACTCTACAAGCCAGCGCTGGACCCATGGTGGTGGTAACCCCTTTCCTGTGCTTCTCGTAATTATTCTAGCTTTTTCCTACTTTTATGTTTTCCTCTCTTTCCTCTTTTATGAAAAATAAAGTTGCATTATCGTTTTGGATCCCAACATTTAACCTCATATGTGTTTTAATCTCTCTTTGGGGTGTGTTTAGAACCTAGTTTCTTTCCGCAGCTGTGGATTGAGGCAAACCTACCTCTCCTTCCTCTAAGGGGATCGGAACAGTCCCCCGGTACCTCCCCTGGGCCTAGAAGAGAGCTACTGCATTTGCACACTGCAAGCTCCCTTCCTCCATGTTCTCACCACGATGTGGGATGTCTCCATCTGGGGGACATCTTCAGACTTCACACTTGCAAGAAACTGTTTTTGTAAGACATGCGGCTTCTTTGTCCTTGTCATCACATAATGAACCTCTTGTTTCATGCAACTAGAGCCATGTACTTCAATACACAATTGAAAAACCAAAGTCATCTCCAAAGGAATGTCCTCCAGAAAGGCCACTCCTGCAGGTAGCTGACATCACAAAAGCATTAATTACAAACATTGCCTTCTGCTTTTTATTCTTATGTCTACTGAAAGTACTAGTTAGTTTTTTGTAAACTGGGCTTAGGACGCAATGGTTTAATAAACTATTCAACAGACTTATTTTTTCATTTTTTCTAAACCTGGTATCTCTGAGGACAAATGAGTCAAATTCTTAGTGTAGCAGTTAATCCTCAGCAATGTCTCTTCCTGCTAATCCTCTCTCTTCAACTGTTCCAGGGCTGGTACACATTACCAGGTAGAAATTAGTCTGATTATATTCCAGATATGCACTCACTGTTTTTGCATTCATTAAACTTGCACTTACTCCACAAGGATTTCAGCAAACTACTAATGTTCTCAAACTGGTCAAAAGCAGTCAGCTGAACATGAAATCGTACGTTTTGGCTGTAATCATCACTTCAAGATCTTACTGTTGCATTCTATAGAGACAGATAGGCCTGGAATGAGAAAGTGAACATATTGAGTGAAAATGGAAAATTATATTACATTTAACAAAAGGAAACATTTATTAAAAAACATGTTTTCTATAAGGAAACAGCATCTAACTGATATTTCTCATTATTATTTCTTCCTGTTGAGAACAGTTTTTCTTTCCTGGCATTATTATCTGTCATGCAATAATGATAATAGATGAGCCCTGACATAATTCAAGAATCAAATTTGATCAGGGCTATCTAATGACACAAACTGAAAGAACAGCCTCTCGAGGGATTGTGACTTCCAGCCTGAAGTGGAATACAGTGGCTTTATTTTGCTCATAAAATGGCCTCCCCTGCCACCAGTATAAACGATTAGAAAGTTCTTTTGTACAGCATCTTGTGTTTACCTTAAAATTCCATCTGATATCATAACGTCTGCGTCTGAGAAAAAACTACACTTCTGAGATTTTCCTCTCTGTGCTTTCTCAGGAGTTGCCCTGAACTCTTCACACACAGTTACCTGCATGCAAACATTTTCACACCCAATCTCAAGAAAAATCCTGATTTTGGTGCAAAACTGGAATAGAAATGGATTGTTCATGTGGTTCCTTGTGAATTTATGAATGTGGTTACATACTGTAAGTTTTTAGAAGAAAAAGTACCTGCTGGTTTAGCATGTCAGCAGCAGGCAAGGTGGTCCCATTCTGCAACCCTAGCAGGAAATTTCTCCGAGGGAGCTGTGAAGTGATACTGGTACCAGTTTTGCTGTTCTCCTCACTAAAGGGCAGAACCTGTTTTGTCCAGCACAGAGCACCTTTCGTGGGTGAGCTCTGCAGCAGTGCAAGCTCCTGTGCAGTTCATGCACTCACACCAGCACAAACTCACCAGGGCAAGGTTAAGCCTAAAATTCTTTTGATAGCCAAGGCCTTGCAGACGGGAGACATCCTCTTTATGTTTCCATTTTATTGTCTCTGTACAAACTTGAGGACAAAATGTACATGCCTGTGTTATACACAAACTTCAAGGCTAAAAACTCCAAGCTGAAAAGCGTATCTAAATACAAAAAAGTTTGAGAAAACAGCTCCCCTACCCCCCTGCCTTCCATCCCCCACCCAGGTCTGTTTAGGTTCTTTGTCCTCACTGTTTAAAACTAGTAGTGTAGAGACAGAGGTGCAGTCCCAAAAGCAGCTATTTAAAACTGTCTGTGGTCACATCAGTCTCACTTGAAAACCTGGTGGGAGAATCATTACTAACAAACCTGTCCTTTCTGAGTATCAGTGGACAGCATAATTGTAGAAGGGGTGGGTGAAGATGATACATTGGATTTATTTTATTTTACACCTCTTGTTGGAAGATGGCTCAAAGCCCTCTTTCCTGAATGCTGCTTGGCTTCCCACAAGTCCAGCTCTGGGTTATCCTCTACAGCCTTGGCTGGTATTGTGTGGTGAGCTGTGCGCTGTTTGATGCTCACTGGAGTGCTCATAACCTTACCCTTAACAATCAACTCAAATAACTGCAGTATTATCAGCACTGGCTATCAGTGAGCAAAGCACCTGATACTGCTTGTTATTGCCTCCTTCAGTACAGTCCCCACAAGAAGCTGACATGAAGGTGTAGCAATCTGATTGTCAGTGGAGATTCCCATCCTTTGCTGCTGAGCAATAAAAGCCAGTGCTGTCGAAGCTCATCCTGGGTGACGCAGACTTGAGCACGCTAATGATATGTCCATCTTTGTTGGTACTCTGCACCATCTTGTGGCTAGCAGAAAAACACCAGATTAGCCTCTGAAATCTTTCACTTCATTCGTTTTTGGTTTTGTTTTTGGGTTTTGTGTGTGTGTTTCCTAATGAAAAATACAAATTGTCAGTGTACACAGATAAAATTCAGTGCCCTTTTTACAGCTGACATGGATCTCTGCAGGCTGGCTTTCAGACCAGCAAATGGGAAGACCATCATTAAAGATAAGTAGGTTGTGTGCAGGTCCTGTAGTGTACATAAATTACCCATCTGTAGAAGATTCGCTTGCATTTTTATCTATTTGAAACAAATCAGATATTCTAGGTGTTAAGTACTGAAAAACAGTGAAGAATGTCCTAATCCCAATGATCTCTGTTGCTCCAAGAAACAGTTGTTATTGATTCTTAAAGGTTTTCCCATATTCTCCTTGAATTCCTTTGTCTTTTTCAAAAAATTATTTTTAAACAGAGTTGGAGGATTCATCATCATCGTTAGTAACATTGTCTTCACTTGAAAGTTTGTCATCCAGTACTTGCAGCCCTCAATTTCCCATGAATAAACTCAACGTTACATTGTACAGAACAAAGGTTATTATTGTGAAGCTTTTTTATGGTAAACAGCCTTTTTCTTTCACAGCAGCACATTTTTTCCCATCCTCCAAATCATAATAGATGTCAGACCACGACTGTGTTTTCAAAGGAGTAGAAGGGCATCAGCTATCCTTGAATTTCAGTGGGACAAGAATCAGACTTTCCTGTGCTCCGTAGAAAGTTTCTGCCCAATACATAACATCCAAGCCAGGGGAGCCCGTGATGGGTTATCCCCTTAATGCCAAAGGATGATTTGCTTTGGCAAACCCAGGTCCACTTTTAGACGAAGGAGATGGGATGACTCTCTGTCTGATTTGGGTTTGCCATTTCTTATGCTTCTTTTCCTGCTTGCTATGGCCATTTGTCCACCACCCATGGTCATGCAGGGCAAGCTGGGTGAGCATGTGGAATTATGACGCTCCTCACAAATCTCTCCCTCTTTTAAACAGAAAAAATGGCTCCACAGGCGGTGTCCTTCACCCCTGCCACTTCACCGCAGGAGGACGAAGAAGAAGAAGTCAGCAGACGCATGATGGCCAGGAGGGTGAAAATCATCACAGAACTCATGCAGACGGAGAAAGACTATATCAGTGACCTGGATCTCTGCATCAAGGAAGTTATTCAGCCCCTGAGAAACAAGCAGGTGAGTGCTGGGGGCGGAGGATGAGGCAGTGATGCCAAGGTCTCAACTCGGCCACATTCTGCTTGAGGACAATCTCAATGCAAGCACAAGTGTCAGCGCAGGAGTGACATGGTGCTGGGAGTGGGTCTGGAGCCAGCGCTCCGGGAAGTGATGTGCCAGGGCTCTGGTGAGGAGAGTGGAAGGTCACATATGGTTCTGACCACTTGTGCTGCACTTGTGTAAAGACTGCATCCAGGTACTTGTCCAGAGGTTGGCTTGGACATTATATCCCTGCCTACGGGCTGCAGTAGCAGCTTCCAGCTCTCCATACTGCTTTGTGGTTATAACCCTTGTTACATGCCTTGGCAGATGTTTACTGGTACCTCCAAACCCAAGGTTTTTTCCACAACAGAAACTGGAATGGCATGAATGTCTGCATCAAGGTTAAATTGAGTTGTTAAGATAACTTTATCCATCCTTTCAGACAGCTGTGGTGGATAAATACCATGCTTGACAGGTCAGTGAGCACTTGGGAAATTTGCATTTCGCACGAAAGAGGTACATTTAAGAAAGAAGGCTCATAAACTGCCTTTCATGGGAAAGATCTTATTAGGCCAATGATACCTATTTTCTTTTTCAGCTGAGACTTCAAAGAGCACCTTTTCCTCAACAGTATTTCTATTTGTAGAAAAATGGTGCTGGGAATAGAAGAGATTGTCCAGAAACAGATTTGTGTTTGTGAGGCCTAGAACATAGCATTCACAGAGGCTGCACAAATGACATTTTCTGCAAATACAGAATAAAAATAATTTTAAACAGACCTTAACCCAGGTATTCTTTATGTAGGGTTTTGTATTAAATTGGTGACAAAATACAGGTGCAGAGGCCAAAGTGTCTTTAGATGAGGTTGGCAGTGCCTCTTAACCTGTGCTGTTAAAACTCCTGCAGGACCTTTTTGGTTTCCTAAAACTCTGTCAGAACTTGTTCCAACCTGTTTTCAGAAGAACCGGCATCTGCTGACTTAATTTTAAGGAGTTCTTGACTTCTTCTTCTTTTTTCTCTTCACTTGTTCATCCACTTAAAAGTAGTCTCCACTTGACTTCCTCCCCAGCCTGGCCAGCACCGAGCAAGAGTATTCCCTGGTTGAACTTGCTGAGATTTTTGACAAATGTGCTGTATTCTGTCGCTCTTTTTCACCCAACTGAAAACATTCATTTTCATTCTGTCCTTCGTCATTGTGTTAAGGTGTGGAAGTGTCCATGCACAACGTAGTTCCAAATACTATGTAGACATGCTGGGAAGGAGTTCAGAAGTCCTGTGCTAGATGTATACAGGAAAAGTACTTTATAGATGATAACTGTCTTAATTTAATAACCTCTGCATTTTTGAAAGGCTTTCAGGAATGTTACATGTTTTTAATGCTAGCTCTCCAATAAACTACCATATTGAAAGTTTGTAATATGTTTAGAAGATTGGTCTAGCAATGAATCTGTTTCATATTTCCAAATGGAAAAAACATGTTTTAGCCCCTATAATGCTTATAAAGAAATTAACTGCATCAGTACTGAAAGCGTATTTCTGATTTTGTTACAATAGCATGCAATTTGATCCTCCTGGGCTCTGGTAAGCTGCTATGTAAATCAGCAATTCTCTTCCAAATGGAGAGGTAGGCTCAGAGAGTATCAATATGGGTGATGAAATTGGTCTTTTCTTTGTTCCGAGTATGTGCACATTGCCACTGGTTATCTCCAATGGTCCCTGAATAGTAACTATTGCCCTGCTGTGCAATGATAAATGTGTGCCCTAGAAATCTTCTGCTTCTTCTAAAATAAGTAGGGACATGGAACGAAATTTTCTGTTGGTAGAAATTGATACAATTCACCGAAGCCCATGTTGTGTGCCCAGGCTCTGTAAGCAGTTCTTTAGGTTGTATTAATATCCGGAATTGTAAATATGTTTGTTTTAGTGGAAGTTATATGATCTCGACTTTAGTTTTATAAGACAACTTAAAATGGCACCAGCTATCTAGAAGTCTTTGTACCTGGTAGCTGGCACCAAAGTGCCAAACTCTCAGTTTATGTAGAGGCCTCTGATAGTGAGAGGTAATCAGGGAATCAAACCCACTGTCAGCTATTGTTTTCCTCAGTGGGAAAGTAAACAAACATTTCAAAGCCAGCTAAGGATCTTTTCTTTATTCAGATGAAAATATTTATTTCCTTCCTAGGTAAACAGTTTCAGATTAAAGATAGTTCAAAATAAGGTTAAAGACACTTGATAACATACCCTTTGTTAACTGCGTCAACCCTATTACACTAATGTGAAAACTGTGTATGTGTCCTTGAAGTCACAAGGAGGATGTTTATATGAGGTTTTGCAGAAGTGGTGCTTCCTGGAGTGTTGAACACTCAGGGCATAGCAAGAGAAGCTCTGCAATGCACAACGTCCTTCTTTATCCTTTGTCAGTAGCTGCTTAATATTTGTATTCCATTAGATTGCTCGCTTTGACGTGGATGGCTTGTTTAGCAACATTGAATTGGTCCATCAACTATCAGCCAAACTGCTGTCATTGTTGGAAGAAGCCACAACAGATGTGGAACCACCCATGCAAATAATCGGTATGTTTACTGTCCTCTTGAGTTCTACAAAGCTACGTGAAAGAATAAACATAACACTCTCCTGTCCTCTACTCTCATCAGACTTAACTAGTACCCCTCTCAGAGGCTGGCATGCTAGAAGCTGTCCAAAATGGCACAGGAAAAAGGACATGTGAAACCTGTCCAGTTGCTATTCTGTACTTGTATGATTATGATGCGCTTTTTCCCCATCCATCTGGATACTAAGGGGGAGGAAGGAAGGAGAAAATGAATTTAGAATGAGAAAAAATACGCAGCACTGAGTTATACAACTTACTGCTGAGATCTGTTTCATCTATTTTGGTGTTGCCTACATAAATCCACTTATGCTGACTCTAACTCTTGTATTGTATACTCAGAGTTGTGCCGTTCAGGAAAAGCATTAGAAATGTTTGGAATAACAAGTGTGTCACAACCTTGTATCTACTGGTGATACAGTTTGTGTAAGAGGTGGTTAAATGTGCTTGACAGGGACATGAACAGTAGAGAAAGCTGTAATGAATCTGAAGTTTGTGGGATTCTGTGTGGGAATGTCTGTAGGGAATCACGGGTATTTTCAGCAAACAGGTTGGCCCTGGATATGCCACAACAGTCACAAGTTCTGCAGGTCAGGTCATGAACATTAAGGCTGTGATTCACTTGACATTCTGGCACAGCTGGAGAGATTTAAAAAATTACCACCACGCATCAGTTCTCCCATGACTGCTTTTTCAGTGCAGAGGCAGTAGGTGAACCACCTTAAGGGATCAGGTGAGAATTCTGAATTTGCTTCAGTGCGAAGTCAGACAGTTTAGTTTAAAAAACTAAACAGTTCAGTTTAAAAAACTTCCAGCTGTGATCTGTGATTCAGAGGTCAAGAGAGGTTCTTTCTTTCCTAACCTGAGCACATACCACAGGTAACATCTTATAAAAAGGAGAGGTTCTTTCTTTCCTAACCTGACCACATACCACAGGTAACATCTTTTAAAATAGTCCCCCTGTTTTTGCAAATAATCAGGTAAAAAACATCGGTTGCCACTTTACTAAGAAACAGGATATTAAAGCCTAAGAGGCTTGGGAAAAGTATTAATCCTGGCACGTCTCAATCTGGTTTGCCAAGGCAACAGCTTAATGTAGTTTGATACGTCTGTGTTGTTTGGCGGTATTTCAGTAAAAGTGCATCATGATGAGTCATACTCTTAATAAGCAATGTTCTATTCTAGCAGGAAGTGCCTTTCTCACAGCCAAGAGAATCGTTCTATTAGTTCCCTGCCGCACTCAGAAGTAAAGACAAACAATTTCATCCATCTATTAGGGTGTATTTCTCCAGAAACCATGAAAACAAAGAACCATGAAAATGCATGGGATCATTGATCACGGAGTTGGCTAACTTATGACAGGAAAAAGGTTGTCAAGTAAGGTGTGAGACATTCTTCCAAAGGCCGAGACAAAAACAGGGAGAATAATTGCATCACTATAAGCAGTAAGTTAGTAGGTTTATTGTCCTCTAAAACTACATCCAAGTAATAATTTTGTTTTTGAGATCTTCAGCGTAAAAGTTGTTGAAGCCAGTCTATAGAAAAAGCACACCCATCATATTCTGTCATGTTTAATGTATTCAAAAATCTTGCATTGAAGTATCTTACTTTGGAAGCCAACCCAGTCACGCTGAGGTTGAAAAGAACTGATAATTCACTGCTTTGAAAGCAAAACAATGTGGTTGCTCACATTCTTGGCTTATTTCAGTCTACATTCTCCACACTTCATGCTACATCCACATTGATGAGTGGTAATGTCCAGTAGGAGCAGACTTGCAGAGTGAGATTTTCTGGTAAGGAGATGGTATCCACACTACACATTTCAAGAAGTCTTACTTCAGCTTGGTTGTAGCCTGTGCCTGTGGACTGAGATCCCCTTTATGGTTGGACTTCCTAAGGTGAACCCTTGGAGTGTGTCTTCTGGTAGTTACCATCCTCAAAGGGATCCAGTTTGTGTCACTGTGACTGCTCCACCACACAGCCAAGGCATGAGAGATGGGGACTAATGAGTGATTGGTTTCAAAACCCATCTCCTAATCTGAGCTAAAATAGGTTAAATACCTTTTGTAGTTCTCTCCTGAATTTCTTCTCCTCTCTGTTCTGGACACTGTACATGGAGGAATATGAAGACAGCTTTAGCTATGAGACTTGTTCTTCCTCCCTCTCCTACTGCTGTCCACAGTGGAAGCACCACTGAGAGCAACAGGGAGAAACTTCCTGTTTTGTTACTCAAGCCTTTCTCCTAGGAATTTCTCTTTGAGACTGATGACCATCATACTCCAGGAGAGGCATCAGGTAGATTTGCATCTCTCAGAGTATTTTTAAAGCTGTGCCCAAATACAATGTGGTTTTGGTCCCTAAAGCAAGTTCCCACAGTGATATGCCCAAAACTTACCTGATTTGGTCCATACAGCCAGAACCAAGAAGGGCTTTAGGTTTTAGAAATTCATCTTCTGTTAAAAAGCCCTGTTCATGAAATCAGCACATAATTTTTCTCATCATTGAGCATCAGTGAAAGTATCTGTCACTGTGGCACAATACTTCAGTGAACAGAACTTGCCCAACTCTTTCCTCCTCGAGAAGATAATTTTCAGCCTGTAGTATATACTGAAATGAACTGTAAGGCTACATTGCGTTTTTCCTACTGAAAACGTGACCTCACTTGAGAGCTTAGCATAGCACAGACCTTGCTAAGCACTTGGAGCTCCACTTAATGTTAGTGAAAATTGTGAGAGCTCATCACCTCTAGAATTGGGTGCCAAGTGCACAGGATCAAGGTTAAGGCTTGTTAAGGTTTCCCCTTATGTTGTTGGCTAATAAAGACCTGTGTAGAGTTCATGGGAAAGCCAGGATGCAATGTGCATTGGTAGCCATCAGCATTGGCAGTAAGCACAAGACAGAGAAGACAGCTAAAGAGCATTTAACTATAGGAATCTGGTGCTTTTCTGACTGTGCCCTTAGAGTAACTAAAATGTACTGTGGTGGTCTTAGCTCCTCATTGTTTTTCCCTTATTCGCACCCTGAAACCAACATGCATTAGACAGCCCAGTTAACCTTCTCTGCTAAGGGAAAAAACCCAGAGCTGTGTTACTGTGGTAACTGAATCATTTTTCACTTTAAGACGGAGCAGTTCAATGCAATGTATTATGGAACAGCACGCTCCGGTCAGGATGAAACATGCAGGATGCCTGACAGCTCAGCACTTGCTCTCTGAATGGAGAGCTCCCAATTAATGCAGTGTTCAGCTTTTAACTTTAATAATCATTGCTGTAACTCAACAGGAATGTTTATCAACATCTATTTGGACTGGTTGCCACATAGATATAATTTTCAGTAAATGCCCAAGACGGGAGTTTTTAGCATTGCTGTTGTTTATTATATGCATTTCCAAGGATGCTGATCAGGGGGCTGCTGCATAAGGGTGTAAGAACTGAACAAATATCTCAGCAGAAGAGATGAAGCATGCCTTCCCCGCTTAGATAGTATTTCTTGCGTACACAGAAACAGACACAAGAGTTTTAGGCTGAGAGAATTAGGCTCCAGAGGTAAATGGGAAATGAGTGTAGGACTGCTTTAGTGCCTCTAAAATTCCCAACTGTTCTTTATGGGAAAATGGTGGTGTGGAGGACTGGAAATAGAAGTGTTCTCCCTCTTCAGTTGTATATAAACCTAATATTATATAAAAATGGATGTAATCCATGGTGGTTTTATTTAATTAGGGAAGGGTGGAGGTTTTTCTTATATCATGTGGAGAAAATTCTCTATTCTAGGTCATAACAATTGCCATTTCAGGGTTTTGAAAAACAGATAAAATTGAAATGGCTAATGGAAGATAAAGTCATTCTTCCTGTTATTACCCATTTAAGTTCATATTCATGAAAAAAAGTCAAAAGGAAAACTAGCAGGCTTACATTCATCCCTCCTGCCAGCCCATGACACAAAAATGGTCTCCCTTTATTAGTTAAGCTCTCCTGTGTGTTTTCCACTGAAGGGGCATTAAGCTGGGGCAGTGAATTAGGAGGTTGTGTTTGAAGGGGTGTGAGGTATAGAGATTTCATGCTTTTTCCCTGAGGGAATTTTTGTGCATTAACACTGATATAATGGTGCCTGGCTATGACAAAGATGAGCAGCTGAGAAATACATGTAATAAATAATGCACATAAACATGCAAGATCATTTTGAAGGGAAGTAGAGTAGAAGCCAGCCTTTTTAGCTCACGGCTAATGTGGTGGAATAATAAAACTCCTTCTGAGATGCTGTTGTCTGACTTGACATGCTTTGTTTTTCTCCTTAACAGGGGAAGTGTTCTTGCAGATTAAAGGCCCACTAGAAGACACATATAAAATCTATTGCTATCACCATGATGATGCACACACCATGCTGGAATCCTATGAAAGGGATGAAGAACTGAAGCAGCATTTAAGAGACTGTGTACAGTCCTTAAAGTAAGATCTTTTCAAATGATGATTTCCATCCATAGTCAGTTGCCTGGCAGGGAACATTTTAAATGGATGTAGATGAAAGGTCCCCTGTAAATCTGGAGTTTTATAAGGCTTGCTGGGAGCTCTGGCTTATGCTGCTTTCATGAAAAGATGACAAGCCAGGGGCCATGATTAGATTTCTTTCTCTCTAAGATGGTCAAAAATAGCACAAGAAAGGTTGCTCTTTCCTTAGTTTCAGTGCCCCATACTGGCAAAAAAAAAAAATGCTGCATCATATAACGGGCTATTGGAAACACCTTTTCCAGCTCCCAGGAAACTTGCTGCCCCCTGTCTTCAGCAAGTCTACTCCTTGAATTGGAGTAGCCTGTTATGGAGCTACTCAACTGCACTGGCATTTCTGGGCCGCTGCTGCAAGGCCCCAGGATCTGGAGCTGCTGTGTAGTTCCCAGCTCCTCATGATGGGGGTATTTGGAGAGGAAACAGTGGTGGAGCAAGCTGCCAATTCCCGCCAGAGGGGAGGTGCTTTGTGCCATGGCTCCAATGCCAGCCCCTCGGGAAAATGTGTCGAGAAGTGGGGATGTTGCCGAATAACAGATCCAGCTTTCTCCCAATACAGTTTCCTCCTGCAGCCAGTCACAGGGACCAGCTCATCCACTCCATGGAGAGCGCTTCTCTTCCCACCCATAAATCCCCTTGCCCCTCACTTTCCCTAAAGCATCACACAGAGCTGTCATGAGGGAGCTTGCCACAGACTCAGACCAGAGGTCTGGCTCCGGCTCCGGCTCCAGCTCCAGCTTCAACTCCATGCTGCACATTTACAGATGAGATGTAAAGCTATCACGAATAAAGGAATGTACATCAGCAACAGTATTTCAACCACACCCTAATTTGTGATTGCTCTGCAGAGATCTGTTAAGACTTAGGAGATGGGAAGTATGTCCAAGAGAAATCTGGGAAGAGTGGTGAAGGAAGATATTAATAACACTAAAAGAGAAATGTTTGCTTTAAAGACAGGTTATGTTGAAAATGAAGCTTATTTTGTGCAACGTCTGGCTATTAAATATATAACAAAGTATATGTGCAGGGTTCTCAGGTTTTAGCTACCCTGGAAGTTGAAAGAAATAAATTTTCATATAAACTCAGGCCTTCAGGCTAATGGGTGGCCAGATATCTCCCCTAAGTGGGTGTTTTAGTGCTGATGCCTACAATATTCTTTCCTGACGAATCAAGAGAAGCCACTACTGTCATTGATTTATCCCTACTGCTGAGGCAAGGGGACATAGAAGGAAATAAAGATAAAAAAGAGAGTCCATGTACATCCTAGGGTGGATGTTGCCACTTGAATTCCAGAGCCAGCAAGAGGTGCTCCTGTGCCAAAATCACAGCTGGGCTTTGTGAAGAGAAAGGATATTTTGTGCTGAGCCACTGTAGCCTTTGCTAGCAGGAAGTGACAAGGACTTCCTTACAATGAAGCCTTGTTTTGTCTTGTTCTTTCCTGATTAGCATTTAAACAGGAACCAACGATAAAAGCACTGGTATTTGTATATTATGTTGTGTTTTTTCCCAATGCCTAAAGATTGCGGTCGATGCAACTATTAAGACCTGAAAGTGCATGCTGAGATTCAGAACCGTGGTCATCTAAACCTCTTACTACCCATTGGAGAATATTTACCCTAGGAAGAAAACTATGCAGGATTGTTACCAAATAAGTTAAAAGCTGTTTTCCATTGAGAGACATAACAAATGGGGGGATGGTGCCGAATATTTTTGAAAAATGTTTACTTGTTAAATATTTTTTTTTCCCTTGGAAAGAATATTGTTCCACTTTAAAAAATCTTAAATGAGCTGACATTAGTAGGGGCTTCTGTTCCTTCGCTGAGTAATATCTGACATGTGAAAAACAAGTTCTATATCAGGAGCAATTTGAGAGTGGCACTCTGCACATCTGTACCGACAAATCAGATTTAATTAGCTATGTTGAGATTCCTATTCCTTTTGACTGAAGAGGAAAAAATTCATCCCAAAATGTAGGAGTCTGCATTGGAGACATGTGCAAATCCAATTTCTGTAGAGTCCTGTGTTTCAGCAGCGATTATGCAAACTGGGGATGTTGTTTGCTAGCCTAGCCAAAGAAATGCAGCTGGTAAAAATGAAAAGATGCTGGCAACTACCTGCTCAGCTTTCAGTCTGAAGTAGCTCGGTCAACTATTCCAGGGGCAGAGGGACGTCCTAAGCACACAAAATGCTGACAGTGCAGAAGCAATGAAAGCAGCAGCTTCCAGATGCTCAGCTAGGGACTGGTGGGCCAGGAGATAAGAGTTGCAGGCAGTCAAAAAAGTGTGGCTGAGGATGTGATGTCAGGAAAGCCTAGTGCAGAGATGGAGACATTTGTTTCCCTTGCATTTGAGTGAATTCATACCATAAGGAAAACATTCTATGCCATGTTTGCAAACTACAATTTTAAGTCCCTGGTGCTTTCAGTATATGTATCAACATCATCCTTCTCTGGAGAGGTTTCAGTTGATATGTAGTCTACAAAAAACTTAACAGCTTCATTGACTCTACACCCTAAAATGCTGAAATGTACTCTTTTTCTTTTAAAAATACATTTCTTTTTAAAGACAGTAGACAGAAATGTATCTAAAGTGTAAGAATGACGTTTAATTTTACTTTTTGTATTAATGGCTTGATGTTACTTACAATTGTTAGCAGAGTGATCCAAACTTCCTTCTCTAACGGTGTGAGGACAAGGCTGGGTCTCACAGCCGAAGCCAGGTTCCTGACAATGCTTTCTCATTTGGGGCTGTCCATTCAAAAGGTTATAGGGTCAGATTCACCAGTACCCTCTGGCTGTTTTATGCAGTTCTGCTGACACATAGCAGCCATAAACCTAAGTTAACTGGCCAGGTATGGCTGCTCTGTGTCACTGAAGTGTATCTGAGAATCTGGCTCTGTATAAACCCTTTTGGGAGGAATCTAACACATGTTTTGTCTTCTCCTCTTTTGCAGAAAGCGATATGAAGAAGAGTAAGTACTATGCCTTTTTTACAAGTAAACTAATCTTTAAAATATCTTTAATTTATCTTTAGTATGTTTAAAGCCATACAGGTGGAAATTTTAAGAATACAAGCCTTTTGTGTCAGTATAACCTGGAGAATTTTCCAGCACATATGTAAATTGCTCTGAGGTCTGCAAGAGAGCTTGTCAACAACATAGTGTCAGTCTTCGAAATCCAACTTCCTGCTACAATTTAGGCAGGGCCACAGGTAAAGCTGTTTCTAAGCTGACAACCCCTTCAGTAGCCCTATATGAGAAGCCCACCTTAGGATCTTTCCCTTGACAGTGGCTGGAAGAACATCAGAAAAGAACAAGCTCATTGCAACTTAGCCAGAAAACTCCCCCAGCCACTGATGAGTTGTCGTTAAGGGACTTCTGTGCCAAATGTGACATCTTTGAAAAGCTGTAAAGGAGAATTTATCACAGCCGCAGTTTGACATCCAGCGGGTTGGGTTCATTGAAATGCAGCGCTGCCTGTAGTTACCTGCAGTGAGAGGTCAGAGGAGGGGTTGTCTGAACTGAAGAGAAAGATTACAACTCCAGACAAAATGTTAAAAGTAAGGAGGAGCAAGTGTGGTCTATATTGTCAGGAGAGGAAGAGACCTGTAAAGTCAGAGAATTTGTTAATCAGTCAGTCAATTGCATGTTATTACTATGATCTGCATAAAATACACTTTGCAGGACTTGCATGTTGAAACTCTACAGTTGGAGGTTTCAAGCTTTCATCTGTGATAGGAAATAGTTTTTCTGCATTTTGTTTTCATAACGGATGTTCTTGTGTACTTCTGTCCCACAAGGAGTGGGACTCCAAGAGATACAAAATATCCAGAGGGTCATAATATGATCATGTGAGACAGCAATACGTATAGAAATCCCACAAGACTGGCTGTTGTACCTTGTGTAACCCTATCAGATATGAAGGTTCGGTTTTCTCCTTCAAACAGTTTCCAGTGGAGTGTAGGAGATAACTCACTTTCTGAGTTTAAACGGGCTGTTACAAAGCTGCAGAGTGCCGTGAGCAGGTTTAGCTGTGGGACCCTCCCTGAGCTTGGCTGCCTCACTGGCAGGACACTCAAAAGTCCCATCACCTGCAAATCAGAGGCTGCAGTCGCAACAGCCCTTGGGCAGGACTGCTCCCAAAAATCTGATTAACGTTGAACTGGAAAATACAGTGTAACTCCCCCCAAATGGTCTGCGGTGTTGCTGCTCCCAGACTGCTTTTCATTCAAGCATGATCAAGAAAACAATTGCATAAATACCAGACAGTGCTGCCCTTTGCTAGCAGCTCAATAGGTTAAATTCTGCTTGTCTTAACAGCTGTGCGGCCTCAGTGAATTCTCTGGGTTTGCTTGACAGACTTATGGCACAGTGAATTATTTGCCCTACATTTCTTGTACTAAAATAAAGGCATGCATACTAAACCATGAAGGCCAAGACTCTGAGTCCTGCTGCAGCCTGATTCCTGCACACCATTTCAGAACTCGCAGCTGTTTATCACACCAGCCTCATCTCAGCTGTACCACACTGGCTGTACCATACTGGCTGTCATGTTTGCCACTGGACCAAGCTGCTTTGTAATGAGAGCAGATGAAACTAAATCCTCCCTCACCTGCCTTAGTGTAGCTCACCACCACGGGCTTTTTAAACACTTGGGAATCTGTCAGTGTTAGTGACTTTGTTTTGTCGGGAGGCAGGAGGGTGGCTGTGCCGTGAAGCTAACTGCAGTTTGCCAGCTGCATTTACTGCAGAGCTACAGTAATAATTTGCTGTGAGATTAGTACAGTTACATGTGACTTAGAATACTTGCTAAATTCACAGTAAGGGGGGGGGAGGGGTGAGGGCTGAAGTAGCATCACAAATGAATTATCAACTTAATTTTCTGCACAATAGATGTCACGAGGCGTTACTCTCCTGCTTGAGTCGTGTCCTGCCTGCCCAGCGGCGGGTGGGTCCTAATGGGGTGCATTGCAAATGGGACTCGTCCAGGGAGAGTGGCTATCTCAGCTAATCTTGCTGGGGAGAATTAGATGAGTCGAACTTTGTGGCATTTCGTGCCCCAGGGAGTCATTATCTTATAACAAACCTGCTATCTCTCACACCATATTGCAAGACTGTGTCATGCAGATACTGAACAGAGGGCTGTTTATCACTTGGGCAGCTGTCCAAAGTGCAACTATATAAAGAGAAGACACTTGAAGATTTTTCCATTCATGAGGCAGCTTTTATAGATTTGCATTCATAGGGCTTTTCAGAGAAAACAATAACAATTTAAGATTTTTTTTTTCATTATTGCTGCCAGAAGCTGAAAGAAGGAAAAACAGCTCTCTATTTAATGTGAGATACAGGGGAAATGAGAGGGATTGAAATGATGAGAAGGTTTCAGGACATGAAGAATCCTTAAAAGGCATCTACTGTTAATTTTTTTTCATGCAGAACTTTTTTACAGATAATGCCTGTTTGAGAGAGATGGTTTAAATATGCAGATGTCTCTTCTCAAAGGCATTCAAATTGTTAGTTAATTAGTCAGCAGTAAGGATTGGTTGTTGTACTTTTTACACATATAAAAGTGAGAATGAAGGTTTTTTTTTTCTTTTACTCTTTCTGCTGCACAAAACAATAGATGTCAGCCTGCAAAACCAAGTGGCTGTTGCCTATTTTTTGTACTTTTCATTCTACGTTGTGTTATTTCATCTTTCCACATGCAGAAATCCTTCTTTGTCTACCCTTAACTCTTGCATAGTTAATGCCAAAAAACCTTTTCTGCTCCAAAAGAGCCTTTTTGGGCATGCAAATGGAAAGCTTGCTGTGCTTTTTTGCCTTCCACACTGTTACCAGCAGCTCATGTTTACTTTCAATGGGGAGGTGCCAGATAGCTGGTGCTGGAGCTGTGCCTGGTTTGCTGAGGAGTGTGCTGTCGTGAGAGGAGGCCATGGACATGTCTGTCCTGCTGCTGGAGCCTCAGCAATGGCTGGCCCTGGTCTTGGCCACCTGGTGTTAGCCGTTCTGGGGAGACCCCATGTTTCTACCAGCCATGTGGAAGGTAATGAAGGCACGTGTGGCTCAGTCCTTCCCTGTTTCCTCTGAGGCTGTTGTGACAGCCTGCAAACTGCACAGCCTCTCTCATTCAAGCCTGGAGAGTGTAAGCAAAGGCTTTTGTCTGGAACAGGGCTGGAGCCTGGGTCCAGCTGGATGGGGCCCAAGAGCTCGGGGTGGCCTTCATGGCCTGAGCCACTTGAATGCCTGGGGATGCTGCTCTGCTGCCCCTGCCCAGCCAGTGGGGATTGAGCCTAGAGACACAGAACACCCCTGTGCCCATGTTGGAAGCTGTGACTGTCCTACTCTCATCCTTCTGCCACCCTGGCCAGTTGCCTGCTTTGCCTTTATGTAAGGAGTCTTCCAGCAGGTTGGATCAAGCCTGTGTAAATATCCTGTCTGTTCAACATTTCCCCAGGCCAGATTTGGTACCCTTTGGAAGCTCAGGCATCATTAGAAATAACTGACTGGCAGCCAGCAAAGAAAAACCACAGGTGAAAGACAGTAAAGCTTAAGGGTCATTGTGCCAAGTCAGGGATGTTGTGAGAAGGGATGCACTGTGAACAGGCATCCCAGTTACTCACAGCGTGGAGATTCGCAATTTTAAGCCTGAGGGCCCAGAGCAGGATGTAACTGCCCTGCTCACACGCATTTCTTAAACTTCCTGTTATTTGTTCTTCCACCTACATCTCCCTTCCTGGGTGTTGTGATGTTTAAGTTATACCACATGCACCTTTAGACCAACTGGGACAGTTTCAGAGGTAATGTCTAAGCAATAGTCGGCTAAGTTCTGAAAACACAGAAAATTCAGACCCAGGGTGTATTTCTCGTTGAGGGGGCTACAGGAGGGTTTAGTTTACAACACCCCTGTTACCTCACAGATGTATCTCATTTTTTGACTTGAGTGGTAATTGCAATTCAAGGAATTTCTCATTTTGTGACAATTTTTTGGTATAAATTATAGAGGAAAGCCAAATCTAATGGACCTGGGATCCCTGTTGATCAAACCAGTGCAACGGCTGATGAAATATCCCTTGTTACTCCATGAGCTCTTGAACTCAACTCCTGTTTCTCACCCTGACCACAAGGCGCTACAAGATGCCCTTTTTGTTATGAAAAACATTAATGTGAACATCAATGAACTTAAAAGGAGGAAAGATTTAGGTAAGAAAAGAGCACAGTAAGTTCTTTCTTTGTAGGTTTGGGCTGGCCATTACAAGACAGGTTTCAACTCCACATATTTCACTACATCAGTTTTGGCTGGTGCCACCCACGTTGTGTAATATACTGAGTTTCAAGAAGGTAACAGGTGCCTTAATGTCCCTTGTCCTCAGCCAACTATCTTACCTGACTGGTAACTCCAGTATGAAAACAGGGAAAGAATTCGTGTTACATTGCCTGTAATGCAGTTGCAAACATTGATAATAATTAAGATGCAGTGATAGCAATATTTTTTATAGACTTGCCACATTGAAGCCCTAACTTCACTCTTCCCAAGGCTCGTGTTGATAGTGAGGTTTTCATCCTCTTGAGCATTTTCACACAAGATTACAGCAAATGACATCAAAGTGTCTGCTCTCAAATGGCTTCATATTTGTGTGCCTGTCCCTGTGAAAAGTCCTGCGAATACAGACTACTGCTGTAATGAAATTCTCTGTCTGCAGTGCTGAAGTATAGGAAGAATGATGATGATGAAAGCCTTAAAGAAAAGTTTTCCCGACTGAATATTCACTCCATTAGCAAGAAATCCAAGAGGGTCACCAGCCATCTGAAAATACTGACGAGAGGAGAACCTCAGGTACTTACTCATCCAACTGCAGATTTGCATCGACAGCTTCAGTTCTGCTTTTGCACTGGGCATTTTTCAAAACGTGCTGGAAATGGAGTTTGTGGTGCTGCTTTTTTTCCCTGTCTAATTTATAAAGTAATTTTCTGACTGTCACAGAAGACAGCAAAGATCTTTGTGATTGAAGTAGAAAATAATGTAATGTGTTCTTCACCTTTTCCTTTTTTACACAAGAGTTTCTCAAACTTCTGGTCTTCAGCAGAGAGGAAGTGAGCAGTAGTTTTGTGAAACTCAGCCTGAGGTCAGCATTTTGCAGATACCCTGGCAATAGTTATTGTCGGGGCTGAGAACATGTTCAGTCCATCTTCCTCATGTTGTAGCATTAAAGTTTAGAATCCACCAAGGAAGATGAGCAATACCTCTAATTAGGAAAGGCCACAGGGTTTGCCTCTACATGTGTAAAGACCTGGAACCATCAAAACTACAGAGACAGAGAGCTCTGTGATGAGTCTGATGGGTGTTGGGTGGCCAAAAGTAAAATGCTCCCTCATAATTTCGAAGTTGTAATTCAAAACCTAGCAGGATAAACATTTTCAGGAAAGCTTAAATCGAAATCTCAAGGAAAATCAATTACAAATGACCTTGAAAGTGATACCCAGTACACCTCACTGCAGATGGCTGATTATACAAGGTCACTTGCCTTTCTAGATGTGACTTTACAAGATACGTGCCATTTTTTCCTGTTTTGTTTTTTATCAGTGCTTTCCCTCTTTCTCTGATGCAAGCTACCCACATTTATTTTTTCTGTTCATTTAGTTATACAGTGGAAATTTTTGTATTCAGAATGTGACAGACACCAGCAAGGCTATAAAATCAGAGAAAAAGGGAATTAAATTTGATTAAGAGGACATATGATTTTTCTTTTTATTTCTTTTGCTTTAGAAGCTTCTAGGTTTTTTGTTTTGTTTTGTTTTGTTTCTAATTAAGTTTAAAACGTTTGAGAATCATTTTAGTATCAGAATACATCTGTTAGAGATTCAGCCGTCTCTCCTGCTTAATTAAACTGAGAAAGTTCCCACCTCACATCTTGAAACACGCAGTGACCCTCACGGCAAAACCACTAAGACGTGACTTGAGATTTCTGAAGCCCCTCAAGGCAAAAATGGGCAGAAATCACCGCGTTTTCAGGGTGTTCCCAGCCGGCATAAAGAAGTTTCCCGAGGCCATTCGCAGCTGCCGGCGTTTCCAGAGGAAAAGCTGGCACGGCTCTGGGGTAACAGCTCCACCTACAGCCTGCCTGCGGGAGAGCGCCCCGGCACCCGCGGGGTGCGGCCACGACTCCGAAATATCCCACTTTTCCCTCCGTGCTTTCCTCAGACGGAGCAACGACACACAGCAGAGTGAAGGGTTTTGTCGGCACACGCCGTGGGGCTTGTAGTAAAGCAACTCCCACAAGGATTAAAAATGAAATGCCCGGCCGCGTTGCCCGGCGGTTTTGACTTTGCTTGAGTTACAGCTGGAGCTTGGGAGAATTAGGGGTTGATCTGTTTTCAAAGGGAGGAGTTCGGGGATTTTTCTAGCAACGCTCTGCATGTTTCTTTCATTATCTGGGCTCTTTTGGGCTGCCAAAATAACAGTGCAAATGTCTATTTCAGGTGAAAGATCAAACTTTTAATAAGGAAGAAAAGTTGTTTCAAAGTTTAGAGAAGACTGTGAAATTGTGTGTGAAGAATATTTCGCTCTGTTCGCAACATCTCCAGGTGGGTACAGGCCTTTTTGCAATCTGTGGTCACAAACCCTGTCCATAACCAGTTTGATATACACTTCTGCCACTGGTTAGGCAACACCAAGTTATTTATAAGCAGGCCTGTCTACATCAGAATTTTCAATAAATAAGCTGTGCTGCCACTGCATTACTAAGCCCATGGCAAAGAAGTTTTTAAGCCCAGACTTTTGCATTTTTCCCCTGACAGAAGCAGGCTCTGTGGAGACCCACAGGTGCAGTGCAGAGAAGAAGGTGCTGTCTGGTGGCACAGTCAGGACTTTCAACCTCTGTGTGAAGCTGTCACCCCCATCTGCTGCATGAGGAGCACCAACTGCTTCTCATTAAAGACAGAAGAACTGAGCTGCAGCAATGTGAATTAAAACGTCCTAAAATACATATTCTGGATGGAAGGACTCCTTCCTTTTTCCTTTGTTTAGGTTGTGTTGAAGGCTAGCATTAGATGTACAGAGTGCTTGAGTTCTCTAAAATGTCTTTGCTTCAATCCTCCTCTCCCAAGATGAGGGTTGGCTTGTGACTTATCAACTCTGATGGACTACTTGGCAGCTTTGTAGATGGCATGAGGCCTGACAAAGTGTAAGTGTGCCCTAACCAGGCAGGAAGGTTGTTTGAGAGATAGGCAAGATCAATAACCAGCTGGCCAGGGCTTATCACGAGCACACCTCGTTTGGTTCAGCAAACAGGGAAAGGCCAGGGAGCTCAGCCAATGAGGGCTATTGCCTGGAATGGTGCTGACAGTTCCTTATCCAAATGGATCCACACTTCATGGAGATTAAAATTCTGAGTAACTGAAATACACCACTGTAGTCCTGCTTAGTTCCCCAAAAGAGGCTTTTGAGGATGCATGGGAAGCTGGCTTCTGCTGAGGAGCAGCTGATTTCCAATGGGATATTCCTTAGTTTAGGGCACAGTTTTTTCAGCTGAACATTAACAACTTGATTCTTAAGTAGTTTGCATTTAAAATAGACAAAGCACAGGAAAATATTATCACGGTAAACAAGCCCACAGTGACTGGAAACTGCACAGCAGCTGCACAGGTGTCAGAGATGGAAAATATTTCTGGTTCCATCAGTATTTATTGAAGTATCTGCATGAGTGAATGCAGTATATTGAAACGTATTGTAATAGTTTCATCTTCCTGCCCTCTTTTCATTTAGGATTCTATACATCTGGCTGCCCAGAATATAACTGGGCTTCAGGAAATCCTGCAAGATAAAGATGGCAAAGTCAATGACTGTTTGGAAAAACGGACCAACACTGCAAATCTGTGTGAAGACTTTGTAAGTTTATGCAATGTCCAGTGTTACACAGCTATCTGTACATCTGAGAAAACAGCTGTATGTGAGGAAGACTAGGACAGAAAAGAGAAAAAAAAAACAGCTTAGGAATCTGTTGGGAAAGATGAGTGGGGTTTTTGGTTGAATTTCTGTAAGAACTAAGATAAAATACAATGTAAATGCATTGTGTTTTCCTTAGAAGAACTAAAGAAAACTTGTCAAGCTAAATTCCTGGGTTTAAACTAAAATCTTTGCACTAAATTTGTATCACCTGAACAAACCTGTATTTGTTTCACCTGAACTTCAGAAAAGAGCAGCGGATCTTTGCCTTGCTACTTTTGTTACCAGCACTTGCAGTTTGAGTAACTTCTGTGATTGATATTGTGCTCATGTACTGTTAGCTCTTGGGATCACAGATCTGTAAAAATCTCAGATTTATTAACTTTTAAAGTAAATTATTATCTTTATAGTAATGGAATCATAGGACTGTTTAGGTTGGAAAAAGGCCTCTAGGATCATCAAGTCCAGATATTAACATAGTGCTGTCAAATCCTTCATATAGGGAAACCATGAAAAATCCAAATATAGCCCATAGTAATTAATAAAGCAATTAAAAAAATAGTAATAGTTTTTCAACTAGTCTTCTGCTTTCAGAATTAAAATGGACTCTAATGCCTGGCTCTAATAAGATACCTAAATGTCTCTTCAAAATGGGACAGGCTGCTTCTTCAAATAGCTGCTCAAGCTGGAAAAATTCAGAGGTGGAGGTTTCCTACACTTTCCTAGTTTAGTGCTGACTCAAATATAGCCATTCAGTCCTTTCCAAAACACTGAAAACAGAGTCTGCCAAGAAGCAGAAGGCTCTTTGACAGACCACAACCTCCAGGACAATGACAGGGAAGTAGGATAATGTATTTCCTTTCCTCTGAAATTCCCACATGTGAAAAGTATCTCAAAAATTAATCTCAGTGATCAGAATGATATTTTCTATATCTTTACAATGAATGATTGCATAAAGTGCAAATGAATACCTTTCTATCACTGCAGTGGTGACTGTGCCCCGTATGGAAGCTGCCCCCATATTCAGAAATATAAAAGAAAAGTAGAAGTAATTCCACAATAGATGAAACAGAAAACTTCTTTTTTTAAAAAAAAATTGTAACAGCTACTGTCTCATGACCTAGCTCTTCTGAAAGTCCATGTAATTAAAAAAAAATACCCAACAACTTAATTTTATATATTTTAACTGTGGGCATGGTTATTAACAATTGCTAATTTCTACTTATTACCTGTTTATTTCTGTGACTTGGATTTACAAGATTACAAGGATTCCTTATCCTATGTATATGGATTTTTTAAAATACTTTTGGCTTGGCATCGCACAGTGAGTAGACCTTCTCACTGAACAACCCATGGTGTTCTTTACATGTTTTCCTGAAAGGTTATTATCAAGGGAAATCTAAATTCTCAATCAAGCAATGGGTTCAGGTTAATTGTGTTTTTTTTTTTTTCCCTTGGTGCATTTGTCAATAATGTATACCTTCCTCTCTCATTAGACTTTTTGGAAAAATTTCAGGGCAGAAATTCCCAGTAGCCTCTTTTTCAGAAATCAGGTCCAGCAGTTTGGAAGAATTGTTTTCTTAATGCATCAAAAATCAGTTCACTAAACACAGCCCAGTTTTTCAGGTGGAAATAAAATAGGAGCTATTTAGCCAGTGTACATCATCTTGGCCTTGGAGAGAAACTCCGGGGCTAAAATGGATCTGTCCTCAACTGTGGTATGTTTTGGAGAATGCAGAGGCAGCTGCTTTTTTTTTTCACATTCAACCCAACAACTTAATTCACACAGAATGTCCAAGAGCTTTAATATGATGATGAATTTCACTCACTACAAGCCTGTGCTGTATTTGAACAAATGACTTACAAAAATAAATTTTATTTCATGCAATATTAATCCCCTGAGACAATTAGAGACTAATGGAAAAGTCTGAGGAAGACTGTTTTTTTACCAGGTGTCTAATTTTGTTGATTACTAGAGATAAAACCAACAAGCATAACCTAATTTAATCAAATCAAGTGATTGTTTGTGTTTGCTTAAACAGGAATTGAGTTACAGCTGTTTCCAGGAGGAGGGGGAAAAAAAAAAAAAAAAAAGGCAGCTTTGAGAGAATTCTAGACTGCCACTTAATAAGACCTCATTGGCTTTAGACTGTATATTGGTGTGGGCCTTCCAGTTAAGGAAATCCCAGTTTAATTTGACCACTTGACCAGTCCTCGCTGTTTTCCCCCAGTGGCAGCTCCCTAGGGGCAGCACCTCAGGCTGCATGCTCTAAGGGACCACTGCCATTAGCAGACACTGTAAGCTGAAAAACTGGTACCTCTCCTCTTATGAAGGAGATTCTAAGTCATGCTGGACCCTGCTTGAAGCTGCCTCTGGCAGCAGTGCTTTGTGAAGAGTGATGAACGGATTGCTCGATGGGCTGCCATCAGGCGCAGCCCGTTACGGGGTCTGAAGGACTGTATGAATAAAGTACTGAGTAGGCCTGGTTTATACTTTCCAGATGGCTCAGCTGGACAAGCTTGTCTTGACTCCCCTCTCAGCACTGCAAGCCCTGTTTCCAGGCCCTCAGAAGCTCATCCAGAAGCGCTATGACAAGTTGCTGGACTACAACAGCTACCTTCAGAGGTCAGCTGGAGAAGAGCTGGACCTGGCAAAGAAAGACTATGAGGCTCTAAATGCACAGCTAGTGGAAGAACTTCAGGTGTTCAACAGAGCAGCCAAAAAGATTGTGTTGAACTGCCTACATTGCTTCATCACCCTCCTCGGGAATATTATGTTTGCAGCACTTCAATCAAACTCTGCTGTCGTGGTGCCTGTTCCAGTAAGTACATTAGAAACAGGTGTAGCTGTGCCTTAATTTGGCTTTTTTTCTTTCTGTATGCTTTGGCTAAAGTTATGTAGGACACATATCTACAAAGCTACACTGATTTACTGATTTTGTGATTTTGTTCTGCTGAGCACAGTCAGATTTGTGTTTTTTTTTTTTTTTCCTTTGCAAGCTCAGTGAAGATTAAGTTCATAGAATCAAAATGGTTTGGTTGTAAGGGACCTTAAAGACCATCTAGTTCCAATTCCCCTGCCATTAACAAGGACATCTTCCACTAGAACAGGTTGCTTAAAGCCCCATCCAACCTGAGCTTTAAAGCTTCCAGGGATAAGAAACCCACAGCTTCTCCCCAGAAGCCATTTCAGTACCTCACCACGGACAGTAAACTAATCTAAACCTGCCCTCTTTCAGTTTAAAGCCATTCCCCCTTGTCCTGTTGCTACATGCTCTTGTAAAATCCCTCTCCAGCTTTCCTGTAGGCCCCCTTTAGGTACTGAAGGCCACAATAAGGTCACTCCGGAGTGCGTTCTGAGAAACTTATGTTCTGAACTTTTGTCAGACCTGGACTTTTCATCGAGAATAATCCTAATGGAACTGTTTCAGCTGTTACAGTGATAGTAATGGCAAGAATATTATAGGAAGGCAAAAAGAAGGCAGCTGCTAGCATTTCTTAGCATCTACCCTGACTAGCCCAGAAGACACAGGAAATTATAAGAAAGTACATTAACACTTTCTTTGCTGCTAGACCTGCAGATTCACAGATGACTGCAAAAGAGAAATGAGTTAGGAGATCTGATGAAATAATTTTTATGAAAATCAAGTTGCTTTTAAACCCAAATATGATGCAGAAACTCCTGCAGATATCTCTCGACAGTAAGGAATAGCCTTTCCTGGAGGACTTGAGCCCCCTGAGAAACATGGCTGCAACAATGCCTTCCACACAGACAAATCCACTCACCTGAACAGAAGCAAGGCTTCTTGGGAAACACACTGTAGTAAGGCAATTCTGGACTATTCCTTTCCATTAAGGCTTGAACAGAGCACATTGTAGTAAGGGGCAGGATCAAAACATAGAGCTATGGTGTTTAATGGGAAAATGAAGGCTTTTTCCGCATGAAGAAATTTCACTCCTGTAATTGACATTGACGTTTTCATGTTTTGAAAGCTGTTGTATTGGGCATTGTTTTCTGTGAGGGTCTGGCTACAAAATTACCTTCTTTTTCTTTTTTTTTTTCTGTTTACATCAGCAAATGTATTTTGTATTAGGCACAGACCAAAAGCGCTTACCCAGTGCCACAGACAGAGACTCAGTTACTCAACAATTTTTAACCTGTTGGCAGCACTCATTTGCACAAACGCACAGCTGTGGGATAAGCTACTCCAAGCCTTGCAGCACATTGGCCACTCTGATAGCTGCTGAGATGCACATTTGCATCTGAAAGCAGGTGGCTCAGTAGCATAAATGCAAGGCTCTTCATTTTCATCACCGTTTAGAATATTTTTAATGATTTAACTTCAATTGCTATGTCTTTTAAATGTAACAGCATTTATTAGAAACTTTCTTTAAGCAAGGACCTTTCTTCTCTTTACATCTCATACAAAGAGAGTACACTGCTTATGGGCTCTGCAGAAAATAGGCATAACTTGTCAGATTTCCTGACTCCTAGCATTCAGCCAATTAAACCAAATCTGCTCTCTCCAATCTCCCTACCATTTTGTACATGAGCTCTAACCCACATTTGTGTTTGCAGCTGTCCTCCTCAAGCATCTGTGAAGTGCAGAATCAATTGATAGAGGAGGTTCACAAGCTGAATTTTGTAAAAGAAAACAGCAGTGCAACCTTTATTGAGAGAAAATTGAGCTTGGAAAAAAAGAAACCTGTGCCTTCTCCGGTGAGTACCATACATCCAAATCGTGTATGAAGCATCCTCTTTTGATCACTTTTGAAACAAATCCTTTTTTATGCTACCTAAAGGTTTGGGCTTTGTCTCTTCACTGTGACTCTGAATGAGGTTGTTGGAGTGAAGCTTTCATTGACCAGTAACTTCTGAAGATTTTTCACTTTTTTTCATGTTAATATCTTGAAAATCCACTTGAAATTACCTCTGATTGCCCTTAGGCCTTTAAGCACCTGTTAAGGCAAAGGTATATGTCAACTTTGGTAACTTGTTTTGTTAAATACTCTTATAGTGCATCTTAGTCTTCTAATTCAGAAGATTTTTTTCCTTGTGCTCGGCTGTGGTTATATGTACTGGTGTTTACACATATATGCACAAACATACACACCCACAACAGAAGATTCAGAAAATCCACCAGGACATCTGTGTTCCCAATCTTATCAGATGTTTCTGGAGGTTTTAGGAGTCTGGTTTACAGTAAAATAAAGACTTGAGTGCAGGTTTACAGGAGAAGCTGAGGCAGTTGTAGAATTCCTTTTAGCATCAGTGAAGGCACATGTGCTCTTGCTTCCGTGGTATGTTAAGATCCCATTGATGTGCAGCACCCTCCTCCTTGCCCTCTAACCAAGCCCTGAAATGAATATGCTTCCAGCACCTAATGGCATCTTGCCCTCATTTAGAGAGGTAACTTCCCACAAAAAGCAGCCAGTTTCGGCACCACTGATTTTTTTGCCTAATGCCTTATCATGCAAGTTGTTACGTGGTCTTAGCACACCGCAGCCCATTTTTGGATTATGCTTTTTTTGTGATATTACATAGGAATACAAAGGTCATGGCTACGGAGAAGCAATTGAGCAGGAGACAGTTCACATACAAAACACCAGCTCTTTGAGAGCAGACTAAGAGGTCTTTAATTAGTAAAATTCCTACACTTCTTTAAAATCTGCCCCTTATTACTCACCTGTTACTATAGCAGTGGGACAGGTCCTTCCTGCACATGCAAAGGAGATTTGATCCCTGTGTAAGTAACTCCTTGGTCTGTGTGTAAAAACACTGGGTCAGTTCCCACACGCAGCAGACACAGATTTTTATCTAGAAATGGTCCCAGCATTACTGAGGATGAGTCTTAATTTGTTTGCTTTTCAGCTGGAGTCCCCACGCCAAACAGAAGACCACAGGTCCAAGCTGTTGTCCACGTACAGCACCGAGTCGCTGTACCAGGCTAAGCGCAAGTGCAATGCCGTGCAGGAGTTCGATATAGACTTGCATGAAGGAGAACTGGTGGCTGTTGTGGAGCAGAAGGACTCCTTTGGAAGCACAAGCAGATGGCTTGTTGACACAGGAAGTAAGTTCTCTGTACAAATATCCCAATAACAGCTTCCCTTTGGGATATTGATTTCTTTTCATTCTGGCCCCATCTGTTTGCCTCTGTCATACTGAAAGCTGCATAAAATGGCTGGTTTTGAAATTATTTTAGCAGTGTTTTGCTGTTTATTTATTTTCTGTCTCTACTCTGGTTTCTAGTCCTCACAGGGTACGTGTATTCCTCCTTCCTGAGGCCTTACAATCCAGCCAAAGCGCAGAAGGATGTAGCAGAAAATGGCTTTGGTGATGATGATTTTGATGACATCAGCCTCTTTGTCTCTTCACGACCCTCTACTGACGGCAGCACAAGAAGTCCAGGGTACAAGAAGAGTGACAGCAGCTCATCTCTTCACTTCTGTGAAAATTCCACACTTCAAATTTATGGCACAGGGACTGGTGCTCTTCAGGGTATGGATGATCAGGGTGTGGATGTAAGTATGATACACACTGTACCTGTCTTCCTGTTGTTCCTATTTCAAATCTAGAATTATACTCTTTGTAATTTAAATGGTTTCCTTTTACACCAGAAAAGAGTGGCACTAATCTGTCAGTGTGACATGGGAATTTGTTATCCTCTGCTCTTAAATACTATGAGGTAGGAAAAGAGAATCAGTGAAACTGTGAATTGCAGTCCTGTGTCACAGAAAACACTGTTGGCTTATCCCACCCTCTGTATGCCTCAAAGTTCTCCTATGGAGCAGGAACCTGCAAAATAGCTCAGTTTGGGGGATTTTTCACCTTACTCTTGACAAGAAAGCTGTGACAAGAATGCTGATCAGCAAGGCACAGAAGTGACCCATGTGCCACATTTGAGTACAGGAGCTTTAGGAAAGGTGATTCTCCACAGGGAAACCTTGCTGGAAAATACTTCATCCAATCCATGGCCACTTGGTGTGAACTGAAAATCTTACCAGTGTAGTAAGGTGATGAGGTCTTGGAGCTTGGTTTGTTCCTCATGCAGAATTCTCCCGATCCTTCAGTTTTACTTTTTATTTTGGTCCTGTCTAGAAATTGCAGGCCATGTAGTTGAGCACCGGTTTGTACGTGTTATTACATGTTTTCTGTGTACAGAACTCCTACTCATACACAGCTACATGGTAAGATGTGGCTACATTTTTCAATTCTGATTTTGGTTTATGTGGCTTTCCTTTTTCAGATCTTCTATGCTGTTTATGCATTTCAAGCTAGAAGTGATCACGAACTCAGCCTTCAGGAGTACCAGAGGGTGAGGATACTTCGCTTTTCTGACCTGAGTGGCAATAAGGAATGGTGGCTGGCTGAAGCAAAAGGTCAGAAGGGATATGTACCATCTAATTATCTAGGGAAGATGACATATGCTTAGAGGGGAAGGGCCTGTTGAGCCAGACTCTCTGAAGCAGGCAGAATAATCATCTGTTAGGTTTGCAGCAAGCAAAGCAAGCTCACCATTGATTGACAGAAGCCATGGTATCCAGCACACAGATGATACTGAGAACCTCCATCCTCCGAAAGCCATCACCTTGTCAAGACCTGAGGGAGGAAACATTTAACAGGAAGACTGATTCTGATTAACATCCTGTAGAGCTTGCTTTTCTATTACCCCATAATTTTCTCTTTTGTCAAAGCGTCGTACATCAAGTCTCAAGCTACAAGTACAAATCACAGATGAAATTACATTTTTCTTCCATGATACTTAGCAAATAATATTCAAGATGAAGAGAATTAGCCTCGAAAAAGGACAAATTCTGTCATCAGGGATACTGTAGGTCGCGTTGTTCCTGAACTCTTATCTCAGTGAACACAGACACATCTTAAAACTAGAGCTTTTTTGATTGTCTGTTTTTATCCTCAGCCACTTTTGTGAAGAACCTTTTTTCTCAGTGGAGATTATTGAAGTGGGAAAAGAAAAAGGGCTTCATTTTTAAGGAAACTTTTCAACTTAAAACATACCAGGTGTGGTGGTACCAGTGACTGGTCTCAGGGAAGAAGGTATGTTTAGTTAAATATGGAAATGCAGGAAGGAAAAGAGGGGACAAGAAACAGGTACTGTGCGATAAAGAAGTTACAATTTTCAAATTAATTACACAACTGCTTCATATGGTAGAAACAGTTTGTAGCAGTATGGAAGTGCCCCAGGTTTGAAATCCACATATGTCTCCACACTAACTGCTTTAGTGCAAGATCTTTGTAGTGAAATGAAACCTGTGTTATTAGCCTTGGGAAATTTACTGGTTGAAAAAAAAAGAAAAAGAAGGATGAAAAGTCAAGTGGTACCTTTCAATGAGTATTTAGTGCCGCAGTGATTCCTTAAGTCAGATGCAGGGATCATAATATCTAGTGAATAAGTTTAGGTTCACCGACTACAGTGATTCCTAAGTCAGGCTGGTGCCCTGCACTTAAGATAGACTGAATGGTGACAGAAAACACCTCCTTGTGATTCTCATTGACATCGAAGTGCTCCTCACAAGGTATTTCACCACAGCAATGCCAAGGTCCTCTAGTGATAAGCGAAGACCTTCTTATGCAAAGCACTGCAAAAAGGAAACAAGTGATTATGCCTGCAGCAAATAATGCAATTGAAAGTAAACTCCTGTCAGGTATTTTCTGTATTGCATAATTGCTTGTACTGATGACTAAAATGACAACACTGTTAGAATCAGGGGCAGGTAGTGGTGCTGATCGAGGGTATACAGAAATTGTTCTAAAGCTTTTGCCTAAGTTTCTATTTCCCATAGCTGAAGAGTGGGGTTTGAAGATGAAATGATAGAAAATGCCTAGTGAGAGGTAATAGAAAATAACCTGTCAGCAAAGAAAGGATGAGAAAAGTCAGGGCAGTTGCTACACACAATAGTTTTTGCTATGCTAATGAACCTGGTTTCATTTTCTTTAATGTCCTCAATTTTCAGACTATTTTCATAGAAGGGTAGAAGTTTTTAGTCTTGCTCAGAGACTGAATGCAGTGGCTCACAGAGATGAAACCTGAAATTTGTGCTGGATTAAATCATATGATAGAGAAACTTCTAGAGTTCTCAGAGATGGATATCCAGAATCTGGTGTGGGAATCTCTGAACTACCACTATCCAGTGAGCAGTAACAATAGATAAAGCATTATTTTGTCTTATTGTACATCACCTTAGGCACTTAAATCTTGCTGTCCCCATAGCAAGCAAAAAGGGTTCTCAATCATTTTATGCATGGATGTAGCTGCTTTTATGGAAAGCTTCACCTTTAGTTAAATGAAGAAAATAAAGTGCAGAGGGAGTATCAGCTTGGGAGAATGGACTGAAAGACCCTACCCTTTTACTGCTTTGCCTTTTGTATTTTTAGATTGTGGGGAAGATACAGACAAGAAGGTTTTCAGCTCTGTCTTACAATTTAGAATATTTTATTTGGAGATGATCTGTACTTTGCAACAGTTGGAACAGTTTTAGAAATGACTGAATTGTACTTAATAGGCTTAATGCAGCCATGTAAGCACAATGATGAAGTTTTGTATTTCAGACAGTGAAATTAATTAAGGGAAAGAGGAAAAATAAGATTTCTGAAGTCTTAGTGCTGAGAACTCGGCTTGAGTCACAGGGAGAGCTCAGATTTTGAGTGTTAGGTACATTCCCCATGAAAAATCAGACTCTGTGAAGGTGTCTCAAAGCGTACTCAGAGGCTGCTCTCCAAAATATTTGCTTGGTATCCTGATCCTGAAGTAACAAGGAATGAAGGATGAAATATACTGGAATTGAGCACCTAAATTTCACTGAATTTCTGGGAGACTTGGGAACTCCTAATAGGGCAAATGAAATCCCAGTGTATGGTTAGGACCCATAATAATTTTTATGTTGTGGGATAATTATATGACTTTATTATAGCCTCAAAACTTGGGATCCAGAAAAAGTACTTAATTAGGTACCCAGGTAGGTTGGCTTACTCCATTTCAGAAATTTGAAGTTTTAGCCATTATCATTTGATATTATGAATATATTGCAAATTTTTATTTTTGTTTAAAACAGATGACTGCGAACAGCAATTGCAAAAAATTAAGAAATGGTCCTTCAATCTAAAGCCTTCCAAATTAAGGAGATTTACAACAATTCATATTAGACTTGCTCAGTCATATTTTTGTTAAGACAGTGCTTTGAATACTAGAAACTGAGCTGTGTTAGGGCTCCAGAAATTCATAAAAATATGCAATGGTTTTGCCACTGGATTTTTTTCATGTAGGGAAGGTTACAGTATTCTAAGAGCTTTCTTATTCTCATTAATGACAAAACTAATTTATTTTGATTGAAGCAGTTTACTGGATTGATCTTGCATTTGCTCAAATGTGTGTTTTACTTGAGCTGTTGTGAGAATAAATATGTACAAGTACTTCCAAGATTGGGTCCACTCAAACTGAAGTGCTTCTCCATTCAGGGAATATTTTTACGTGTTGCCATTGATAACCTGGAACCCAGACAATGTCCAAGCCAGTAAACAGCAGAGTTCTAGGCTCTGATCTCTGGCACCTCTGTGCTTCACCATCTTCCCTTTGGCTGGATGGTGCTTGTGATCTTCGAGCAGGGGTTCAGCTTTTCAGTGCAAACACAGATTGAAGAATTACTCCTTCCAAATTTTCATCTTTGGAAGCTTCACTGAGTAATTACCCCTTCAAACACTAAAGTATACTTTTGCTGTCATTTTAAGATAGCTTTTAAAAATGAAGATAGATGAAGTGGACCTAACATCTGCACTAGGAAACACAGCCATGACAATCCTTGTTCCCATAGATCTGTTACTGATAATTCCTATTACAATATTGTTTGTTCAGAAATAGTAAAAAAAAATTTTCTTTTAAATTATTGTAATAATAAAAATCTATTTTTGTAAAGATGTTTCTTCTTATTTATTTTTTTTAACACGATGTTTTCCAGAAGCCAAGAGCTTTATATGCTATCCAAGGTCTGCCTGCAAAGTTAGCAGAGGAAATAGACAGTTGCCTCAGATAAAATGCTGCATTTCTAGGATGCATTCTAGCTTACTGATCAATTAATTAGAACTTTTCAAGCACTATCAAAGTACGAAGCAAGTTTAAAAATACACTTCAAGGTTCCAGATGCCAGCATCGTTCTGTTCTTTTCCAGCTGCTCCTGAGATCGTGACCAGTACTTACTGCTGTGTCCAGCCCCAGGTCTGTCATGAGCTGTGGTAGCTAAAAGTTTGTAAATCACAGAGCCGTGTGTTAGATCTTTCCTTTTAGACCCGGGTATCACCATCATCCCTATGTCCAGCCAAAAGGAGCACTCATGGAACCAGAGTAACTTATATTTCACATTACTGAGGGTATCAGAATTTAGGCATCTATGAAAATCCATCATATTTAAGTGGAAGTAAAATATTACCACACTAATTTCTAAAACATTTAAGGAAAGCCAGGTAGCAATTTTTGTAGTAAATCACACAGCAATTTGGTTTGGGGATAGAAAAATCACAGGACTATTTTCCAGTTATTTTTACTAAATAAGAGGCATGCTTCTCAAAATTCAGGCGGGCATTCCTTCTTCCTGCCCTACACTACATTCCTCAACCTGACACACGACTTCAGTAAAATAAGCCTGTAGAACAGACTCCTTTCCTGAAAAAACAGTTGTTAATTCCATCCTAACTATAAGATCAAAGCAGAAAGCAACTGTTCCCTTCAATCTACTGTTTTTCAACACTGCCTATCTAACATATTCAAGCTAAACACTTGATTTAAAAGACCTGGTCTATGCTATAAATCCTTTCTGATATAATACTTCAAAGAATCACAATCCTAACTGACATTTTATACCAACAGAAGAAGACTCTGTATTTCATTTAGGAAGCTGGGAAAGTTACAGTGGAAGAAAGTTTTTTGCCAATACAAACTGTAGCTGTATTGCAGATTTTGCTAATACAGTGCTATCAACGAGTGCAGCAAGACTTGGCCTTATTAGAAGGAAAGGAGAGGCACGCACGGAAAGCACAGCATCACTTATTTCATTCTGAATGGAGGGACCTTACAGTCAATCCATGCCAGCGTTATGGATGTGAAGACATCAGGACACACTTCAGTCAGGTCTCAGGAGTATGCTAAATGGCACTAGCTACCACAGTTTAAAAACAAGGATAATTCTTTTTCTGCCTGTGTTCACCCCATTGGTGGTACCTCAAGTAATCTGCACAGTTGAGATGTAAGCTTTATGTATGTTCAGAGGCAAGACAGAGGCAGCTAGCACCTTGAACATTCCTCTGGGAGCAGGTTTTACTGCTGGAATGAACACTTCACATAGGAGCACTCAGCCATTTAAAGAATCTGTCTTCACACTACTACTTAGTGTAGGCAACAGTCTTCTGATTAACACTGAGGAAGAAAATATGCCTTCTGTTTGCTAATGGAAACTGCTTCGGTGTCTTTTCCTACTATGCTACCATTAAAAACCCTCTGTGCTGGAAAGGAAGAAGGATGGGCTGATCAAAAAGCTGTAAAAGTTCTGGATTCCTCCTCCTCATGCTGTTATTTTTACATAGCCCTGGAAGCTGCAGGCACTACAAAGATAAAACCTTTCTTTTTTTTCCTCCACAGGAAATAATAGCTGAAAAAATATGCAAATTTTCCAGGCAGCTGAGGCAATCCTGAGTAAATGAAACGATTCCTTTGGATGTTTAAGGAACCTTAGCCTAAATCTTAACTGTGGAGAAGGGAAACGAGGTATGGGAAATAGCTGCTACGTATCAAGCTTTACACATACTTAAAATACAGGATGGCAAAGAAAAGCAGTAGCTTTCACCTACCTATGCCAGTCTGTGTGGTGGGTTGCCCATGGACAGATGCCAGGTGCCCACCCCAGCTGCTCTGTCACCCACTCCCCTCATCAGCTGGGTGGGGGGGACAGAAAATAAGATGGAAGGTTTGTACGTCAAGGTAAGAGGAGTGAGAGATCACTCTCCAATTACCACTATGGGCAGGACTCGGCTTTGGGAAGATTAATGTGACTTATTACCCATCAAATCGACTTATTATCCATCAAATCAGAGTAAGATAAGGAGTAAATAAAACTGGCCATGCAAACCCAATACAGCCCAACATGTTTCCATGTTTAGAGACGCTCCCCTCATCACAGAAGGAATGGAGGGAAATTGCCGCGTGCTGGTCACAAAGAGCAAGACTCAAAGTCATTTTCCAGTGCCCACCTTGAGCCAATTCTTAGCTGAACACAACCTGGAGCAGCTGGGATGAAGAGAGGGAGCACAAACTGAAGAACAGCTCAGGGGTATCAATAGAGAGCTGAAGGACGTGATAGTTCTCAAACGCGGGATGCTTCTCTACATTTTAAGAAACCTTGAAGACAGTTTTGACTCTTCTGTTCTTTTTAGATGGAGTTTCTCACTGTATAAAACCAAAATAGGCCAATTTAGCAAACTGCCAAACCAAAAATCTCAATTTAAATACACTGTTGTTGAACAGTTAAATTTTGAAATTAAAAGAAAATATTTTTTCTCCTAACAAGCTTTATAATTTGAGATTATAATAAAGTCTGCCAATATAGACAACTGTGAACATCTGAAGCCTTTTGAGTATTGGAATATGGGGTGAAAGAAAAGTGGCAATGACTTCCCAGGTTAATAATTCTTTTATTATTAGCATTTAAGAATGACAGTTTCAGCAAGTTCAATTTATTAAGCATCCACACAAATGTGGGTTTTAATATTGAAAAATACCCAACTTTTACAATTTCAAGTTTCAGTGCTTTGAGCTACAAAACCAGGAGCATGTAATAATGAATTCCTCTAACACATTCAATTCACAGACTTGCAAAGGCAGAAGGAATGCCAGAATTATTAAAATGTGACCTCCTGTTTAACATAGGTTTTGGGTTTCCCTGATTTAACCTCTTTCAGTCCAGTACCTGGGGGATTTCCTTTAAGAAAAACACCGACGCCGCTGTCTCACGGAACACAACCAACAAAATCCGCAAGCAGCCAGCCTACTTCTTGAGTTTCTTTTGAGCAGCCTTCTTCTTGACCATTTGTAGCCTTTTCATGGCGTTGAGCTGGGACTCCTGCGAGGTGGGGCCCTTGAGGGACGCGGACTGACTGCCGGTGTCTGCCGTGGCTTTGCCGGCACTGCCCGCGCTGCCGCCCGCGGCACCGCTGCTGCCGTTGCCGCCGCCGCCCTGGCTGCTGGTGCTGGGGGCGGCGCTGCTGGGGCTGGGGAGCCCTGCCTTGCTCACGTTGTCGCTGCTCACCGAGCGGCTCAGCGTCGTCTTGCCCAGGGTCAGCGGAGGGGGAGGCTTCAGCTGGACGGGGTTCGCGCTGTTGTTGGCAGAAGCTATTTTTGACCCCAGTCCTGTTTTTGAAGTGGCCAGCCCTGACAAACCCACGGGTTTCTGGTTATTTGAAGAAGCTGCAGGTTTCCCACTGGCACTCTGCGCTGTCGATCCCAGTTTGGCAGTTGATGGGTTGGCAGAGGAGGTTTTGGCTGCAAAAGCAGCCCATCCTGTAAGGCCACTCGTTGCTGAAGAGGAAACGCTTGTACTGGCAGAGTTCCCCGAAACTGCTGCTGAGGTCTAAAATAAATAAGCATTCTTATTATAGCAGCATCTATTTGTGTAACACATCACAGCAGGAATACACTGAGCCTCTGTTACAGTTCTTTTCCCAGGAATACCCAGTGGACAGTATTTCATCACTGGTCACCACAGTTGAAAAGTACTAACAAGAACAGGAAAGGATGCCAGGTGCAGCCAACTTTTAATCTCCCAGGCACATAGAACAAATAATACCTTTTCTCCCCTTTCTTCTGTACAGTTAGCAGGCTACCACACAGCACTGTGATCCCTCCATAAACAATTAAATCCCAAATTTGTGAACTATAAAAAAGGTGGTGGCTTAGCTTCCTTTTTATGTTTACTGTTGTTACCTGGTGTCACTTTTTAACAAGCTGACAGCTGCTCAGACAAAAACCAGACACTGAGCAATTAAGTACTGCATTTATTACAGTCTTATTGTCAAAGTAGCAGTATCTGAACTGTTTCTTTTCCTCTTGGTTCTTAGAAGCCTGTACCACAGATAGAATTAAAAAAAAAAAAAAAAAATCACTGGACATTTTTCCTGCTGCCTCTGCCCATTTAGGTACTGCAAAAGACAAACTTCCTGCAAACATGGGTTCCCTTGCCTGCAAAGCACTGTGCTATCCACACTCACTGAGTTCCCACACCTTAAACCCTGTAATCCCCAGGCTTCAGGTGAGGATGATATGTTGAATTAAATCAGAGTTACACCAAATGGCAGAGTCAAAACGAAAACTAAACCCCTCTATTCAAGTAATACCCCTTTTATTGTATATCCAGACAGCTTCTAAACAGTAAAGATGATGGAAAAAATCAGGCCCCAGGTCTTACAACCTGTTTAGGCACATAACTAACTTTGCTGAGGTTAAAAAAGTCCTTCACAAGTGTAAGTGCTAGAGCAATACCCATCCTATTATTCATGATGGTTTACACCCAGGCAGAGCAATGACAAACGTAACTTTGAGCACAGGAAAAATTGCTTTGATTTTGAGTTGAAGCTGTGTTTTCCTAAGAAATGGTCATGCTTTATTAGACTACTCTGTTATTTATTACACTGCTTCTGTTTTACCACCTTTGACCAACTTTTGACAATATTTTAACTTGGAAAAACAGAAACATGAGGCAAGACAGAACCACAGAAGAGAATCATAGAATGGTTTAGGTTGGAAGGAACCTTAAAGATCATCTAGTTCCCACCCTCCTACCATGGATGCCACCCACTAGATCAGATTATATCTAAGAAGCTCCTAAATTAAATCGCACAGAGTCAGCAACACTTTCCCTACTGTGGAATCACAGAACTGTCTAGGCCAGAAAAGACCTTCAAGATCATTGAACCAAGTGTAAACTCAGCACTGTAAAGGCCACTGTTATCATGAGGAGAAGCCTTCCAAGTGTCAAAATACACCTAAGTTACTTGACTAGAGAGAGCAAATAATGCATTTTATACAAGTCATAGAATCATAGAATGGTTCAGGATGTGGAAAGGACTTTAAAGATCATCTAGTTCCCACTCCCTGCCATGGGCAGGGACAACTTCCACTAGACCAGGTTGCTCAGAGCCCCACCCAGCCTGGTCTTGGAACACTGCCAGGGATGGGGCATCCACATGTAAAGTGAGGATTTTTCCCCCACGCTTTCAGTTTTTGTGCAAACCCAATATGTTGTGGTACTACTCAGTCCACATGGTGTGGCAGACTATTTTCACTTATGGTTCTTGTGTGAAAAGACAGGTCTAATTGAAAAAAACCCTATTATCCATGCAGTGAAACAAACTCTTCCTCTGGTAAATTTAATCTACATTACCTTGACTTCTGTTCTCTTGAATGCCAGAAAAGCTGGTGGGGTCTCAGGTTTTAACTTGATTTCTGGTTTCTTGACCAATGGATCCTTCAAAGCTGGTGCAACTGAAACCACTGCAGGAGCTGGTTTTTGAGGTGGTTTTTGTGTCTTCTGAGCCTGTGTAAGTGGGAGGAAAAAACCACCTCAAATTAGTTATGGGCCACAGAACATGGACTGTTTTGACTGTTAACAAAAAGCACGAGCATTTTGAGATTGCAATCTAGCCTTTACAGTTTCAGGTTTAATGGTCCCTGAGAAATGAGGCAATAGGGGGTGTGGAGATAGTGCTGGGTATGGTATTTGGGACAGGGTCCAGCCAAAAAGCATCCTGAATAGAACTTGCTATTTCAGTGTGGAAAGAGTGGCAGTGTTGATGTTTGGAGAACAGGAAAGCACTGGGCCTTTACAGGAATAAGGTGAAGACAAGTGAACTTGCAGAAGACGAGGACATGGTCCAGCAGTACTGGGATGTAAGCTGCAAGGGCCTGCTAAGAAGTGGCAGGCAAAATGGCAGAATTCATGCCAAAACAAAAAAAGGAAAGGTCATATTGAAGGCAACTGCTCAATGGCTAAATTGGCTACCCTGTGCAGGAACTGACCTCAAGCAAACACTCCTCTGAGTTCAAAGGCCTGATGATCATCAGGATAATCATGTATTTCAGTCAATGTTGGTATATCCTAGGCCAGGATCTTATTTTGCCTTCTTTTCTTGTTTCTCAGTAGAGCCATTTCAACAGATAATACTTGCTAAGTTACCACAGAACAGTTTCAAAACACATTTTCTGCTGTATGAAAGGGTGTGATTTTAAAACATCAGAACTAAAGTCACTAATGTTGCATGCACCCAAAGATGCTGTCTTATGTTTCTCATAATGAGGTGAGTGGGATTCTGGTAGGATCCTGTTCAGTTATGCAGATAAATCAAAACAACAGCTTTTTGCCTTTTTTTATTTTTAATTTTATTTAAAGTGGAATGTGCTACCCTCAGCTTATTTTTGACCCTAAGAACATTCAACACTTCAGATCTGGACTGAAATTTGCAGTCTCATCCTACAGGGAAAAAACCATTCATATCTAAAGTTGAGAGAAAAACTAAAACTGCAGGGCTATTACTAAAAGCTGAGTATCACCTGAAATAAGAAAAAGGTTTTACCTGCTGCTTGCCAAGTAGGAAATAATCCTATTTCACTCTTCTTCACTCACCTTCTGAATTTTAAAAAGCTTTGTTTAAGAAGCACATTACAAAATACTCTGCGATGCTACATTAAAAACCACAGCTGCAGCAAGGGAAGCACTGCTGAGAAAAATGGGTCTCCAACACGCTTCCTAAGCCTTGTCTAACCCAGGAAATACTCTCACACAGTAGAAATAGCCTGCTGTATTCAAATAGTGCTCACACGAGACAAAAAACTGACTCCTACCATTCTCTTCATCTGCCTGGTACAGCGGGCACAATACCAGACAAGTCGAGGATCATTCACTTCCTTGTCTGTCACCTGAGGTTTATGGCAATCCTGGTGGTAGAGATTATGGCACTCCTGACACTCCACTAGCTGATTCACAAAAGTAACTGTCATTTGCCTGCAGAGCAAATAGTTAAGAACAGATTATGGGAGAAAGCACTTAGAGGATTATCCAATTGTTGAAAATTTTGCAAGGCTTAAGATAAAAAATAAAAAATATTTTTGCTTTCACGTATATTTTCTACCTGTGGCAAGTTAAATGTATTCCTTTTCTTCCTGTATCTCTTCCTAACTAATATTTTAGAAATTTGGTATTTTTTACAGGTAATTTATTTTAAGAAATTTGAAGACTTCCATTTTATTAAACATGTGTATACAAGAGTCTTGACTTCCCTGTTTGATTTTTAGATTAGAAATGTAAGTCTTGCCCGCTTTGGTTCACCTGAGCATTTTATTGGTACATCACAGTATGCCAATTATGACTTCCTCAATATATTAGCATATGAAGGCCTAGTCTCCATTTGGATAATTTTGCTGTCAGCTGCAGAGCAATACAGTTCAAGAACAAATAATTTCTCAATGACAAGCCTGTAGGAGTGCTTTCTGCTGCAGTATTTAAAAGCACCATCACCCAAGCTCTACGTTACTTCGGAGATGTTTTATTAGCCATCCCTTTGGTCCCTACCTCATAAACAGACACGTGGAATTCGAGATAATACCAGAATCATGGAGAGATGGAATAGAAAGGATTAATTGTGCAGTCCTGCCTTGAAGCAAGCATGCAAGCTGGTGATGAGGGCTTCATTTTGCGTGGGCCTTGCTGAAAGTAATCACACTGTATAAATGACACATTAGTGATATATACATGGCTGGGAGTCTGCCTGTGAATTAGCCAAATACCATTTTCCTAACGATTCCTTCTTTCAGATGACAAATCAAGCTATTTAATTGCTAAGCTGCTTTTGCTCATATCCCCGAGGAGCAGGTACCCAGGTAACCATGGAAACTCTATTTGTAGATACATGGGGAAAGGTAATCCCTTATTTCTTTATATCACAGAAAAACAAAGTCTGAAGGCATTGTCCATATAAGTACTGGAACATTTTCTAAGAAAGATTTCTCTTTTAAACAGGCTACTTAAAAACAGAGGGCGAAACTTTCCTGAAATTCTAGGGTCCATTATTTTACACGCAGGATATTTAAAAGACATTTATTTGTTTTTTATTCCTAAATAAACTGGATCAGAACAAATGGTCTCAAAGAGAGAGACTCACCCTATTTTAAAATTACAAAAACCAATCCGACTGATTAAAAATTCATGAACTCTTCATGCTCAGAAACAAGTTAAACCACTTACTTTTAAATTATAAGATAACTAAGAAACAAACCTAATGATTTTTTACCTTCAAAAACCAACCAACCAAACAAGTATTCATAGCAAATCAGGTTGTTATTTCCAAACCAGTCTTTTAAAAATATTTTTTAGGAGGAAAACTTCACTATCATCTACAAACTGCATGAAGTATTTCCTCTTCGTACAACTGAGGAGCCAGTGAGGAGTCACCATAACACGTGAGTTGTCCTGTTTTTCCAAGGCCTACAGGTACTGGAGAGGATGAAGTTATTTTAATACTCTCTCCCTCCTTATGCCTTAGTATAAAAGAACAGCTGACTTGATATAAAAGAACAAGAAGAAAAACACCACAGGCATCAACATTAATTACTCCTAATCATTATGAAAATACATTTGACACTTGGCAAATCTTGAAGAAACCTTTCATGCCTCTGCTTTAGTTTTTACATCTATAAAAAGGAATAGTTAATATTCAAATGCACTTTTTTTGCATTTGTGAACCCACAGCTGGGTTCTTGCTAGCTTGTCTTTTCAAACAATATAAACATAAATTCTTGCTATGAACTCCACTTACTCTGCAATTTGACTTGTTTTCATTCACAACTGGTTGAATAATTGATTGAGTTATTAAAAGATGTAATTTTAAAAATGTACAGGAGTGTTATTATTTTGGGTCAAGACGATTACCCCAAAAGGGTGCATATTTTGAAAGCAAGCAACAAAGAGAGGAATACTGTCTGACCAATGTGCTGGATTCCGAACTTTAAAGCACAAGTCCTCTGAAAAACATTCACTCCAGCGCGAGCTGGAGATGGGGAACCATGTGACATCAGTTTCAGCAGGTTCCATGTAAAACGAAAACAATCCTGAGTGCTGGGGTGACTGTTGCCACTCTCTCTCTAATGAGTTGTTTCTTCCCCTGCAGTGCTTCTCCCTCTGTCTGGCATCAGAGACATTTTAGTTAGCCAGGGTAGATACATATTTTGCAAGAATACTCGAGTTGGTGACCATGAACAGGCAGAAGCAACGCCTTCAGCAGCCAGGTGAAACAGCTAACGGAACCATGTATCTGGCCTGTCTTGGCTACACTGGGCACAGGAGTTTTATTTCCTTTATTTAGTTTCTTTACTTTGCAGGCATTTCTCATTATGCCTGTAAGTGTTTTTCTTTGCCAAGGAAGACAGAATTAATCATCCACAGCAGGTCAAGACTGTCTAAACAAAACTTCTTTATTTCCTCCTGCCAAATAAGGTAATACCTTACTATTTTTAGTAGCATTTTAACATCACTGAATGGGGCTCTGCCTCTTTTAGGAGACAGCAAAAATGGAATTTGCAGGAAAAACGGTAAAGTTCAGATATTTATATACTTCTTCCTTTTTCAGTGTCTATAATAAGAAACCAAATATTTGAGCTAACACATGGGAACAACATGAAATCCCATCAGTCCCCAGCTGGTCTCCCGTATAATCAGCTGTAACTACAGAAATTTATCCTCCATGCACTGGCAACATCTCCCTATCAGCACAACAGGAATGACCATGGAAATGATGGAAGAACAAAGTTATAAAGCACCATTTCCCAATGGACTCAAGCTGAGCTAAAACACATACTGCTGCCAAAGACCTGTCCCACCCTCTTCTCTGTTCTGGCTCTACAGTCCTGCATCCTGCATCCATGTGCCAGTATAAGCATTTACTCCTACTGAGCTGACTGAAACCCAAACCTACTGAAAAAGCCACGTGGAGAGCTGATCCAGGGGCTGATTTAGCTGATCACAAACTCTCCTGGCAATACACGCCCCTAAACAGTCCAGGGAAGGAGGTACAACTGGGAGAGCCAAACTGTTCCTTTTGGCAGCAATGGGGGACTAACAAGGATACAAATGATCTGTGAAACCAAATCCTGATATGAGTGATTTGATCCTAGGGTAGTTATTCAGAAGTATTTTATACATCTGTTAACACTAAAAGTACTGCTAGTGCCATGTTACTAAAACCCAGTTTTAGAGCCCTTAATGGAATGGAAAAACAACCTCTCTTCACTGCAAGAGATATTTACTGAAAAAACATGGCTATGTGTAAACTAAGGTAAAATGATGAGGAAAAGAAGAGCAACACATACAGATCTCATACTAATGCCACTTAAAAGTGTTTTCAGATGAGAACTGATTTTTTAAAAATGCTTATCACTAGCCATTACTTGTTTTCCAATAATTAAAAACTGGTATTTCTCACTATAGGTTTTGCATCACATCTAGTTTTATTTTTCACTTGCCCTTTCCTGCAGAATAAAAGCTGGTTCACTCTCTAAAAGTTCCATTTTCAAGAAACCATTCATACTCATGAAGGAGGCTTAAACGTATTATCAGTTTTGGATATGTGCTTAAGTGATTTCTGGAATAAAAATGACGAGAAGCATTAACTCAATGGTACACAATTAAAAAAGGTAACTGCACCTAGCTGCAATGAAGCAATGTTGACTTACCTGCAAACAACACAGGCTAATCCCATTTCCATAGCAAAGTCATCAGCACTGGTTTCCTCAAAGCTAGATAAATCAGGCATGGATAAATCCTTGCTCGTCTGAACCGTAATAGGAGAGGAACGAGCCTCTTGCTTCTCTACCCTGGGCTTCTTTGGTGCATCAGCTCCTTCAGCAGGATCCCCTTTTGTCTATTAAACACACACACAGAGAATGTGAAAATGCAAAAAGCTAACAGATTATTAGAATGAGTTAAAATGGAACAGTTAGATTAGCAGTATAAGAAGGTGTACTTCACACAGCATATTTTCTTTAATTACATATTTTCTTCAAAATATTTATGAACTAGAAGCTCAAGTCCACTTCTTGTACTTCACCTCAAAATCCTTGAAAAAGCTTTGGGAATACCACATTTCAACTTACTTACTTTTAGTAATCTCTCATGATATGATCTCTTATGACTTAAAACACAGAATGGTTTGGAAGGAACCCCTTAAGTCCAACCTACCCACAATGAGAAGGGAAAACAATCACAGAATAATTATAAGACATTTGTTAGATAGCCTAAATGGCAACATGACTGGTTAATGCAGCTCACAGGCTGGGCACCATAAGATGAGTTGAAAAGAGGAGCTTTTGTCTACAATTTCTTTCAGTTTATTAACCAAGTTATTTCATTAGAGCACAAAAATTACTTACTTTATCTGCAGATCTCTTTTCTGTTTCTTTTTTCACCTTTTCTGATGCAGTGGGCTTGCCATTGTTGTTGCCAGAAGGCAAACTGGATGAAGCTTTAGGCTCTTGCTTAATGGGTTTGGTAACAGATACTTTTGGTTGCTCTACTTCCTGAAAACAGAAACAAAAATTGAAGCCAAATTCTGCAATTGAGTTCCTACCTAATTTGCAATTAGTGAGGTAACAGGATAGGCAAACAATATGCCATACAACACCGATCACCTACATATACACTTTTCAAAAAAAACTTTTCTTAAAATATTTTCATATCACATCAACAAATTAGTGTTTAATTTGCAAACAATTAATAAAATCTCCCCTTACCACTCACTTTTCTAAGGAAAAGGTGCTCTTTTTCCAAAGACAGTTCCTCTTTGGAACATTAATTAAAAAGGAGACATTTCTGCTTTTGAAACTCAAAGAGAGAATGAACACAAATTTTCAGATGGTTCTGAGGACAAAATTCAATATAAGCTAAAAACATAAGACGACATCTGATGTAGCCAGACATCAATACTTCATTCCTTCATGGAGAGAAATATTGACCTCCTCTTAATCTCAGTCCATATTCATCTATCAGATTAATAAATTTAGATCTCAACAGAAATCAATGCTTCTCATTAATGACACATTAGTGTCAGCAATGGAAAATATCCAAGAGAGCCTGTAAATGAGTGACCAATCACACTGATGGGCACGAGCAAGGCACCCCCTCCCAGCTGGTAAGATGGGAGCCATTCTCTGCTGTATATTGAGACAGGTCCTAAGGCCTGAGCTTCAGCCCTCCAAAGTTTGTTGATTTGACTGTGGTAATCTTGTGCTCCCTACTCTGTTCTTGGATTTCACGGTCAACCACAAATTAACCCTGCAGCCTGCGAATGCAAGGAAAGGAATTCTTGTACTTTTTTTTTCATTCCTGACCTTTGCAGTCCTGCTGATATTGGAGAAATACTGAAAAGAGGAGAATGAAAGATTTCTTCCTCTGGCCTGAGCCTCAGTTTCACCTGAGGGCAGGCGACTGCCAGCCAAGCTGTTATTAGAATTGGCTTCCCAAACCTCTTTGCACTCTTACTCTGCTCCCTGCTTCCTCTTTAAACCACACATTGCTCCTTTGAGCTCTGACACAGAGGGCACCTGAGAGTTTTGAGACCTGTGTTACGTTTCAGGGAGTTAAGATGAACAGAAAGGAGTTAGACCACACAGTAAAGCATGATGTACGCTGAGCAGTACTAGCGCCTTTTAGTTATTTGGAACCACGTAGAAATGAAATATTACAAAGGTATCAGCACACAGACCATCAATAGAATACACCAGGCTGACTTGTGGGCATCCTAGGGGAGAACAAGACCTCGTTATCCATATGGCAATACACAGCAGCAAGAGGATGTCCTGCTTGGCTATTTCCATACGCTCATCTCAGATTCATATATTCTCTCTAGCAGGTGTTCAGTGATTTTCAGTAGATGAAAAATAGTGTTTGTCCATTGGATAGCAATGGTTTCAGCCTGCAAATCATTTCTGCTTTGAACCATTTGGTGTTTTTCACATATGACTTCATCAACAGAATTTAATGAAAAGCGATACAGCTTTATAGGTAAATAGCTTATTTTGTTTCTTATTTATCTGTGGCAAAGCTAATCTATATTTTAAAGACCTTTTAGCTCTGAAACGTATCTGCAGAAATACGTAAGTTTGGGTGCACCTTACACAGCATGTCTGATACACTGCTGAATCTCTCATTTAAGTCTTGGTGCATCAACAAGGTAAAGAGATTTTTTTCCCATTAAATTCCATTTATTTAATGGATTATGTTGTATGAAAAGGGGAATGATGAATACGAACACTCCATAATTACTTTTTCTTTTCCCTCAGCTTCTGATTCTCTTTAAACTTTTCAGCTATAAAAGAGGAACCAGGAATAGCAGGAGCTTTATTAAGGCACACAAAAAGGACCCTGCTCTCTGACACCAGTACCTTCTGAGAGGGACGATAGCTTGAGTCAGTTCCTCTGGCCAACGACTCGTCAAGAAGTGCTTTCAGCTTTTCAGCAGAGTCCTTACTCTTTGAGTGCAAAAAGCCCAGGGCTTTCAGAAAAATGGGATCCAGCTCCAAGTTCACTGTAGCAGCCATAGTTGCGTCTTCAACGTGAGTTAAAAGAAAAGAAAAACAACGACAACTTTATTCATATGGCACATAATTCAAACAGCATGTGGCTAACAGAAGATTTCTTTTTAAAATGAAACGATATTACACCACAGCAATGATTATATTAATTAATTAATTATCATTAGAAGATGACTGTGAACTTCAGTGCTGCAGAACTTTAAATATGACTGGACATCTGAAATGTCAAATTCATACTTTGGCATATATGAAATTGAGAAACTAAACTCATCACACTTACAGTAAATGAAAAAAATATTTCATATTCTTGGTATTTTATACATAAAATATATTGACAAGTATACAAAATAAATATTAACTTCAAGAAAAGCAATTACCACCCTTCTCCTTAACACTTTTGCACATACACTGATTTCTAACTCATTGCTCATGTAAGAGTAACTAGGAAAAATCTTACTTGTAGAAAAATTAACTTCTGAAAAAAACAGCTCATTGTACCATGTAAGATACAAACAGTTAGTGTATTATTTTATATATATAAAATACCTGAAAAATACATTTTTATATTTAGCTGAAGCAGTGAAAAATTTGTAAGTCAGATTGTGACTTATCCATGTCCTCATGTGACAGTCTAAGTTTAATGTGAGATAACGAATATCCAGGGCTGCGAGATGCCACAGTGTCCATGTAAATGGAATGAACCAAGGAAAAGGTTACAACGACTTGAAAAAAATGTTTGCCTCATAGCAATAAATTCCTGCAGTCCAGAGCATTCTGTGTTAATTTCCTTAAAAAAATTCTAAGGAACTGCATTTACATCAGAAATTGTACCTACAAAGATAGATAGCTAACTTAAATCAGTAAGTAACAATTAATAATTAAAGAAATAACATTGGAAGTTTCCCTATCTTTTCCAAAAATGTATGAGAAGCATTATTGTTAATAATCCCTTTAAATCTCATTTAAAACACATCAGGATGTTTGTGGGTTTGGGGATTTTTCTACAATAATCTAGAAGACATTCTTGAAAAGCCTTTCATCAGTTCTGCTCAAAAGCACTGCCTGGACAGCTTTTTCAGCTGAAGCTTCCAAGGTTTTGTCTGATGAATTCCTTTTGATATTCATGGCAGTGAACTTTTACCTCTCTGGCCAAAACACCAGGAGTGGCAGGCTGCTCCCTCAACACTTGCCTAGAAGTCCCCAGGAACCTTTATCTCCTGCTGAGCTTTCACGAGACACCAGAGAATCGCTTGACTGAGACCATCAAGGAGTTCAACATACAGAACTTCATAGGGATTTTATCAATGGACCCAGCAGAGAGTTAAGAAACCTCTTCAAGAGTCTCTTCTCTCTTCCTTAATCTTTGCTACTTGACAAATCATTTTCTGGTGGCCACAGAACTTCTGCTAGGAAGTGCTACACACCAGCTACTCAGCTGTATCACTGATCAAGCACAGACTGCAGCGCAAGCCCCATCCAGGCAATTCGGTCTCTCTCTGATGATTACAAAAAGTGAATTCACAGAGCACGGAAAGCACATACCCTCTTTTTTTTATGCATCTATCTCTGATAAATGTTCAGGCTGCTCATGAGATCTGTGGGTAGGTTATGTCCCGCATTTCTTTGTTCTGTGAACGTGCCTTCCAAGTGTCAGTACCACATACTCTTAAACTAGGACTCTGCTAAACCCTCTGTTGAATGAAAACGGTAGAATCGAAACACTAATTCCAGAAATTTTGTAGAACTCCCTGTCAAAAAAAAAATCCTTTAAGTTCTTCTCTGAGGGAGAGAGGAATTCTACAAGGAATATATGCTTGTGTACATGAGAAACAGGCAGCCTCAACAGCCATTCTCTAATATTTAGAGAACAAGTGTAAACATAATTCAATTCTCATCTCTCTGAAGGTAACACTCCCCAGATTTGTTTCTAGCTCTAGCTTTTTAAAGACAGATATTGAAAGGAACTGTTAAGACTCCGATTTCAAAACGGTCCTCTGTATTTATTCTTTTATTTGGTATGCAACTGCAGCAATTCTTTCTCTGTTCTTGAGGGTAATTATAATGTCACAGGCTACTACAGTTACAACTAACACATCACAAGAAATTTCTCATGAGAAGAGAAGAAACTGGTCGTAGTAAACAGTTCAAGTATGCTCAGTTTAGGCACATATTTTCAAATTAAAAATAATCTATTTGTGAGTTGCAGAAGGGAAGTATATTCAATGGAAAAATGAACACATCAATAACTGTCCTAAAAGTAGCATCATCTGAAAAAAGCAAATTGATAATTATGCTTTCCTTATGGGACCATAATAACATAGCTGTCAAACAGGCTAATACCAATAACTGTCCTGGTCCAAAAGGCAAATTATTGCTTCTGGTAGTGGCCCTTCCCAGATGTTTACAGATCAAGCAGTTTTTAAGTATCAAACAGTGGTTTGACACTTCTAAACCTAAGATCCAGTTTCATTCATTCATGTTTTCATTCACAAAGTGCTCCTCTGGCAGTCAAGTCAGCACACATCAATGTGATAGCCTTGAGAGAAGGACAGCAGAGTGTTTTAATGATGATGCCATAGGTTATTCTGCAAGACAGACCTCCTTGACTTTCTTCTCGAAGTGGAATCTTTGTACAGGAAATAATTCAAATGCTGTTTAGGAAAAGAGTGAGCATGACACTCTCTTTTCTGTAGCAGTTTGATAATGCAGCTGTGAGATCAGAGGGCTGTGTTAAAACCCTTGAACCCTAAGCAGAACTGGTTTTGCACAAAGCAAGCACACTCTCTTGCAACCCAGCATTCACCCATCAGCCTAACCCTAAAAGCACCCTCCTCAACTTAGGTCTCTGTTACCTCCCAAGGTGGACTATTCTAAGTGTTTTAAATCCCTGGGGAAACACAGATGTTAATCAGTGGGTTGTTATTCTTAAAACATCCTACAAGTTTTGGATTCTTTCATTTCTTGAGTATACTATTGTCTTCTGCCAAATACAATTAACCTTAACTGTGCACTCCACAGAATACGTGGTTTTCCAATTTAAGACTTACTAGATTTATAGGGTGTAGGAGCCCTCTACTTTTTTCATTCATTTGCCATCTACTGTTTTGCATGCCTGCCCATGTATTATCTTATTCATCACAACTCGCAGCTAAATGGATTTACTCCCATTACATTTTCATATATGGTCATTATTTTCATCCATCTGTTTCTGAACTCCTATTCCTATTATTTTCTGAGGCAGGTGTACTACTAAATATATTTTTCCAAGAAAGTATACATATATTTATATTGCAATGCTCTTTTCAAACCCATTATTTTATAGACTCATCAATATTTTCATTTTTTACTGCCACTGATGATTAAAAGGCCTTTCACTCATTTCCTTTTCACCTACCTTCAAGATCTGTAGCAGTTACCTTAAAACCCAGTCACATGAACCAACAGCTTATAATTCCTTCCAACACACTCACTGCACTGTTTTTCACTTACTACCATAAAATCAATTCACTTTTCCCCTGTCCCTTTGGATCGATCCTTCTGTTCCTCAGAATTTACCTTTTTCCTGACTACAACTATTAACAGTCACAGTGGTAGATTTTGCTTATTTATCAAAAATGCCTCTTCCAGGTCACTTTCAGATCTAATGAAAGTCTTAAGAAAGTAGATCAAGGAAAATCTTAAAAGCAGGGAAGAATGAACTTCTATTTTCAGTTTTTGTTTTAGTATCTTAATCAGGACTTGATTTATGACAGCATAATTTCTCAGTTACTTTCCACAAGGGACATTTCAAAACTCACACACTTCAGTAGTCTGGATAACTGTATTAATGAGAACAATTGTATTAATCAGTTCTAATTTCTTTGTCATCTTCTACAAAGAATCTTCTAAGACACATGTAAGATCTCCTGCTGTGGAGTTACTAGTACTGGCATCCTTAATTTTACATTCCATTCTACAACACATTTTATAATGTACATTTAAATCAGCATTCCAATCAATGTCACTGTAACCAGCTTATCCAAAATTTTTAACATTACACTACTGCCCTGTATTTGCTGTTTTCTCCACAGAAACAGTGAATTATTTAGGAAATACAGAATCATTCCTTGTGGAAGGGACCCCACGTGGTCACCCCTGTGCAACCTCCTGTTCAACGCAAAGTCAATACTGAATTCAGACCAGCCTGCCCAGGACTTTTCCAGTTGGATCCTGAAAATCTCCAAAGACAGGAATGCAAAAATCCTTCTGGGCAACCTGTCCCAATGCCTTGCTGTCCTCATTTCCTTGCTTTGAATTGGAGGTTCTAACTTGTGCTGTCTCTCATTCTCCCACTGTGCATCTGAGTACAAAGAAAGGCTCTATCTTTCCAATAATACCCTCAGGTAAATTAAAGCTTCCATCATATCCCCCTAAGCCCACAGCAGATGGTATCCAACACTCCCTTCATCTTGAGATCTAGCTATTTTGTCACAGAGGACAAGCCAATTGATCAGGCATGATTTATCCTTGGTAGACCTGGCTTTTCCCAGTCTCCATCTGTTCCTTCTTATGCCTACAAATGGCTTCCTCCATGATCCTTCCACAGCAGGAAGGAATGAGGCTGACCAGTCTGTAGCTCTCTTGCTTGTCCTTCTTGTCCTTTTTGAAGATGAGCTTAAGATCTGCCTTTCTCCAGTCTTTGGAATCGCCCCCCCGACCTCATGGCCTTTAAGAGGTGACAGAAAGCAGCTTTGTGAAGACCCTGTCAGCTGTTGGCACCCTTGAATGCAGTCCACCTGGGCCCATGGACTTAGCAGGGAAACAATCCTGCTTCAATCCTCTTCCACAACTTGTAGTTCCCCCTCTCCTTGAACTCTGCCTTGTGGCAAAAGGCCTTGGAGACCTTAGAGGTCAAGTCTGTGGCAAAGAAGACATCAAATTTGATCCTTATTTGTGTCTGCTGTCACTAACACGCTTGTTCTACTCAGCAGCGGCGCCTTGTGACTCCTTTTCCTGCTAAAGGGCGCGATCCTTGTGGGTGCCTTTCAACTCAGGACATTCTATGATAATTGTACCTGCACAACTGAGATTTGCTAAGCCCTGCTACCACTGAGCTTCAATATTCTGCAGAAAATGGACCAGAAGATGTTTCAACACGTCACTGCTCATTGGCTCAAGCCACTGCTAAATTGAGTACAGCTCCACTACTGCTTTCACCTTTCCCTTTTTCAATATCTATTGAAACTTATCAAGCGTACAAATTCCTGGGTATCATCCTCCTGCTAATTTCTCAGGGAGAGAAGCAAACTTTAGTTAAAACCGAATTTCTGAAATAGTTACGCCAAAGCAATGACATGACCCTCTGCAACCTACGTGCTGCAAACTTCTCCCTGGGATTTCTTTCTAAGAACGAAGGAAAGGCCTCTCATTTGAAAGCAACACTTTAAACTGCTTAAAAGCATAAAATATCACTCTCCTACACCCATTACTGCCCCGCACGGGCTTCCTCAGGGCCGCGGCTCCGGGAATGCCCGTGTGCCCGTCCCTTGGCACCATCGTGTCCCACAGGGACAGCGCGGCCGCTCCCGGCATCGCAGGAGACCCAAAGGTCACCAGGGTCCGAGGGTAAGAGCCGCCGAGTGCGCCTGAGGGCTCCCCTCTTCCTCCCTCCTGCCAAACGCCCTGTTACTCCCACCCAAACTTACTCTTCCAAGCTTTTTTTTCTCGTCCCAAACCCCTCTTCCCACTCCCAAGTCCCCTCTTCCTCCTCCCTCTCAAATTCCTTTTTTCTCTTCCCCAGACCCCTCTTCCCTCTCCCAATCTTTCTCTTCCTCCTCTCCTCCCAAACCCCTCTTCCCCTCCTCCTAAATCCCCCTTCCTCCCATCCTCCCAAACCCCTTTCCCCCTCCCAACCCCCAAATTCCCTCTTCCTGTTGCCAAACCCCCTCTTCCCTCTCTCAACTCCCCTCTTCCTCCCTCCTCCCACACTCCTTTTTCCTCCTCCCAGTCGCCTTCTCCCTTCCCCCTCCCAACCCCAAATTCCCTCTTCCCTCTCCAAAACCCCAGATTTCCTCCTCCCAAGCCTCCCCCGTCCAGGCCCCGCAGCACCGCCCGCCGGTGCCTCACCGGAGACGAGAGCGACGAGAGGGGGGAGGCGGAGGCGGGAGGACCGGCGGGTCCGCCGCCACCGCAGTCCCCCCGCGCCGCGCGGGCCGCGGGCGGCAGTTCCGGGNCCGCGGGCGGCAGTTCCGGGAGGTGGGTGCGGGCCGGGGCGGGGCCCGCTCAGGAAGGGGCGGAGCCGGGGCGGAAGCGGCCGGGACGGGGTAAGGAAAAGGAGCGGGATAAAGGAAGGGTAGCGGTGGTAAAGCTCTGGGGTTGCTTTGGCAGCGCTGCTGGGGGTCGAGAGGAGCTGGGAGCGGGTCTGTGAGGGAGTTCTGCCTCGGCGGTGTCGCGCTCTGCAGTAGCCGAGCTCAGGCGTGTGCTGCCGTCCTGAGTCCCGGCTCTGTCCCCCTTTATCCCGGCTCTGTCCCCCTTTATCCCGGCTCTGTCCCCCTTTATCCCGGCTCTGTCCCTCATGGCCCGCCCACGTCTGGCTCTCCAGAACCATCCACAATTTCCACTCCATTCGTGGCCCCGCCGGAAGCTCGGGTCCGAAGCTCTTCTGTGCTTCCCTCAAGGTGTGGGGATGCCCCTGAACTCATCCAGCAAACGGATCGCCTGGATGGAAATAGAACTCCAGCCTCTCAAGTTATGTGCTTTAAAGCACACATGCTGCTTTGCACTAAGTTAAATATTTGCTGCGCTTTTAAGTGACATTATATTAAACATTTCTCAAATGTTAACGCGTCTGCTTAACAAAAGTTCCGTTTTGCCATGGAGCAATCAGCAAATGAACGAGATCTTTTTCAGGGACTAAAAGGAAGCGTATGTTTATGTGCTTATTTATTTGTCTTTAATTTTTATGGGAAACACTTGTTTTTAAAGTGTTTTTTTAAAGCGATTTTCTTTACTACGTTGTTAACAGGGCAGCTGAGTGAAACTAATTAAATTGTTGCTTAGTGCGTGTTGAAAGGGAAGAGAAAACGGTAAAAAAAATAGCACATCTAGTGAAAATTACACTTACATAACGTTTATAATTTTTAAGTAGGTGTCTTTTATACCAAAGGTAGGCAACGTTATTTATCTTTGTCGTCTAAGTTACGGTACAAATCCTGCATTGATCATTGCTTCTCATTTTCCCTCTTTCAAACAGTGGCTACTGTAAATACAGCCAACAGAATAAAAATCCGTCTCTTCCCACAGAATTTACAGTCTAATTAGAGAAAAAAGTGCTGGGAAAAAATACTGTGAGCAAGTAGTGCAATGTCTTATTAGGTTTGGTTAGTTCTGTATCACATATATTATTTTATTGTGTATGTCTGTGTCTGCTTTTGTCTTAGTAAGCTGCCAAGAGATTAATAAACACATTTAATGGGTGGGTAGTAGTTATGTGCAAATACTTAAGTGAGAATGGGCAACCAGGTAGGCTGTTAAGTCTTTGAATTGAAAATCTCTGCATAAATCCACAAGGAATATAGACTCTCCAGAGCCAAAACAGCGCGGAAAAGCGCCTGTCTTGGAAACAAAAAATACAGGGAGCAACTTAGGTTGTCAGTGCTTAGAGACAAGATGTTGGGAGGAATTCTCTGAAGTAAAACATGCGAGAGGAGTGGGATGCGGCAGTGTAAGGGTGCACAGCTCAGTTGAGTGATGATTCAAGAAGGCCTTACCTTCTCACAGGAAATAATGAGGAAACAGAGGTAAAGTCACTTATAGACAGAGCTCCTGGACAGATTAATTTGGTTTCTCTTCTCTGAGAGACTTGAGAATACAGTTAACCTGACTGTAGTTTTCATTGTCACAGACTGACCTTAAAAAAACCCCAAAGTCTTACAACCAACCGAACAACAAAGCCCTTAAGGAAGAATGTCCAATTTTTTTGCTTACTCTAGGACAGACTTCCAGTGTGACACTAAACAAAAAATTCTCTTTGTGCTTTTGCTTTTTCACATATGTAACAGGAATACAGGAAACTTCTGCCTTGCAGGGCTCTTTGAGAGGAGAGTCTGTCACATGTTCAGGTACTGGTGTGGTGGAGGGACACAGGAATTATTGCAATAACCTACAATTCAAATAAATCCAGACTGAATGCTTTGGTATTCTAATGACCTGTGTAATAAGTTGCAGTCATTACAGAAGCCCATTTTGTTAAAATTGCTTCTAAGAAGTTTTTAAAAATAATTTGTAAAAACAGGTGATTAATAGTTGGAAACGATAGAATAATATACTTTGGAAAAAGAAACCTCATGAGAATTTATCAAGATATTTAGAAGGCCTGTACAGCGTGATAACGGTCAAAATAGCTGATTGTGTCCAGGAGAGTCAACCAGAAGAAAAAACTCGGTGGTGAAGTGATTGTTAAGGTGAATGTGTATGTCGAAATGGCCAGGAAAAGATGGACTTATGAGTTCTTTGAGTTCCCATGGAAAGCAAAAATAACAACCCAAATGCATATCATGGTACTGTTTAACATTGGAAGAGGTACCGTAGTCGAGAATAGGAGTTCAAATGCTAGTAACTGTGGATGTGACCACGGCAAGAGTAACTCTTCTTGATTTACCTCTTTGGCAGTGCCTTCACTATATGATTTCTGCCACAGAGCTGTACTTAAGATATTGAGTCTGTCTCAACTTCCATGCTGTCAGGATTTCCCCAGATAAAATACCTTCTGGTGAAGTAGGTATTGCATTGTGTATTGTCCTGGTTTTTGTGTGGCAGTGTGTTAATTAAAGAAAAGCAACACTATAAGCCACTGTTCTTGTTATTTAATGGTTTAAAAATATGTCATTGTAACAGATACTAGTATGTTCTTAATGTCAGGTGGACTTGATTTTATTCTTCCACTGCCTCTTTTTGGGCAATCGATTTGGCACTGTGGTAGGTAGTATAAAGTAGTAAGCGTGATGTACATGTCTACATAAAAAATCCCAAACTGAATAATCAAGATGTATCAAATGAAAACCTTTTTTTTTTTCCTCTTTAAATACCTGCATCATGTTCATGTAATTGTGCAAGGACCTTATTAATCTAGACAGCTGTGTGAAGGACTGGTGCTGTTCCAGTGTCACTCGTGCTTTATATATATGTATATAAAACCTATTCTGGGCTGGCTTAGCAGCATTTATATTTCTTTTCCTCGCTGCACTCGAGCTGTGGTCCGTGACGCCTGTTGTAAGAGGGCCATCTAGTGTCTAAAGCTTTTCAATGCCAGCTGTCATCTGTAAGGTAATGGGCAATTCTGCTGAGTGATGGAGCAGAAAAATTACTGCATCACTGCCTTATGTTAAACTCCTATGGAATGTTATCGTAGGAAAAATGTAGCTTTTAACCCAATATAACGAAAATTAATTTTAGTTTTTAATATACTGAGAAGATACTAATTTCAGCTCTGCTACTGTTGAATTCTTCTGCTTTAAAGTAATTTTGTGTTTGAGGTGTTCATGTATGTAGTATCATGTTCATCTCATGATACTTCATGAGATGAATGTTTATTTGCTTATGTCCTTCAGTTATTATCTCACCCAACTCTAGATTAATTTTTAATACTGAAACCAGTATTATTTCCCAAGGCCTAAATGCCTGCTATAAATGTCTTCTGGCAGTTACAGAAAGATGTTTGTATTAGGGCACTGACTGTTGTAGATATGTGCTCAGGAACTTGTTGTTTTCAGTAATACATGGTTAATGTTATGGGAGATTTTGATGTTAAAAAAACCCCCCTTGCTCTAAAATGTGTACACACTTAAAAATTGAAAACAAAACATTTTCTTTAGGTTTTGTTTGATGTCAGAAATGTGCTAAAATGTAAAAAAAAAGAGTAAGGTTATTTTCCTATCCATGATCTGTGTGTGAAGAGACAGTGTAGATGTGAAACCATTCTTTTCTCCCAAAAAACGGCCTGCCAATTATTCAGGCAGGATGTCTTTAGTAGCGTCTTATGTTAAAATCGGTTGTAGCAGATAGTGGAAGAACCAGTGATATAATTTTTTTTTTTTTTAAATTTTGTATTCTTTTATGAATGTTGTACTCTGATTTCTATTTCAGGAACTTCATCTCAGGAAGAAGATGAAAGATAGTGTCGCTGAAGAACATTTATATTTGGCTTTTTCTCGTCAGTACAGAGATAGTATCTTTCCTCTTCATACATCTATCTCACTGTTTTTGCTATCCTACTGTGACTGCAAATTATTTAAAGTTTTTTTAGTGCCGACTGGCGAAGATGAGGGTGATCAGTGTGTGACTAAAAACCTTGCTGGCGATCTTGAGGTCCATTTAATCTCCAGGTGTCAGCTTCCAGTGGTTGTGCAGAGCTGCAGTTTACCTGCTGTTGTCGTGAAAGATGACAAATTCTGCCGAGCTGGGCTTTCTGTGGTCTTAAGACATATAATACAGAAAACATTTGAGGCAGATCCGTCTAAAAAGGATGTTTTGGAACTCTTGGGCTTTAAGAAGACCTGCTTAAAAGCCTGTGCTGAAGTGAGTGTGTCTCTCTCTTAAATACATTAATTGGTTTTTTAATAAGCATTAAATGCTCTGAAGTAGACTCTTAATATTGATGTCAAGTAAGTTCTTTTAGTAAAAAACTTAATTTGCTTGGAAAATGCAATTTCCTCTATGGAGAAGTACCTGTATTTTGGCACAAAGATGAAAAATAATTATTTTTGAAGATACTGCTTTTTAGCAGCACAAAAAGAACCTTAATGTTAAAAAATAGGTCAGATCTTTGTTTCATGTCTAGCAGTATAAACAAGTTAAAAAGTTTGAAGTAAACTAAGAAATACCTCATTTCTTGCTAATTTTGATTTCGAGAGCACCATATATTGTTAGCCTTCACTGTCAAGGTGCACTGCTGGCTTTTGTTTAGCTTATCCTCACCAGATTGTCCAGTGCCTTTACAGCAGAGTGGCTGCCCGGCTAGGTGGTCAGTCCCTAGCCTGTACCATTCCAGGGGATAAGTCCCTCCTAGGTATGGAATATTTTATTGAATTTCATATCAGTTCCTCTCAGCCCATTCTCTAGTCTGTGCAGGCTCAGGTGAATAGCAGCTCTGTCTTGAAGTTTGTTGGGAATTTGTTGTCTGCTCTGCTCAATTCCCTGTCGTCCTTGATGGGAGTGTATTCCATCTCCCCCCTTCAGGTAAAGATGAAATGGGATAGGCTTCAGGATAGACCCTTAAAGATTCCTACTTCTAACTGGCCTTCAGGTAGAGTGTGAACCATTAACCAACACTACCCTTTGAGTTGAGATGTCAGCCCATTTATCACGTAGCAGTTTACTCATCTGGCAGCTCATCCATCTAGACTTCCCTTCCTCACTCCTCTCAGGAGGTTGAACTCCACCCTGTCATGATTGCTATTTCCATGGTTGCCATTGATTACTGTGCCTTCAACCCAGTTCACAGCTTTGCTTCTTAAGAATTGTGCAGCCACCCTAATTTTTTATCAATAATAAGGAAATAAAAATATGCTATGCTGGGTAACTGTTCATTCTGTTATATATAAGATTCAGCTTCCTAACTCTGCTGTTGCAAAAGTAATAAAGAAATATCTGCGTTTCTGAGATTAACAAAGAATGTATTTAAAGCTGAAGTGGTCCAAAAGTTACCCTGGATTTTGTTTCTCTTTCTGTAGAGACATTAATTACGTAAATTTATTTGACAGGTTAGCCAGTGGACCAGACTCTGTGAGATCAGCATACCTCTGGCTGTTGAAAGATTTTTGACAGCCTCTCCTGAGCACTGCCAGGCTATTCCTCCTGACATTTTACTGTTAGAAAAGAAGCTTGGAGAACCTGTCCGAGTACATAATGATGACAAAATTCGAAGGCAAAAACTTCAACAACAGAAGGCAGGTGCCAAGGCTGCAGTGCCTGTGCTTGGTAAAGAAGCAACAGAGGAATCAAAACCAGGGGAAGTCCGTGAACATCCACCCTCAAGTTTGGAACTGAGTGTAGCTTTCTCTAAACTGCTTGCCCAGGAAGCACCAGATGCAATCAACAGGGAGGCCCCTCACATCAGGAGAACAAAAACCTCTGACCTTCCGCTCTTGGACCACGTTTTTGCAGAAGGGCTTTATTTTACTGTGGCAGATCTTGTGCTTTTGCCATGCATCCATCAGTTCTTGGTAAGACGACAGATTCTGCAAATATTAACTAGTGTACATGTATGTTTTTTAAGAACCTAAAAGTTGTAAAATGATGTTGATTTGAAACGTATTTTGGTGTTTACAATGTGACCTTAACCCGAAATCGAAGACTTGTGTTGTTTTTGTACAAACACAAAAAACAGGGATTGATGAGATCACTGAAGTTACTTCTAAATACATAGCATATCAATGGTTAGTAAACACTCTTAACCATTAAAATATTATACTGAAATATTTTGGTACCAATTTGCCCAGAAAATAATAATTTTAAAATACTAGTACAAGTGACTTGGGCTGAACTTAAAAACTAGTTCTACAGTGGGAAAAACTTCTGTGGCAAGACTGTGCAAGAGTCCTGCTCAACACAATCTTTGTACTTATTTTTATGAGGATATATGCACAGGAAAGATTTAAGGAAATGACAACTATGTCTTTATTTCCCATTACAGTAAAATGATACAACGAGTCTGCCTCCTACCAGTATTCCTGCAGTTACTCTATGAGATTTATGGCTAAGCTGATGTCTGTTCCAGGAACATTTGCATTTTGATTTTGCAAGTTGGTTTGCCACGTTTCCCTTATGGTGTTTGAAAACAAATAGAATTCCTGGAGAAGATGCTGTTAGGCAGATTGAGAATAATAATCTCTAAAATCAAGATAATGACTATCAGATATTAATAATGTGGCAAATGTCCACTTCATAACTTCTTTAACCAATATCATCATCCTCAGTGGATTTCTTTATGATGATAGCAATATGCTGTCTTTGAATTAAGATGATGAGTTATTTTTCAGAAAAGCTTCTTAATTCACATCTGCTTTGTTTGTTTTGCAAATGACGTAATTGGAGGTGAACAGCAACTTCTGTATGGATGATACTAAACAAAAATATTAAGACAAAATGCTTCCTTACTGTTTAAAAAATGTTAATGTATTTCAGTCTTTGTTTTTCCAAGGCCTTTTTAAATAAGAGCATAACTTTTTAGAGTAATATTTGATTTACTGGTGCTAGACATGAGAAGATATTTGCATCAGATGCTTAATTGATTTCAGCAATGTAGGTGAAATCATTCTGGAGAGGTCCTGTGAGTAGCTGAGAATGCTGTATTTATTGACTTTTTATGTGTTACCCTTGAGCCCTGGTGTTCTGCAGCTTATGAACTAGGTATTTTACAGTACACTTATGTTAGCTCACACCAAGGATTGCCCTAAAAACCTGGCTTTCAGTCCAATTTTTACCTAATTTACAATAGCTCTGGGATGATGTTTGTTTCTGTTCTCTGGGGAATGATCATTTTCTAAGCAATTATACCTTGATGCCTACAGTTACCATCAAAATTGAAAAACTTGCATCTGAAAGCTTCTTGCAGGCAGTGAGTTGAAACTGCTCTTGTTGATGGAAGTGCCAGAGTTTAATTCTGTATGGAAGTGTTATTTGTCACTTGTATAACTGGACTTCCTGGATTGTGTTTAAAAAAATCACTGTAATTGCATATTCACTTTGAATTAAGGGTGTGGATAATAATGAAGTTTTAAGTGAGTATGTGTCTGGAAAATACCATCCCATAAATATGAGGAGACCTGACTAGCTGATTGTAATTGTAATTACCAAAAGTAAGATAATGAAGCTGAAGGGTTGTTTTTCATTACCTCATTTCATTGCTGTTATCCTTCTACGGTTACCTTTATTACACTTTCTGTTAGTTGTAACTGTTGAAAATTAATAGAAGTATAACAAAAGCTCAGTTCCTCATCTGGCAGAAACCACTATTCACTTTTTAAAATACAATTTAGAACACGTCATAACAAGTGTAACAGTGCCTCTTAGAATTGCTTTCCAAAAGAATTCTTCCTTAACTGAATCAATGTGGTTTTGCCCATGTTACTATAGGATATTTAATTACTGACTAAGTTACACAGTTCATCCTTCTTTTGCTCCTTCAGCTATTGCTAATTACTTGTGGTTACCCTAAGCGTATTATAAACACAGCAGGCAGGAGAGCTGTTGGAAATTTCCTGTCATTTCAGGTGTTCTTTATCAATTTCTATTTCCACACTGCGGACAGATCTGTGGAGGAATACTGGTTTTGCATCGCCTTTTCTGCCTGTTCCTGTAATCATGATTTTTAATTTTCTGTTAAAAGCAGGCACAGCATCACAGAATAGTTGAAGTTGGAATAATTGAGGTTGGAGGGCACCTCTGGAGCTCATCTTGTCTGACCACCCTACTCAGAGCAGGCTCAGCTAGAGCCGGTTGCTCAGGATCGCATCCAGTTGTATTTTGAGTGTCTCTAAGGAGACTTCACAACCTCTCCTGTAAGAGGATGATCTCCGTTGTTCTAGAACATTTGGGAATCTAAACAAAAGTTATTTAATTTCACCAAATGTATCCTTTTTAAAAGTAGCTGGACTTCATGTTAAAATGTGATTTGGGTATTTTTTTTTTAATATGTGCAACATATTCTTAAGAAATTTTTTTATTTCATTTTTTACACTTAAAATACTAATTTCTATTGGAGGCCACATTAACTCATAATCACATACACTTAATTCAGAAAGAAATATACTAGTTACCATTATTGTATAAAAACATGATCTTAAGATTCTAAAAAAGTCTGAGTAAATACATGATTAAAAAAAAAAATCAGTACTAATTAAAAAAAAAGTCACAGATGTAGTGCAAAGACTTGAGTAAAGACCAGGGATAATGTATGCCTGTTACCACATAGTCTAAGGTATTTCAGGCTTGCAGTTCCCAGCAAAATAGCTGTTGGTGGTTGAGCTTTTAAGAGGTACTTGTGGGAAAGAACATTCAGGTACCATAATGTCATGCTTAGAGTTCAGTATTCATTGCAAATTACTGCATTGGGGTTTTTTGTCTAATGACCAACCAAAACTAATCATTCCTATGTTAGGAAATAGCACACATTTAAGAGTATTATTTAAATGGAGTTTTCCTGTTATGACTGAAATTATGATCAGAATTGGTCATGTAAACCTTTTCATCCTATTAAGCAAATGGGAATTGCAGATAAAATCTAAATGGCCAGCTGGCAATTCCACCTGGAGCTCTGAACCAGCTGATTTTTGTTTTGCCATCATGCTGTGAGTGCATGTGCTTGGCATGGAGCTGAGCTCAGTTCTGTAATTCGTGCCTTTTGGTGGCTTGTTGCAAGAAATTTACACTAGCAAGTAACCTTCACATTTTATTTTTCGAGGTTTCCAGCAAGAAACAAGGCAAAAATCTGGTGAACTTGCCACTGATATCCAGCTGGTATCAAAGAGTTCAGGAAGTACCTGGAGTAAAGAAAGCTGCTGGCAAATGCAACATGGAGCTTCTCCAGCTTCCAGAGTTGATGCCTGCTCCGGGGAAACAGCGACAGGACTCCTCTTCAGTTCCTGGCGAGTTAGAAGAGGATAATGAAGACAGTCATTTTATAGGTGGTCCAAGGCCAACCATGACTAAGTTAATGGTAATTTGAGTTTTTTAATGAGTTGTTTTTATAGCCATATTGGCTTGATTTGGAGTAGGTAAAATTTATTAGAGTTGTATAAGCTGATTTTGAGAGCCTTGAACAGTTTAATATTTATTTGTCTTAAATCTGATATGCATTGACTTAGAAGTGATTCTGCTTTTTTCTTCTCTTCCGATATTTGATTCATTCAGGAATTGGGCAAAGATAGGACTGCTGGAGCCCTATCAATTATTCTGAGTAATCAATGTAACTTTCTGTTTGAATTGCAATATTGTATTTCTCTTTTAAAGATATTTGTATAAAGAATGACAAAAAACTGTTGGTTTTATGCTTGTCTTCATTATCCGGCCTTTTTAATTGGGTTGGTTTTGGGTTTTTTTTGCTGTTTGATTAAAGCTTTGAACATCTGGGAACCCTAATGAGTTTTGTTAAAGAAAACTGTCCATCATGTTCCATAATTCGATATTTTTTGCATAGAAGCTGACAGCATTTCCTAAAAAAAATGAACACAGCTTTCTTATGAGAATGAGAGAAATACATAATTTGAATGTTGTATAAAGTCATCTGCCTGTTCAGTTTCACTTAGGCTGACAGTGTTGCAGTTTGATCTGATGCCATTAAATTTAGTGAGACTTTTGATACCAACTTAGGTGGGTAAAGTGTCTTAATTTATATATTTTTCTCCTTTCATGTAGGAAAATGGAATTGAAGCAAAGTTTTCTCCTCATCCATGCCCCAGCTGGACCCTAGACTGGACCAGTCTACCATCTGCAGTCAGTCCTGGGGAAGGTGAGGGTTTGTATGTTTCTGTATTTTAACAGGGTCTTCTTCTGTTGAAGCTGCTTAACTGTTTCACAGGAAAATATGCCAGTTTTTGGTATGTTTCAGAGCTCTGTAAGACAGGTAAGCAATTTCAAATCTGTGTTAAAATTCAGTCTGTGACACATGGTGATGTAACTTCCCTCAGGTCATCAACAGCTGATGACGAAACTGGGAACAAAAGATTGACCTTGATTTCAGTCAGCAGTTGACACAACCCAGAAATCCTAACCAAGCTCAGTGCTTGGTTGTGTTGAGTTTTCCATAGAAGTAAAGGTATCCATAGATGCCTTCCATAGGAATAAAGTTACTGGAATTGTCAATATGTACAGACAGTAAAAAGAGAGTGGTAGGTCAGAATATAAAATAGTGGCAGGTCAGAATATAAAATAGGTGGCACATTGTGAGACAGAAAGAAAATGAGATACATCATGTGATTATTTCCCTGTACTGATGTATGTCATCATAGGAAATGTTTTCATTTTTTCCCTAGCAAGGCAGTGGCTGAAAATTTTGGGAAAGGGGGCTTGTTGAAATAAGACTGTTGAACAGAAATAGTGTGCTACTGCTGATTTTATGTGAAGTTTGGGAAAGAGGAGATTAAATTTAATTCGTGACCAGCCAAGAAATGCAACATCTTCTCTGTGGTTTTATTGGGCAGCAGTAGAAGGGGGGTTTTTAATCCTTTTTGGAACTTCAGTCGATCGTGGAGTCTTTGCTTGTCTTCCTGGTCCTGTGTGTGTGAACGCATTCATTGTCTTCAGGTTCATTTCCTACTCACTGCAAAGGCTTTGTGGATATTAAGATCAGTTTGGCTGGATATGATTAGAGGTGCTTCCTTTAGGCTCATCCAAAGCACAGTAAAGGGAGGGGGAAAGTGTGTGAATGTGGGGTTGGATGGTGATAACCCTTGTTGCTGCTTTATTACTTTGAGGATATATGGAGTTAGAAGCCTTTGGTACTGTCATGTTTTTTTCATCAAACATTGTGTTCACTGTGAAAGAAACAAAACAAAGGAGATTTTTTAAAACAGGAATCTATTTTTTTTTCTTTAAAACATCTTTTTATTTATTGACTTTTTATCAAACTGTGAAATTCAAGAATGAGAAGTAACTGACCCACAGTATTACAAACCCTTACTACTTTTCTCATGAGTTGAAATACTTGTTAAGCAGAAAGTACTTAAAAGAAGTGCTTTATTTATGGTATCTCATCTGAAATGAGCCATCATTTCAGTCACAGTATGCATGAGATGGTATTTTCTTATAAAGGTAGTGGTTAGTTGTGAACAAATTTATACTATTCTTTCCAAAGAAATTGCTCAAAGAGTGAATGTAACAAGTAGCAGCCAAATTCTGTAGGCTTGTAGATAGTGCCTTCTTCCTTTTTCCTGAATGAAGGAATTGTAGTGGGTCAGAAAAATAACTCCTTAGCTGAAACATGACTTAGTGTCAGGTGAAACTGGGAAGACCCCTGTACATGCACAGTAGAAGACAGAGGGGTCAATTACAGAATGTGTGAAGAATTTGAGGTGAAGAAGGTCAGTTTAAAAACTAGACAAATAAATAAAAGTAGATCAAAATAACTGCATTTTACGAGTTGCAGCTTGCTCTTACCAATTAATGGAACATGTGTAATCCTTTAACTTTATGGCTGGTCCAAACAAATGTAATGGATTGGATATAAACATAGTTCCTAGTGAATCATGTCAAGTATATAATATACTTTTTATTTGTAGTAAAAAATGGATTCATAGTATTGAATTGGCTGGAACAAATATCTGACTTGTAGAGGTGAAATTTTCCATGCACAGTTTTTATAAAGCCAGTATGGAAAATGAAAAGGCCTTTCACAGCTTCTGTGTTGGGCACACAAGAAAGGGTGTTCATTTATTGGAAGACAATGCATGCCTGCCTAGCTGAAGACAGAATAACTCTGATCAAGTTTGTTTGATTTATTCTTGCTTTGTGATTGGTAAGGAGTTGATGGCCAAATTAAATTACTGCATAAAACTGTCACAGAAAGGTTGACCCGAATAAAATGATACCCTGATTGATATGTACCCTTTGCTTGCATTCCAGTGTTCAGACTTTTGAGAAAGTTGCTAGATTTTTAGAATGCTTAGCTTTCGAAATGAGACAAAATTTCAAAAGCCCAGCAACTACTGTTCAGTGGTAAGGCTGTCCCTTAAATGGTTGTTGTGAAGAGACTTTTTACCTTGATTTATAAGCCACAGAATAATTAATACTATACTGTAAATGTGGCTTGGTTTTTTTTTCTTGGAGGGGGAGGGGAAATGAAACAGCCTTCAGGACATAGAGATAGATAGTGTTGAAAATGTTGCCTTTATGTTGTCCAGTTTTTCTAAATAATTTAGGTCGGCTGAGAATTTGTTCTAGTATGCATAACTTAGGGATTAAGGCATCAGCTGATTTGTCTACAGGTGAGATAAAACCTCTAGTCTTTCTTTGAAGACTAAATATGCAAATCCTTGTGAGACTATTTTAAAAATTCATTTACCTCTTTACTAGGGTGTTGTTTTATAAAATGACTTCTCAATCCCCAGACTCTCCTCAGCTCCTCCTACCCCCTTGCTGTGCCCAGCAACTCTTATTTTCTTTTATTTGGACAGGATCTGAAATATTAATGCCTCTGTACTCTGTTTCTTCGTATCAGCAACATTCTTTAAACTCACCAATTCATAAATTTTAAAGCTAGATGGATGGTATGATCATCTGTGCCTGTCTCCTACCTGATTCTGGCTATAAACCAAGCTTATAATTGCTTATGTCAAGAAGAATGATTCATAGAAGAATAATAATAATGGTAAAAAGACAGGTGGTTAAGGGAGGAGTGGCAGGTTCAGAGCATCATTTTATTTCTCCAGAATGGAGGTTAAAATAGATAAAATTAGATATTAGATTCTTAATCTAGATAAACTAGATTGAATTAGATATTGTAAAGTGAAAGAATAGCTTAAGAAGGACAGCAGTTTTTACAAAGAGATTTTAAAAATGTGTTGTTAAACGTATCAGGTGGACCAACAACAGCAAAACAATGTTTACATTTGTAATTTAGAAACATCTTTGAAGCTTAAGTACCTTTGAATAACACAGGCTGGAGCAATAACACAGAGCATAGTGTTCCAGTTCTGTGGAATTAACCAATGTTTTGATTAAACAGTCTTGGTGGCTACTGAACAACAGTCTTGAAGGATCAATGTTAGCTTCAGCTTCCAGAACTGATATTAAGTAAAGGATACTTCAATGTAGTGTGGCCTCTCAACAGGGAAAGAAGAAAATTTTCAAAATTTTCTAACCTGCATCATAAACGAAATTAGTTTTAAGGAAAGGAACAGCACTTAATGGTGTTATTATCTTCTAACCAGTATAAAAGTTTGTGACTTCATGTCCATGTTAAAGTTGTTTGTAATTACTCGTAGAACTGAATAATGTAATAATTGTGCAATAAATGGTGTATTAGATGCAGAGTTACTTGAGTTGAAAATATTGTCAAAATTTATTTGATATATCCGGGTTGTTTCTGGGATTTTTTTGTGAGGCTAGGTCACTGTTACTTTGTTCTGCTTTTTATATTGGTATTACCTTTTGAATATTTTGACTTGAAAGATGCTTCCCGAGTTGAGAATTTATTATGCTTAAAAATCAAAGATGGTTTAGGGAATCTGACATTTTATGAAAATTTTTGCTAATCAAGAGATGCAAATTGTATATTTTACTTTAAATGTTAAAAGCAACTGTATTTTTAAAATTAAATCCAGACAGTCATTTATTCTGTAAAACAAAAAGAGTTAAAAGAAACGCTTTAAAGTTCTCTATTTCCCTTTCAAGCCTGTCAGAACTTTTAGAAAGACTTTGAAGATGTTTTTTATAGTTTTTTAGCCTGTTTCAGTGTCTCAGGCATCCTGAAGCAGGAACTCATCCTTCTTCTTCAACTGATTTTTCCATATCAGACAGCTCTTTGCCTGCAGGCCACATGGGTGTAACAATCCAAAGGAAACTCAACTGAGGCTGCTTCTCGTTAACCTCTCCTTAAAGTTAAAGTTTTGCTGCACTCATTTAAATAAGTTTAAACCACATTTATGTGTGCATTATATTTTGCAGTTCAAGATCTAGAAACCTGTGATGGCAAAACAAGCGGGTTGCCTCATATTCTTGATAAATACTTGAGAAGTAAATAATTTTCGGGAACAAAGGGAAAGGAAAAATGCTCAGTTTTGTAATAAAGGCAACATTGTTATATCTTCTTTTACTGGCGTGCCTTAAAAAAGGTATTCTTGCAAAACATTGAATTTCATATGTGACTTCTTAGAATCTTTTGACTGTTCAGGGATATAACATAGTATAGTTCTTCAGGTTTAGCTGGAAATAATAACTTAGGCTTATCACCAAACCAGATAACTCATGGATGACAATGTACACTGTTCCTACTGTTACTGTGCTCTTTCTCCATTTTTGTTTTGTGATTGTCGTGGGTTGCCAAGCAAAACAAGGGAAGGGAATTAATTATTTTATGTTTTTAAGATGCCTGTTTGGAGACAGGGGGCAAAGCTATTATATGGCTAAGTTAAATAGTATGTAGTAATGATTATTAGGCACAATTATTTACTGAAATGAATAGTCTTTTTGAAAACATAGCTGGTTTCTATGCCTTATGGAATTAATGCATATGCATTATGAGGGATACAAGTTCAGTATGTTTATGTTTGTTTGAAGTCTGTTGCATTTTCTTAAGTGATGTTTTGATCTAAATGACATGCCTACAGCCTCTGAAATATTCAAAATCTGCAAAGAGCAACAACAGTTGCTAGTGTATCTTACTTAAAATCATACTAGGAAGAATAATACCAAGTTCTAACAGCTGCATTTTGATTCAGTGAGGACACGTTCTCCTTGGTGTTTGGTCTGTTCTATAAAATCCCGTTGTGATGAGTGTGATTGATGGACTTTCATACAGCTGATAATCATATTGGAAAGTGTCACCTTTGTTTTAGTGCCTTGCTTTGTGGAGTAAGTGCAAGCCCTCAGAGAATTACTGAAGCCTTAACGCTTCATACTGAATATCTCCAAGTACAAAAGTTCAGGTTTTGATGAGGTCTGATTCCTGGAGGTATGATTTTTACAGTTCACAAGTCCTTTTTAACTGGGAGTTTATTAGGCTTCAGAGAGATTTGTTTTGTAGAGTACTGTACATGAAGTTCAGTGTCTGCTTTTTTTAGACCTGTTGTGGTTTGTGTTCATTTACTGAACATACCTAAATAATTAAAATTAAATACTACAATATGCCAGTTGAAATGTTTTGCAGATTTATGGCTTGGAAACTGAAGACAGTTCATAATGATTTATTTTTGTAAATTCACAGTAGTCTTAGTTCTGATGGTTGAAGCATGTTCTTGATTAATCCAGAGTGAACTTCTACAAAATGTCTGCACCTGACAGTCACTGGCCTGAACTGACTTTACCTATGTAGAATTTGAGTGTGATCTGCCCTAGATAGAAAAAATAGTTTTATTTGTTAGACTGTAAGGTTTTTTTCTCTTTTGTCTCTGAAGTTCTTAGACACATGGAACACCATAAAACCCAAAAACATTAGCTCATAGGTGCCTAGCAGATATTTTTTTACGGAATTGTTAAATTAATTTTTCATATCTTAATCAGAAATCTTTAATGAATGTTAATTAGCCTGCTAAGAAACTCTGCCCTTTGTTTCATTTAAACTATTTGATTTTCCTTTTCCTCCTGATATAACTGTAGTAGAGTTTACTGGTTTCCTTCTCCCTTTTGTGTTTCTATGTTCCCTGTTCATGGAATAGCAGAGCCACAAAGTTACATTATTTATCCTCTAAACTAGAGGTTTAGAGGTTGAGTTTGTGCTAAGTACTCCATAGCATGGAGGTGCAAGTCATTTTTTGTGAAAGATTACTGTTGAGGAATGAAGGAATGCTGATCCATTCTAGCAATTATGGTTTGGAACAATGTCCAGCAAATATCCAGATGATTAACATGATTCAAAAGACGTTTTCTTTTGAACATGGCTCAAAATCATCATCAAAGGTATTTTTGGGGAATAAAAATATAGAAAATCATATCCTTTAATGATCAATAAGGTGTACTTAGAATTGATGCTGTGCTACAAAGGGTCACTTTGTAGAGAAGAGAGTGATGACATATTTATCATATTTGTATTAATTAGAAAGACTTAGGTGGAGGAGGAGTTAAGTTCTATCTCCAAATATTCTAGATATGCTATTGGATAAAATGTGAAATTGCTGTTGACATAACTCTTCATAATCTTTTTCAAGAATATACTAATTCTTAGTATTACAAGTTGCTGTAAAATTTAAATTGATTTTCTGTAGCAACAATCTTGACTTTAAAAGTGATATTTAATCTGCTTCAGTATTTCTTGCTGTAAAATGCCTTTACTGCTTTTTTGAAGGTTGTTCTGCAAGTTTTGTCATTAGATCATTAGAATTAAATCCCAGCTACATCAATGACAGGGTGTGCATCTTGTGTCCTTTAGCTCCTTTGTGTCACCCATTTGCCATATCCCAGAGTGTGGGGATTCATAATTAACTTACCTATGTAGCATAATCAGCACAAGGATTTAAACTTAGGGGGTTTTACCTGTCTTTGCAGTATTTTTATAGGTCACTTACATTGCTGTTTTCTACGCATTGTAACTGAGGGACAGCTGGGTTTTAACATGACTGTTCTTAGTGTTTCCTCTACAAAGCCTGAGTGGTCCTTTCAAGCAGAGGCATCAGGAGACCTTTAATACCCTTGAAGCAGCATTTTGGCTTTTTTGCTTTCTTCAAAGTGTAGTGTTTAGCTGTGCAATCTGTCTTTAAGGAGCAGAATCTGAGTTTTTCTTAGCTCTGTGTGTGACTTCTGGAGATTAAAATCTTCACAGACCACGGGAGGGCAGCACAGTCTCTTTGGATATGGAGCTGTACCTGGACGGATGGAGCTGTGCCCTGGACTAAGGAGTCATCCAAGAGAAAGATGCTTTTTATGTGGCAGTTTTCAGCTCGGTAATATCTAATCCCAAAATTTGGGACCACCATTAGAAAAAGTGATTTAAAACATTTTTTTTCTCCCTCTTCGAATTAGAGGTGATGATTTAACAGTTGACACATTCATTGTGTTGGAGTACACCTAAAAGCAATAATTGCTGAGTGTGTTGTGCTGGGTGCTGTATAAACACATAGCAGAGTAACACCTTCTGCCTTGAATGCTTTCAAGTCTAAGAAAAGAGGTAACAGCTGAGCAGGGAGTGAAGGAGGGGGAAGCTGATCAGCTCAACTTCTGCTGGAGTTTTATATTCTCTGGGGCTAAGGAGTAATTCTGGGAAGATATTTGTAAGGAAATGAGAAGCTTAATGGAAATTTCTGGAAACCTTTTTTGTGGTTTATAAGTAGCAACATGAGATTTATGCAAGAGATTTAATTTTTTTTAATTGATCAATAAATACTGCAATAGTTCAAGGGCCAATGTTTTGGAATTAAAAAACATGGTAGCATCATAGGCTAGGTTATGGCTGGAATTCAGAGGAAGGGGAAATAATGTATTTAATATGTTAGAAGAAAAAATAGACAAATGAAAGGACGTAAAGGAACTAACCAGTAATTCACTAATTTTTCATTTTGTAGCAAGACTCTGAGCACATGAGAATATGTGACCATCCTCATTAAGATGGGAGGAAGTAGTCAGAATGTGAAGAGCTGTTTGGCCTAAACATTGCACAGGAACAAACATTGAAAATGAACCCTGGAAACAAGGCAAAAAAGAGCCTCTCTCTTAATTGAACCTCTTACAACTTCTCTTCCTGATATAATCTTGCTTTCAAAAATACAGGCACTGGGAAATTACACAGAGGATAAGATCAGAAGATTGACTAAATATGAGAAGGAAGGTATAGCGTCTGTGCCTACGCACAGAAAAGACTGCAGCCTAGAAAATGAATCAAACTGAGCCCGAGTCTGTCTCCTTCTGCTCTTCTTCAGTAACAAAAAAGTGCAAACACATCAAAAGAATTTACATGATGTTCTCACTCAGGTTTACTGACACTCGTTTTGTTCTGGGGATAAGTCCTTTAAAAACATTATTTGTTGTTTTTTTGGGGGAAAAGTAGGACTTGCTGGAAGTTGAAATACTTCATAAATGATTTAATTTTTTTTTTTAATGGTCTTTGGAGAACCCATTAGATTATTTGTAGACAGATAATTCAAGCTGTGTTCTTAATTTGCGGTTTTGATTTTACCTGATTACTGAAACTCTATTAATCTCTCCTACTTAGTATTTAATATCCTTAAGTAGTTGTTTCTAAGGCTGCTGGTTGTTTCCAGAGTTTGTGATTGCTCGGGTTTTATGTGCATTCATAAATTATCATAGTAAATAAAATGAAGGTTTATTTTGTGGTTATTAAACTAAACAGTTTCCTTCAGAAACACAGGCAAACTTGTTTTGAACAACTTATTTTCCAATGTCAGGATTTTGTACATTGCAAGTATAGAACTGCCTCATTGTAATGTCAGAATCATTACTGAGGTATTGTCAAGTTTTATGCAGCATTAGCGAGTATCTGGGAGCTCTTCATTGACATTTTATAAGGAGTTGATGAATCACAGGATATTTCATCCCAGCAGTACAACAGGCTTGTGCACATAAAACGTACCTCGAACATGATGTTTGTGCTCAAAGGTGAGCATTGTGTGAGGGGCTGCATATACCTCCTTCTTCCCTCCCCCAGTCTTGCTATGTTGCAGAGTTGAGGTACAGAATTTGTTTCCAAACCATAAATCAACTGTGACAAAGTGTGAGTTAAGGAGGAATTTTTCTGTCTCTTGGAGTTACTTATGGCTTCCATCTGTACTTTCATTGTTTTTGGATATTCATGTGAAGAATCATGAATGCATTACTTGATTTGGATACAATTTTACATTGGATAAGGTCATGAGTTTGATTTTGGCTCTTCCTGAAGGTGAGTTTTTTTGCACAGTTGTTCATTTAAAGTTCTAATCAGCAATTTCAAGGAAGTCAGCACTGCTATGTTTAAGAAAAAAACCCGAAACCTAATAGTGTTAAAGAAAGCTAAAATTATTTTGAGTGATTCATAAATGTTCTAAGTAGTTTGATGCTTTCAAAGCTTTTAATTACACAAAGGAAAGGCCACACTACTGTATGTTTAGTGTTTTATTGAAGATGGTATTAATTATTTTGTACTGGAAATGCCTCTTCTCCAGATGGTTTGGAAATGCTTCTGAAAAGTTAATTTTTGGCTCATGTCTCATATCAAATTTCTGGCATCTTACCATAGCAATATCAAAAGGATTTCACATCCTTTAGAAACTTTTAAAGTATTGAAGAGCAAAGGCAAGTAGGAAGTTCATCTGTTTGTAGAATTATTTTGTAAGTGTAGAAGAATTCGAGAATAATCTCAAGATGAGTCAAACCTAATCTGAAGGAATAAAATTTGTCCCCTCCTTGTGCGGAACATTGATCTAAGGATCCAGAGATAATGGAGGGAGATATGGTGCTTTTATTTCAGCTTGTGGTTTAAAGGTTTTGCAGGTCTGTCCTGGAGTTGTTGGTCTTTGTGTTGGTGTTTAAATGGCTGATGTAAGTAGTATGAGTAGACCAGTTGAGATATCATTCCATCAGCACGCTTTCCGTGGAATTTTCTGATGTATCTGATTGGTGAGGGGCTCTTAAATCTGCTTAAATGCTTTTGAATATCCCACTTGCAGATCTTCCATGTGTTCTTGCATTTCTAGTGACAAGAAATAAGAAGCAAAAGAACATCCCCCCACCTCAGAGTCTAAGATTCTTCTTAGCAGTATAAACTGTTCTGAGTGCTTCCATGAAGCTCCACTGGACAAAGTTTTTACCTGGGCTCTTGGTTGCATTGCATGTTTTCTGCAGAATTTCATTTCTTAGGATCCAGAATATGCTGGATAAAAGTAAAAATGGACTCTTAAGCGTCGCTGTTTTATACAAACACTCCTCACTGTCCTAAACTTTGTACTTGATACCTTTAAGGCTGCACTGAAGGTCAGCTCAGGTTGTAAATTGTTCTAGGCTGGGTATGTGGTGTTCAAGGCCACATATGGAAACTGGTTTTCTTTCCCTGTCCTTCATCACTTGAGGCATGGAGAAATGTTGGTGCATGTCATGGACTGCCATGAGGTAGCATTTCATGCTGCATCCTGGATGGGGTCATGAGTTTTGGTACAAGGTCAGGGGGATTTAATTAACCAGTGTCTTTAGCAAAGAACATGGATGCTGTTACTTGCACCGTATTTGCTAATTTTATGCAAGAAATAAGTCAATTTATAGATATAGTATCTTGAATCATGCCTCATATTTCTATTGTGTCTTACAGTAGCGACAGATATATTTTGCTTGAAATTTTATGTATCTATCTATTTAATTCTTATTTTCTGTATCATCAACAGAAGCCACTTGTATGTGTGTTGCCTGATCTCAAAATGCATGTTTCGATAATGTAACTAGGGAGTTGGTGTTTGTAGCTCATTTTCCCCCTCATACAGGGAAAAAGATGTAGTTTAATCTTTGTTTAGAATTAGTAACTTGAAAAAATGAACCAGGTTATCAGGCTTGCTGCACAAGGTAAATTTTGTGGACTTTAATGACAAATCAACATCAATATGGATAAATTTCTAGTATTTGTAATACTTTAATTTGATGATTTGGGCTTTTTTTACGTATATTCGTTAGACCTTTTCAACTGTAATAGGCAGAATTACTGGTTTTACTTTTAACAAGTGTCATATGGCTGCTACAAATCTGGGTTTTCTTATCGTAGTAGTCATCTATTTGTCTGCAGAGTTCTAAGGCCAGGGACTTTCATGTTGTTTATATTCCTGTAGCACCTCAGTTTCACAACAGACGCAATGGTCTCATTGTCAGATCTCTTTGCAGTAGAAATCTGATCTGAATTAGACATTAGCATGCTGCTGTACCTGTGACAAATTAGTACACAGTCTGGGACTTGTGCCTAGATACTGCTGTGCTAGTCCTGGAAGGACACCTGGCTTGGCTTAACAGCAGTGCTATAGAGAGAATGGTAGCTAAATAAAAGCTGTTTCAGAACAAGTCAAATGTTTCTTAAAAAAAAGTTGGGGCAAAGGAGGTGGATTCAGAAGTGTTATTTGAGTTACCAGAGTGATATTGAATCAACGCTTTGCCATAAGAGGAACCCTCATTTTTGCTTCTGTAGTAGTAGCATGAAAGTATATTATAAAAGTGTATTGTGGGCTATTTATGACATCCTTTAAAATAATTAGGTTTATGGCTATGCTTCATTTTTCTTGTAATGGAAATACAAAACTGTAAGCAAGTACTGTAAAACATCTTGTAACCAGGAGGTTTAGAGTTTGGTGGGGTTTTTTGTATGTAACTTTTAGAATCAAAGTTAAGAAAGACTGTTTACTCTTGAACAGCCTCTGAATTTATTCTTGTAGCTGATTTGGTTCTTTACTTTACCCATGAAGTAGCTGTACAGCTTTTCTATGTGTGCTAATGCTGAATATTGAGGAATATGAGTGTGAAAGCCAACATAAATGGATATATAGCCATCTTTCAAAATTGTTAGTGTCTCTGTGTTCTATAATGTATTTTTTTGCGCACAGTCTATTACTGTACAATTTTGGTGAAGCATTGCCATTATTTCTTCAGTATGTTCTCATCATTTTTGAAAGACTGGACATAATTTCTTCATTAAAATAATCTGCTTCTCTAAAAACAAAATAAACCCCCAAAAAACCCAACCTGAACTGACACAGAACACTTCTTAATCCTGTATTCTGCACTACTTAAAAACATCTGCCAAATGGATTACTTTCCATCTTATCTGCAGCACGTATTTGACATTCCTCTGCTTGTGCTTGATACTGGATGCTTGGGCCCACTTGTGATCTCACTTGATGTATATTGGCATTATAAGCTCTTTGTAGCTTATTTGGATGATGTTAGGTTAGACATAATGCAGAAAATAAATCATACCTTCAGTCAAGCTTTCTTGACATTTTGGATATTAGTTGTTTTGTAAACAAAGGTTAATTTGTTCTTTCCTTTTTTTTTTTTGTGGTTAATACATGCATTTTGCACCTCTGTATGTTTTTAACTGTGGCATGAAGATCATAGTCACAGCTGATTCTAACTTGTAAGGAGCAAGTAGAACATATGGCAGAGATTATGAGTGTTGAACTCGTATTTGAGCCACAAGGTCAGAAATTTTATATAAAGATAAGACTGGTAGGTTGTTGCAATGACAAACAGTGGGGCTGAAAATCACAGGAGTAACTTTCTGCAAAATATGTTAGTTGCTTGTAGATTGCACTTTGCCTGGGTTTGTGTCTCATTTAAAACATGCAGGTTTAGGTGAACACGCTTGTTCATGATTTTGCTATTAGAAAGATGAGCAGATTTTGTGGTATTTTTTTTTTCTGAAAGTCCTGCATGGATAAAGTAATCTTGAATAATTAGGTAATATCTCATATCTAGTTCAAGACTCTTTATGAATGTAGAGCTTTTTTTGAATAAGTTGTTGATAATTTTAATAAATGTGGAAATAGTTGCTTAAAAACTGGCTGTTTCTTAAGATAGCTAAACAGCTATAAGAAAAATTCCATTTGATTTTGTTTTTATTTCGTAAATTTAATTTTTGCAGTGGCTTGTAGAGCTTACTCTTCCTCACTGCAACCATATGTTACTTTGTTTCAGACTAGAAGTAGTCCTGCTGAGGTCATGTAAAAACTGAGCAACAAGAGCTTCAGTAGAATCACAACTGCTTAATTTTATGTTCTTCATTAAGGTGACTCAGATTTGCTACATACACAGTGCCAAAGAAACAAGCATTAAGACTATTTATTCCTTTCAGTTTTGTATTGCAAGTACGCTGCATAGGTGAGTGCTCCCTGCTGCATGAATTTTTTATTTCATTTAATTTTGTTGTTTGTCAGAGAGGGACAGAGGACAGTGCTCAACTAATTTTCTTTTAAGCTAATTTTCTGAAGAATTTTCAGTTCAGTACTAATTAATTCATTAAAAGAAAAACCCTAGCATTGTAATATTTTAGTTCTTAACTCAAAACAGCTTTATGGAGAAATCAAATCTGATAGAATGTGGTCTGTTGTCCATTTGTAAGACATACAGTGGCTGCTGCATGAGTAAAATTAGAAGCATATTTTGTTATTATATTTTTGTATAAAGCTTCAGTACAAGAGAAGAAATGGGCTTTACAGACTTTGATTTATCAAAGGGTCTTGAACTCCTTTGTACTTAAGGGAGGAATTGGAAAACCATTGATTCTCTTCCGTTCTCAAATTTCAGTGCCTGTAGACTATCTTGCATTTTTCTGCCAATATTTGCCATTAGGCAAGTACACAATGGAGGTTGTGATTACTATTGCAACTCAAGTTTTCATGGCTTTTGGAATTAAAAATACCTCTTAAAAATTACTGAATACTCAGGTATGGATACTTCTATAGTCTTGTACAGTCTTTTTTGCCCTATTGTAATAAACACTTTTCCATGTAAGTGCAATATAATTTTTTAGTATAGATATGCTTGTTCTGGCTTTGGGTCTTCTCAGTTTGATCTACTCCAGAAGTGGTTTAATCTAAGTAAAATAATCCCATCAAATTGCCTCAAAATAATCCCACTCTTAAAGAAGAAGAATCCCATTTTAAGGATTTTATTTGTATAATGCTATTGGTTTGACTGATGACCCTTCTCTGATGGGTTAGGCTTTGTGCTGTGCTGTATTAGTTACTGTCAGAACAGTTTTGTGCCTTTGGCCTTGAGGAGAATTTGCACACAAGGTCCATACCCCATTAGCTCGCTCTTCTCCAAATGCTTCCTTTGCTCTCTGGGTAAATAAGGGCTCGAGCATCTGCAGAGCATCTGTCTCAGAGCTACCAACAGGAGTGTGGGTGTGCCTTGCTCTCAAAAGTGAAGGATCCCCGTGTTTCTCAGTTCCTTTCAGCTACTTACGGGAGCTTTGATTTCCTGAGGCCAGTGTTACTGGGATCTTTCCTTCTCAATTTCCCACACAGTTCTAAGTCTGAAGAAAGAGTGCTGGCTGTCAGTGTGTATGTTGTACATAGAATGGGATGCAGTAGGAATCTTGCAGATTTTTCTGTGTGGAGCTTGTGAATAGGAAGACTCAGGACAGTAGGGTAACAGAACATGCAAACTATTAACCCCAGTCTGAAGAAAGTGACTCTATTGCTGTCTGAGCTTCATGTGCATTTGCTTAACCCCCGTTGGTGTGTGCACACGACAGGCCAACTTTCTTCAAATACACCAAACAAGCCTTGCAGTACAAAGCTTTTATTTTCTTCTATGCAAGGATTTTAGTGTCCTCATTTGTAAATGATGCGAAGCAGTCCTTCAGTCATTGATCAGAAATGTGTGCTTATATATATATATTAGAGCAGATTTCATGTTTAAGATCTACTAGCTGAGGCACTGCCTAGCAGATGCACTGCTGAGGCATTTGTTTGACAGATACTGCTATAAAGTCAACAAAGTATTCATTTTTTTCAATGCTAGACATCCCCTCTTAAAATTTATTAGGTGATGAGGGGGTCTGTAGCCACAGATACTTGGTGGCCTATTGGATCAATTTCTGCATCAGCATTAAATGATGATGACAGAGTAAATGTGTCTGTATGACCTCCAGTACCACAACTCTTTATCCACATTTGGTGATGGCGAAGGAAAAAGAGTTCTGAGATGGTTTTTGCGCTAGAAGGTTAGTATGGCCTCCAGAGTTCTTATTCAAAAAACATTGCTGTGATGACTTTTTGTGCTGGGTTTTTTTGCTTGTTTTCCAGCTTTTGGCTCCTTTGACATTATACTGGCACATAAAGTTGGTGTCAAAGCCCATTTTCTACACAACACACTACAAAAAATTGTCTGTTGTTTAAATATCTTAGGTTTATAGTCTATGTTTAGTTGTGTATTTTTTCATTAAGGCAGATGTTTCATGAACGTGCCTTATGGCAATTAGTGGGAGATATGTTTTCTTTTTAAGTTTCTGAAGGCAGATACTTCTTTATCCTGAGTCTTTGTCTAGTTGACTGAGCTGATTAATTTCTGTTGGAAAGAGTTAATAATTTTTCATTTCTGTTGGCTTCGATTTATAGAAATTCAGCAAACTGTTCAAATTGACTTTGGTTCATGCTGCACAGTTTTTCTGTCTCTCTCCATCCCCTCAAAACTGTTTGTCTAATTTTGTTCACGTATAATAAAGTAATGAAAAGAGAACGTGAAAAGGAAGAGGATACTGTTGTTCATTTCCTCCTCTAAATTAATTAGTACAGCATTTTTGTGGGGGAGATAAGATTATGGATGACCTTTCTGTTTAGTTAGGTGGCCTTAAGTATGCTGGTAGTTTGCGAAGTAAACAGAAATGATGTGTAAAGCTGAAAGTGCTGCTCTTTGTCCACAGCCAGCTGCTCCGAGTCGCTTGCTGTGGAAGGGCCAAATGAAGTCATGACTTCGTTTCCTAATGCTCCTACTTGTAAAGCCTGGGGAGCTGGAGTGCAGTACTGGGCTGGTGCCCACAGTTTCATTAACTTTTTTTTTCATTTAAATCCAGGTCTCTGTTTCAAAGATGGTTGAAGGGATTTATGGGTTTTCTTGATAATTTGCTTTCATAAACTATGTAAGAATAATATAAAAGGCCACCTGGCACAAAACTGCTTAAGACACAAGAAAAAGGAGCCTTTTATTATTAGAACCATTGACTAGGCAACAAGTACCAATTTTATATATTTGTTGTCTTGGAAACTCAATTTTGCCTCTGCTTTGGATTTCAGGAAAATGAGTTAACCTGTGACAGTATTTTCAAGCTTGAGTACTTTTATTCCTTGTAATAACAGAAGACCCTCTTTTGCTCTTTTGTCAAGCATGTATGTATGTAGTGGAGGAGTACTGTGTGCACAATTAGCTTTTCAGCAGTGTTTCTGAGGTGATCTTACACTGGATTAGCCAGAATTAAAAAAAAAATTCCATCATTAGGCAGCTTTTGAATTGATATAACCAACTTGTCTCTTAACTGGTGTATTATACATGCTCTGAAAACCTTCTAGGAATGTATTTATTTGTGAAGTGTTGTGTAGCATGAGCTGACAATTTTGTGTTATTTGAGAGGCATTTCCCCTTTTTTTAATATGTAATGCGTTCAGAAATGCATTAAAACATGTTGAAATTTTATTTCATTTTCATCTCTTAAACTTGATGTAAAATGTTATTGTCTTTGTGTTGCATGTTTTTGACTTGTCATGAAGAATTTCTGTTGATGGCAGGATTGTTTAACTTCACCATCTTTCTGACATAAAGTGTGTGATAAAATAGAATTAGTTGGTAGTGGGTGATTATTGTTATGTAATATGATCCAGATGACCACATCATTATTTTTATATATCAAGAGGACAGGAGTGGATATTTATTCTGTTTATTTCATTGGTTTGTCTTCCACTGCATCATGATTTGTTTGTGGTGATTATAGTCAATTTGTGCTTTACCTATCTTGGCAGGTTTGGATGGGTGGTTTGGATTACTGACAACAATGAAAAGGAGCACGTTGAACAGAAGCATTCTGCAAAATACTCTGCTTCTGTTAGTGTGGATAAATTCTATTACAACTTTAAAGGTGGTGGGGGTACCGATGGACTGGCTGTCTTTACGAATACATTTGTTACAAAGCCTCGGGTTTTTTCTTGAATAGTAAATGCCTGCCTTGATTAGCAAGTGGTCTTGTTCTTTCTACATAGTTACAGAACTTCTCCAAGCTGAGAATGCTGAGAAGTTGGTTCTGACCCAAATTGGTTACTAAGAGCACCATAGACATATTAAAGGACAATTTAGTAACTGTGCTTGGCTGTGGCATGCTACCTGCAAAATTGAACAGCAGGCATTCTGTTACAGGCACTTAATTATGGCTGAGGGACTGCCATCTCAGCAACTCGGGGCTTACTCATTGTGCCTTCATAGTCTGAGAAAGCACTGGAGGGAAAAAACTACGGAAAGCGAAATGCTAATTGACATGTTTTGTTAGTGGTGGTTTTGTTTGTTTGTTTTTCTAAGATCTGTCATATGTACTGCTTATGACAAAAATTTATTTATTCCAGAGTGCAACTCTGGCGGTTAAACAAACTTCAATGTTGATCATCAGCATTTACAGTGGTAAACAGGTAACCTGGCACAAGCAGATACTGACCCTCAACATCAGAGATTAAAAGAACACTTATCCAAAGCTGGTGGCTCACTTAAATTGTATAGAAAACATCCTACTTAGCTAGGTATTCAAAGGAAATAATTGTGTTTACTGTCTAAACTGCAGTTCATTTTAATTCCCCTCTGCTCCAACTTTCCTTCGAAAATTAATTAGAAAAAAAAGAAATTAAAGGAAAAAAGTTGAGTGGTCAAGCAGTTACTATTACTGAATTAAAACCTTATGATGGAGTTCTGTAATTCCTGTATTTCCTCTGAACTCCTGAATGTTTTTTCAGCCCTTTTAGCTAACATAAACCACATGAATACCAAAGACACTCATTTCATACAGCAAATTTGATTGAATTTCCTAAAATTTTCATAAACTCCAGATTTATACAGGATCAAACTATAAGTGCTGTGATAATTGCAGTGTGTAGATCAGACAGAATTCAGAGAATGGAGAAATGTGTAGCCTTGGCCTTTCCACGTGCAACTTGGATGCTTTTGTTTAGAAGTTATATACAGCCATTGTGGAATTATGTTGTTATTTGCATATTGAAATGTCAGTGCGTTATGAATCAGTCATCAAACCTTTGCTGTGTGGGATTTAATTTTCGTAATGACTGAAATGCAGGATGAAATTTCAAGGATGAAATTCCTTTACATCAGGATGTTTTGGAGGAATTCCTCCAGCCATTAATCTTAGTAAAGTAAACAGACATAATGTGTAAAGTTAAGGTGCAAGTCCTGCTGTTTGTCCTGCAGCCAGGTGTCCAGTTGCTGGACACATAAAGGCCGAATTAAGCATGTCTGTCTTCTAAGCAGCTTTTTTTGTTTCTGGATTATTAGTTCAGGCTCTCTCACTCTTATTGATAAGCAGATCAAAGACAGGAATCATCCAAATTATTAATATAGGTAATATTTAAATTTTTTTCTCAATTAGAGGTGGTGATGGGAGTTAATGAATTGGTATAGATCTAATATATCAGAAGGAGTGTTTTGGGCTTTCCTTTAATTCTTTGCTATTCATAACTTCCTGTACAGAGGCAATTTAGTCTTTACCTTTTCCTTAACAATCAGTTATAAACAATTCAGCATAAGGAGCTCAGAAAGGGAAGTCTCTGTTCCTGCTGCCTTTTAACTGCTGAGAGCTGGTCCCCTGCAGGCAAGCTGCTGCTGGCCAGCTGTGAGTGTGAATGGCAGGAACTTCTGGCCCTTGCTCTGACCTCAGCAGCAGCCTCCTGCTGGGGAAGGAGCTCTCCTGTTTTTGCAAGAGGTGAGCACTCTTAGTCCCCGGTGAGAACTGACTTCAGTTCTTCTTTCTCAGCAAGAGAGGAGCTGTTAATCAGTATATTAGGCTTGTGAGAGGTAAACAAGCCATTTGATTCTGGTTTCATTGTCAGGCAGTGACATGTTCATTTGAAGAAATTTTGCAGGGAGTGAGCAACCCCTGCTTCCCAAGCCTGGGTGTTGCTGACGTTTGGTATAATATCGTGCATAGCTAGAACAGCACTCCTTTTGGGGTTAGAGACCTTTTCCCACATTTAGTACAACAGAGGTTGCTTTTCCCTTTCCTTTATTCTTCCCCAAATGTTTTATCATCTTTCAATTTTAAGATGTGTATTGCTGTGCTTTTCTCCTCACATCTTAAACGTTTCGCCGTAAGTGATAGATGTGTTTGGGCATTTAAAGAGCATGAGATACAGGCAAAAGAGCAGATTTGATGGAATCTTGACCCTAAAGGAGTGAAGGTAAGGCAGAAAGGTGAAGAAAGAGGAGTGGAAGAGAGGCAGGATACGAATACATGTGCAAAGAAGGGTGATTGCAGTGTCTTTTTTTTCTGCTCATAATTCTGTCATGACATTTTAAAACAAAATAATTCCCCAATCTTTGGGATTCTAGAAAAATAGCTTGAAAATATAAATCTCAAGGGCTTCAGAATGAGAAGAAGGATGAACAGACATTGTCAGTTAGCTTAAGCGTGTTGCAGCTGAGAACTTTGGAGCTAATCTAATTTTTTGGGAAAGGTGCTGATACGTGACTTTTGTGAAGATTGCTGTTGGCAATATTATAATGTGAAAAACTTGGAAGAGTATGGCTAGCAAATACATACTAGTGTGGATAGCACTCATTAATTTGAGTACATATAGATGCTTCACAATCTAGTACAAAATAGTTTAAAAGTATAAATAATAGATAAATGTGTAAACATTATGTTAGCTGTTTGTGTCTGGCTTGCTTTTTGTTGCATATTCAGAAGATAAGTTTGGAAGATAAGCAATTGGGAAAAAAGCAACGAATCTTTTTAAAGTAGAACATAGTTACATTCAGGGGGACCCTAATTTTTATTTTACTAGCATGTGTATGTCTTTATGGTTTTTAAAGGTGCCTTAATCTTTCCTTGCTTAAAATACGTTACTGCAAAAAAAAAGAAAGCAGACCAAGCTCCTGCTTAGGTTGTCAAGGGTCAGTTTTCACAGCTGTCTGACCTTTTTAGACTACAGCAAGATACTGTATGTGAGATATAGGGGGGTTTTTGTGCCTGAAGTGATAAAACTATTTTGTACAGCTTGCCTTAATAAAGAGCAGATTGGTTAGTAAGATCCGGAGGGACTCCTCTCTAAAAAAACCCAATAAAATGCTCTCGTGGAGTGCAGTAGTCTTTCCTGTCCTTTTAATTATTGCCCCATCTATTTTAAATCATGCATTGTAGCATTCTCTTCTCCTACTCCCTTGACTGTAACTAAAACATCATCACATTCATAATAAAAAACTTTATGTAATAAAAAATAATGGGCCTCTTCTTTTCTGGCCTTACCTGTTGACTCAAAGTGCATGCTGTACATTCTCCAGAAGGGTAGTTTATAGGCTTTATTTGTAATGATTAGAAGGTCTTGTTTGTTTGTTTTCCCCCAGCCCAGTGAATGCTAAGCCCATTTTTACATATGTGCACATGCGTAACTTCACAAATGCTGTTCATTCTCTGAGGCTTCTCAGGAACATTTAAGTGTTCAAAGTCTGGTGTTTGCAGAATGGAGACTGATGCCTTCTGAACTGCCAAGTGTGGAGCAGCCGCGTGTTCCCAGCTGCAAGGAGGCTCCGGGCGAACAATGTTGGCCTTTATCAACCCATTTGTTAGTCCCATCCTTCTCAGAGATTAGTTAAAAAACAAAATAGCATAGCTTCCCTGAAAATCTAATAATTGTTGTGAGGAACTAAATGAATGCAGTCCTCTGATAAGAAGTGGTGAAGAGACATTCCAGCTATGCCAAGACAACTTAATAGCAGTTTTATTCATTTAACAGAGATTGCTGCTTTTAGAAATAGGTGAAGCTGCAGAGTTGGCCTACGTGCCTGTTACCTCTTTAAAAAGTAAGCATTTACATGCCCTTTTACCAACAAGTAATGGCATGTGGGGTGTTTCCAAACCTCATCGTTCCAGAATATGTTTTGATAAACATCCAGTCAGGGTGAAAAAAAGCTTACAAAAGCAACAACAAAAAAAGCCCAACCACCTTCCTCTGAAGTGTGTGGATAAATGTGGCTGCTGATTGCTTTTATGCACTCTGGGCTTGGGATATGTTTGTTTCTGCTTCAAACAAGCATATTATAAAACAAACTATTTCATAAAAAGTTAATATTAAAAGAAAGGAAAATTAGGTTTTCTGCATTGCAACCTCATCTATACAACAGTGTTTTCACTGAATCTTTAGCTCAAATTTTAATTCTCTGAGGGTGAATGGAAAAAGTACTTAAAAATGGGAAGAGGTGAGGTGTGGGGGACAGTAATAAAAGCACAGCCCTTCAGTTAATGTTGCTGGGTTTTATTGTTCACTTGTTCTGTTTTGCAATGTCTGTGATAAAGTGGTATATTTCATGATAGGGCTAATGCATTAAAACTGCTGCAAAAGTAAGGAAATATTGATACAATCAGAACTAGATGGTTTGGGTTTTTTAATTTGACCTAACTCCATTACTTCTGAACTTATATCAGAAAATTGTTTTAAGAGGAAATCGGTATTTTCACATCCAGTGTGTTAAAAGATCCAAATGTAAAGGAAGAGCAAATTAATCCATAGTAACCCTAAGCTATCTGATCTTGTATCTCATTGAACAAATGTTTTAGCCTCTGTAAACAAACACATCAACTTAACTGTAATGTAATAGACTCGTGTTTCTTTGAGAACTAAAATACAGTGATAGATTGTCATGGGTCATCTGTGTTAGTAGAGTTAGGAAGCAGGCAATTACCATAGAAGCTATTCTGTTTTACACTACATTTTCTCTTGAGAATTGTTCAGTGAGCAAGCTTCCTTTTGTACCTTGCAATTCTTTTAATATTATATCCAAATTTGGGGAAAAAGAAAAGGTTGGTAAATGTCCCTTCCTGACACAAATAATAAAGCATATCCTTTAGTCCTTGCATAGGAATTTATAGCTGGTTAAAGGGAAGAAGTGAGTGACACTCTGAGGGCTTCACTCATGACCGTATGCATTAAAAGACCTACGAGAATTATTACAAGCACTGTGTGTAAGTACGTAACAATTCTGTTTGGTGCTAAGAGCTGTTTGGCTTTTTGGGCGTGTCACAGTGCCTAGAGAAGGCCAGTGAGGAAGCTGAATTGTACATATGCCATGTACATGTGGAGTGTAGCACTGGGACATGCTTGAACAAGCAGTGAGAGACCCACGCCATATGGTGTGGTGTAGCAGCCTACAGAGAAACAACCTGGGCGTCCCTAGAAGTAGTAGTACAGACAGGGGAATAGTAGAGAAAGGAATTTTTTGTTTACCTTTGTAGTAACAGGGCTCAAACAGCTCAGAAAGCCAGCACAGTTTGCCACATCATCTTGTGTAACTGCATCTTTCTGCTGCAGCTTGTAGATGTGTCTTTTGAAAAGGCGTGAGCATTTAGTTCTCCTGGTGATCTCCAGAGGTCTCTGGTCCCTCTTGTCTTTATAGGACATTATAACTCTGTGAGACTGTCTGCAGAACCAGAAGGGATATATTTTTCCACCTACGAGTTCCTTTTGGGTGTATCTTGGGGCTAAAGTCTTGGTAAAGCAACAAGATCAGGAGAATGAAAAAGAAAAAAATTAAGCTTAGCTGTAGTTTTCTCTTAATAAAAAAATGTCCAGCCTAGAGCTTTGGCTGCTAGAATAGTTGATACTTCATGATGCTTCAAAGTGGAGGGGTTTTTTTTCTGATGATTCTCTTCCCTGGCCTTCCAAAAGGTGAATTAGACTTTCATATTGCTAAAGGTAGGAAAACAGAAATATCTCAACATAATGAAAATGGTGATTAAATACCTACTTTAAAATTTTGTGAAGCTGTTCAGAGTTAAATGTTTCCATTTACTTTTCAATGAGAATGATTTTTGAAATTTCACCTATTGTGTAAGTTAATTGTATTAGATTTTAAAAGGTTCTGATAGAGCGAAAAATGTAAAAGCAGTGAAACTTTTTTGATAATTTGATGATGTTTTCTTTGTAAATTCAAGCAGATTCAGTATCCCACATTATAAGAAATACTTTTATGATCAAATTCAATAAGTTTTGCGTTTCTCGGGTATTTTCAGCCTTGCTTCTCAGTCTATTTTGTATCTTCACAAGCTTCTAAAATTTCAACATTAGAAGCACATGGACCTGTTGGAGTAAGTCCAGGGGAGGCCACGATGATGCTGAGAGGGCTGGAGCACCTCTCCTGCAGACAGGCTGGGAGAGCTGGGGCTGTTCAGCCTGGAGAAGCAAAGGCTCTGAAGACACCTTACAGCACCATCCAGTACATGAAGGGGGCCTCCAGAAAAGCTGGAGAGGGACTTTTTACAAGGACAGGTAGGGGATGAGACGAGTGGGAATGGCTTTTACCTGATAGAAGGTTGGTTTAGATTAGGTATTAGGAAGAAATTCATTACTGTGAGGGTGGTGTGACACTGAAACAGACTGCCCAGAAAAGCTGTGGCTTTCCCATCCTGAGCAGTGTTCAAGGCCAGGCCGGATGGAGCTTTGAGCTGTGTGGTGTGGTAGAATGTCTCCCGGCCCCATGGATCTTCAAACTCCCTTCCAAACCTATGATTCTACGATTCTGTGATTTTATCATGACAAGTGATTTGTTTTAGCATTGCTCTGGATCAGAATTCTTTTTTTTCTGTAGATTCAAATTTATTTTTCATGTTTAGGCCTAACTTAATAATTTGCTTAACAATGAAAAGAAAAAGAATATTCTCCAGATGAAGGTGCAAGATTATTGCTAACAAACTGCTTTTCCTTTATGTTGAAGTAAAGCAGGAAAACCAAATATACAAAATCTTTTTTAAAAACTGCTCTGTTAGAGCCAGCCTTTGAAATCTGCATTCAGGTCAGAGCTCAAAGTCTGATCCTTAGGCTTAACACACATAGTAAAGAAGTACATTCTTTGTAGCTAAGAGGCAGACTTCCAGTGACAGATACTTCTTAGTCCAGTATCACTCAAGCAGCCAGACTGAATTTCAGAACTGTAGGGGAGTTGAACATAAGGAAAACAATTTATACTGAGCCTGACAAGTGGAGAGCCAAGGTCAGTGTCATTCTACAATCTAGATTGCATTGAGGAATTGGTTAGAGACGTTTTGTGGTGTTAATTGTTTTATAGCTGGAGTGAAAGTCTGCTTTATTCGCAAAGCTGAAACCATAAGAATGTAACTTTTTGCTTTTAAATGGACAGATTTATATCAGTGAGAAGGTATTCAAGTCCCAGTACAGGACGTGGTCCGACTGCTCTCTCAACAGCTGTGCTTTCTGGGTCTCCTACTTTGAGTTATGCCCGAGTGGACAAGCCACAGACACATTACTACTTGCTGTATTGAATTAAAGTAGTGCTCAAAAATATAATCATCCGTTTTGCCCAATCAAAATTGCCTCCCTCCACCATTTTATAAGATAGAAGAGAATTGAGGCACATTTGCCTCTTGCATGCCTCTTTGCCTTTTGATGTAGTGTGTATTTCAGACTGTGATTCCACTGGGTCTTTGCCAGGGCATACTTGGAGATGATGCTGAGACTGGCTGGCCCACTTCCTGATACATCTTCTCTCTCCTCTGGTGTGGTCATGCAATAAGGAGGAAACAGATGTTGCTGAAAGCTGACAGGTTGCTGCTTGGGAGGGAGGGGAAGTGAGGCAGGGCAGTGCAGTTAAAGGGGACAGCTGGAAGGTGGTCCCAGGCTGGAGAAGGGGAGGGCAGATCTTCAACTTTCACCACTGGTCCACACAGATTGAATAAAAGCAGCTGAAGTTGAAGAAGAACATTGTTCAAGTAACCAAGGTGACCAGTGGACCACAGCAAAGTTATTGTCTTTGCTAATTGTATTTATTGCAAGGTTTGGCAGAGTTCATCGAAAGAAGGTGGTGTTATTTTTGACTGTTGAGAGTATTTCTTTGTAAATAAATGTCAGCTAAGCTGGAATCCTTACATCTTTTTGAATTCTGCTTTTTCTGGTGGTTGCATGGGAGCCACTGTACAGCTGTATTAATCTGACTAATACTCTGTGTAAACACAAACACCATCCCATAACACAAAAGTACAACAACCCCCAAAACAAAGAAGCAAATAAACCCCCCCCACCTGCCAACCTGTATCAGAAAGAGTTTAGCAGAAGATATTGTGGGTGTTAGGAAATAATTAGAATATGCTGAATTATCATAAGGAACTACCATTAAGAAAAAAGCATTGGTTTCAGAAAAACTTGTTCAGCTTAGTATAAAACAGTAAAACTGTGTCTGTTGTTTTGTAGTTACTGAGCCTTTTTGCTGTACTTAAACAGTACAGCAATAAATATACTTCCCCAGAATTTCCATGAAAAGTAGAATCATGTTATCATTTGAATTAGTTAACTGAGGCTTATGTAAAATAAAAAAGATACTTGTGGCTAAAAAAATAGAAGTATGCAATCCTACTATATGTAATAGGAGAATGCACATACTGTGTGTTACAGGTATGTATTGGTAGCTGTGTGTTCAGATGTACTTTGATAGGACTTGAAAGTTGAATGGGGTTAAATTCTTAGAGGTGATATATGGGGTTTGGTTTGTTTAAGGGTACTTCAGTGACTTTTCAAGTTTAACTTGAGAAATATGAAAGGATTATTTGAGGACTAAAGGATTATATGAACTTGAACGCTGACCAAGGTAATACAAAAATAAAGAGGGCTTTACCTTCTCAAAAGTTAATATTTATTTGTGGCAAAGTGCAAGACCTCTGAATGCCACAGAAACTTTAAAGTTCTGCTTGACATGGGCTGAGTTAACAGTAATGTTGGATTTGTGAAGTCAAATAAAATATTTTTGTTGTGACCGTTTATTGAAAATTAATTTTTCTGGGACTCTATGGCAATCTGTTAGTTGGGTTCTTGCAAAGGGAGTAAATCATTTTATGAGGGCCTTTCAGTGTATTGTAGGAAAACGCCGCATTGTTCAAGGTTTTGCCTTGTAGGGCTAAATTTCAGACCACTTTTTTTCTTACTGTTCTTAACAGCAATTAACATTGTTTACTATCTCAGCACTTGTGAAATGCAAAGTGAGCTGTAGTATTTTTAAATGCAGAAGTTTTAGCTGAATTTATTGCCTGTTTGCTGTAATGAAGGACTAGTTAGCCACACTAACTAACATTCTCTCCAGGCCACATCACAGCTTGCTGTGTTTCTGTAATTCTGGCTACCAAGCTCAAAATCCAGAGGTAGAGCAGACAAAAGACCTATTGATTCAAGCTTGATTTTATCCATCTCTCAAGGGAATATTTACTACTTATTGCCTGCACAGTAAAGGAGGATGAACCTTGTTGGTTGGTGACCATGAAGAGTTAATTGCTAGAGTTTTTGAAGACTGCAGGCTAATTCTTAAAAAAAATTGTTTATTATTAATTTAATGCTCACAAGGTCAACTAACTGAGTAGTAAGTAGTGGATTTGTTTTTGCTGATGAAACCCATTACTATTTTACTTTTTGATTTTTAGGGATCCTAGAATCTATTTGCTAATTTTGCACAGTGTGAAAATTTGAGGGTGTTTTCAGCAGTTGTACTTAATACTAATAAATCCCAGAACTCTAAGGAAAACCTTCGTGGTGGAGAATAAGAACAGTGAAGTTGGATAAGGAAGTGGGACCATTTGCATGCATGGATTTTTTTGCTGTTTGAGGCATGACAAGTGTGTTCTGTCCTTCAGTATAGTGCAGGAAAATGGCTCAGAACATTTGTGTTAATACCCATTGAGAGGCAGGATTGGAAACAAAATTATCTGCCTGGTCCCTGTCGTAATAAGATTGAAGTTGAAAGTGAATATAAGAGAGTGATAAAAAAATTACCAAGAAAAAAAAAATCTACAACAAATCCCAATAAATTAATTGTGACAGTTACTTGAACTCAGGAAGACTTGAATTCTGAGGACTTCTCGCCAAGGGAGCTTGCAATTTTATACCATGAATGAGCTTTAAGTACTTATATTACTTATTTTCACCAAATAGAAAAAAGAAGAAAATTTGTGAAGGTCGAAGTCATTTTTTTTTAAGATAATGCGTGTGAGAGCCAACCCTTGTTAAAAATGAGTTGCAGTGTAAATGAAGCCACCTAAGCTTATGAGACAAGTTTTGTGTTCAGACCCAGAAGAGAGCTGGCCTTTTATCATCACAGTGTATTTCTAGCTAAGGGTTTCTGTGTATGCTGTCTTGAGGTTATAAGGGCAAGTCCATACTGAATTCTGTCAAACAAAAACCTCTGTTTATGCTTTTATCATGCTTTTGAAAAGCTTGTTTTTCTGTTTTTAGCTGAACCTGAAATTTTGTCCAAGATAATATCCAGAATATGTCCCTGCTTACTTTTGGTTATTTGTGCTTATTGTTGCTGCTGTCTACTAGTTCTGGACCAGCAATATCGCAAGAGTAGGTTTGTGCTGCAGTTAGAAGTGTGCTTTTATTCTACAGACATAAGCTGAGCTAATTTTAAGGGGGTAGCTTGGTTTTTAGCAGCAGAGAAGATGAACAGCTTTTGGAAAGCCAGCTTGTCCTACATGGAGAGCTGTCATGGCAGGGTTCCTGTCGGTGTCCAAACTGAGTTGTTTAAAGCAAGCTCAGATTTACCGTGCTGAGCTGCAGTCACACCTCTTAGACCTGTGTAATCATAGTCAGATGTGGATGTTATGCATGGACAGCTTCTAATGCGCTCCTAAGGAAGGTGGATCTCTTGGGAAGTCTTGGTTTGCTTGGCTGCTCGTTTGCTTATCAGATGAAACAATTCAAATGTGACTTGGTTTCTTGCTGCTTCCATAAAACAGGAAGGCATCTGTTCATTTTGTTTGTTTGTTTGTTTTAGAGCAACAACATTTTAAATACTTTTTCAGATAGAGTCAAAATAATTGGAACAAAACTAATACGATATGTTGATTGATGAAAAAAACGTTAGTAGCAGCCTATATTACACTGATGAAAGTCCCTGTTAATTGTGCTCCCCTTGCCAAAGCTGTATTTCAGGTGTGGTGAATATAGTAGACAAACATGAATTAGATTTCTTGATTCCTTTTATTTATTACTCAGGCAGTCTCAGTGGGATTAAAGTTGTGTTCAGGACAACTGCTCCTTCTTAAAACTCAAACAATCCATTGTGGCTGTGTGTACAGGTCTATGAACGCACATACGTTTACATGTACACAGAGAACGTACTTGTGTGGGGTTTAGGTATAGGGCTTTCTAGGTATTTAATAATCACAATGCCTGTCTACCTAACAAGTTATAGGTTTGACCTCAGAAGCTGAATTTTTAGCTCATACATAGTGACAGAACTTGATTTTGCACTTGCTGGAATTCCTACATCTTCATTGCCTACAGTTAGAACTGTAGGTGTTGAGAACACCTAAACATAAGTTTATCAAATGGAAGCATGGAAATAGCTATGGAGCAGTTCACATAGATACTTGGCACACAAGGAATTAGGGTTTCCAGTACAGTCTTTCATCAAACGTTTTTCCAAGGATCTACTCGTGTAAGAGTTGATTCCTTAAAATGTATTCAGCATTTTGCATATTGTGTTAAAGGGTTTGTATTCGTTATTGGAAAGCCTAATTTTCTGGGACTCTTCTTTATGGTAACTTTCACAAAGCGTAAAATATATTTGCACTAAAAACGTTGTATTTCAAAGTGCACTATTTTAGATGTAAAATGCTGGTAAGTGAGGCGGTTGTGTTCAACCTCTTAATTTCCATTCAGTAGTACAAATCTTAATGTGTCACCACGCAATGACTTAGGAATATATTTTTAAAATGTCATCATTGGTTTTTTTAAAAAGTCTTCAGTAGCTGCACAGAATGAACTCTACCCTACTTCCTCTGCCTTCTCTTGACAGTTTTTTCTTTGCACTGACATTATAGAATGTAGTATCTTGAAAAGTGATTTTTTTTCTCATTCTGTCTAAAGCAATGTAGTGATAATATCCTCTTATGAGTTTGTTGAAATTGGTTGTTTATTTGTAAAATAAAATGTTACTTATGATAAAATATATAAAAACCCCCATTTTCAGGATACAGTTTGAAACAAACTTTATAATAAATGCAATTTATCATGATGATGAGACTTGGACAGTTTTTCTAGTAACCGGGAAACTTGACTGATCTGTGGGTTTTATTCTAAACTACACCCCAATACTGGGAAACAGGAATTTTTAAACAGGCAATTTTAATGAGTTTTCAGTGTCCATACTCAAATATAGCATGGTGCTCCAAGTAGGAAAAAAGTTTTTCATATTTCAGAGATCATTGGAATTGTTTGGTACACCTTACTCTCATTTGTGAAAACTCATTCAAAAGAGTTGTTTCAGTACTTTTTTCTTATTGTGAAGATGAGCTGTCAATCTCTGTGTCAAACTGCTTTCTGAACAAACAAAAGGAATCTTTAGTAGGTCTGTCAGCACTCAGCCCCACTGAGACAAAATGCAGCTTTACAAATATGTAAGTGCTGACTCAACAAATACATTATATCTGAAGCAACTCTATGCTGGACTTCACCAAGCACGTTTGAAAGAAATTAATTTTTTTTCCAGTTCTGGTTGTTACAGATGTGGTGGAAAGCTAGTCTTTGCTATGTAGAAATAGTCACTTTGAGAAGTACCTCCTTGCACATGCACTCATTTAAATAAATAGGGCTGGTTAGTGTGAAAAGTAAAAACTGACAGTAGAAAGACTACAAGTTTTAAAACCAAGGTACTTAAGGATAGTGTATATGGATACAATAAAGGAGGATTTATTTTGGCAACCTTACTGTGAATGTGTTTGAACTCCGTCTCTGGGCATGAATCACAGGACTGGAGTAGAATTAGGCCAAAGCTTACACCGGTTTGATTGCTTTACATTCAGTTTATATGAGTTTGTTCCTAAGGATACATTAACAGCAACAACTAGAAAGCTAATTTTGGAGAAGGTTCTACTAAATATTTAATATGTTAAATGTGAATTTAGCTTGAAGTGGATTAAGATGCCCAAGTTTTCCAGTGAGTTTTGATCTCAGCTGTAAATAGCATTTTCAATGCTTTGCAGTTACCCATATAAAACTGTCAATGTTGAGATCTGCTGATCACTACTTTAGCATTTTCTCTGTCATCCCCAGGAAAGATGTCTAGAGACCGGGCTCTCAGGAAGCAGCAACAGCTAAATAATTTGGTAGCAGCAGTGACAAAGCTCGCAAAGCCTGGAGATGTGATTGTGGATTTTTGCAGTGGAGGGGTAATGTATACTTTTGTTTATGTGGTACAGTTTCTTTCAACTTTCATCATTGCAGTTCTAGGTGGTTGCTGCCACAAAGCAAAGCAGAAGTGCAAATGCTGAAATTTTAGCTGCTTTCAAATGTTCTCTCATTGGTATGGGAATGCTCATCATGTAATGAACAACAGGGAACACTGAAAAGTGACTCAGATTTTGTTGTTTGTTTTTGTTTTCACAGGGCCATGTTGGAATTGTTCTTGCTTATATGATGCCATCATGTCAGGTAAACTCTCAATAAAAAGATCTCTGGTAATCATCTTCAAAAGATGTGTATGTAGAGAGGGCACATAGAAGTCACAGTTGTCTCAGCAGAGGACTTAGGTTTGAAAGATCCAAATTTTTAGCATAATCCCCAAATGTGTGTGGTGCTTTCCAGAGAAGACAAAAGTTACAGGAAAATATAAAATATTGGCAAGTATTAAATGCCTTCAATTGTTCCTGGGTTTCCAGCTAGTAATTTTGTAGCTGTCAGACTCTGCTACAAGTCATTCAGAGATTTTTCTCAACAAACTACGAAGTTTTCTGCTTGGTAATGTTGCACTTCGATTTCTCAGTATTATTTTGCCTTACTTTCTCCTATGTGCAAAATCTAGGTGGTACTCATAGAAAATAAGGAGTTGTCTCTAATCCGTGCTAAAGACAGAAGTGATGAACTAGGTTTAAACAACATTTGGTTCATTCAAGCAAATTTGGACTATTTCAATGGGACTTTTAACATTGGGGTAAGTGATTATAACTTTTCCACTTCAAAACTTCAGTGTCTGATTAATTATTCTTAAAACAACCTAAATACATGAGAGAATAAAACTCTGTATGTCCTTACAGATCATGAAAGTAAATGAGATTAATGTCCTTTCTAGAATTTTGCAGCCCTAGTGAAGAATAAGGCATAAATAGTATTTTGTAGCTCTGTAAATATTTGTGTAAATTATCTGGTTTTTTATTCTGTTAATAGAATATGAACCTCTTGTGGCAAGGTGCAAACTTTCCATGCAAGACTGACTTCTTTTAAATCATCCATCTGAAAGCCTGTTTTGGCTGTAGCTGAGGGTGGTTAATACTGAAGGTTTATAGTACATGAACAGTGCTGCTTACCTGTTTGGTTGATTTAAGAAAGGAAAAGAAGTGTAGTGCAGGAGAAAGAGGAGAGAATAAATGGTTTTAGCCCAGTCCTTGGAAGTGTAAATTTCCAATTCTCTAGCTTTATTTTCTGTGCTGCATTGTCATATAAATCTCAGTGGGTGATCTAGAGAGCTATTTTAAAATATCAGGATCTCATGAATAATAAACTGAATTGCGTGTGTGAAATTTTTTGTAGTTGTTTTATGAAATGAGTCTCCAATTTTGTGGTCATTGGAATTCCTGTCTTAATTTTTTGGGGCCTCTTTTAAAGGTTAATACAATATTAACCCTGTGGAATTTTTATTTAATAGAAAAGTATTATATTCTCTCTTTCAAGTTTTATGACAAGGAAGGTACCGAAGTGTGTGTCAGAAGAGTTCACTTGGAAATTCTTCATTTCCAGGCCTTCATTTCCAAATATCTGCATTAGTCTTCACATTTTATTTTGTTTTGGATAGTGAGTTCAATGTACAGGATATCCTGAGAAAGCTTTAATTTTATTTGGGATTTTTTCTTAACTGAATGGTTTCTCAGAAAGCCAAAGAAGAAATCGGTTGGTGTAACAGGTCATACAGGCTCAGCAAAGCTCCTGGTTTTATCTGCTACTATTTTAAGATCTCTTTTTCAAACATGCAGGCAAAGCAGAGAGCTTTGTTTTTTACTTGGATAGATGAAGTAACTATAACTACATTCCATGATAATCTGATAGCTGTGAGATTAAGAATCTATTTTTGATGTTAAACTAGTTTTATTTTTGTTGTTAAATTCATACGAGCAGAAAATTTCATTGTGAAATTATTTTGTTGTTAATTTTTTAGTGATCTGCTTGAGACAAGAATATTTGTTTCCATGTGTATGCAATTACAGTTCTGTTGATGATTAATGGTCTCCTCAGCTGAGCTTACAGCAAGCAGACTGGAAACAAAAAAGACTTTGTTTTAATCTATATCTGAAAGCAAAGTTTTTATCTTCCAGTTGCTCTACCTTGAAAAACAGATTTGAACCCTGAAATCTGAGCTGTGCAGTTTTAAACCTCTTCTCTAAATTTACAGTAAACAAAAAGCAAAGCAAACAATGTAGTTTTATAAATCCACACTGCTGCATAAAATCAAAAATTAGAAAGAATTAGTGCCTCAGAAATGTTCTTAAGTATGCACCAGGCCTGAGGTACTGAGCACATGGGAGGAGGCAGAGAAGGTAGTGCCCCATTTCAGTGGTGCATTTGGCATCCCAGGTATAGGTAGGAGAGAGCTGCTTGCCTTCCCTTGTAGTATATTACTCAATATACTACAAGTATATTACTGCAGTAACCTGCCTTTTTGTAGGAGAGCAGGAAGAATTTGGGTGCAACCTATATGTTGCCCAAACACGTCAGTGCTCGCAGGTAGTTGTGATCAAATGTTACTTTAGTTTTAGTTGAAGAGCCTGTCACTAAGAAAAAGAAAGAAAAGAATAAGGAGATACAAAAAAAATTAAAGGAGGGCAAGTTGTATTTGATGCCTCCCCCAGCTCCAGTGTTTGTTTCCTATGGGTCTTACTCAGTACTTTAAAATCAAATTATATAAATTTATGCATAGTTTTTTCCTTTAAATGTGACCTTCAGGTATATTACTTCTCTAACTGCTTAGTTGAAATCCAGTTTTGACATAGTTCTTTGTATTTCTAAGTCCTTTTTGCTTGACAAAAACTTTTGACAAATCACCGCAATTTTTCTGTTACTATGTATTCCACGACTACTATTTTTATGGAGGTTTGTTTTTAGTTTATTTGGTATCACAGTGAAGTGCAGCTGCCTTTCGAGTGCTTTTGGTAAGTGACCCTTCTTCAGTGTTGATTCCGTGTTAATGGAATAAACCATAAATTTTCCTCAACATAGAAATGAAGGAGAGGAATGGAAAACTGAAGAATTAAGGACCAGGCCTTTGGTATAACAGCTTTAGTCGCAAAAACTTCCTCATGTGTTAAAGTAACTCAGTCAACCAAAAAAATGTTGGATTGTATTTAGAATGTTCCAATGACGAATTCTGTTGTTTCCTTGGTTGTTGTTTTTGCTGCTGTAGGTGGCTCTGCATGCCTGCGGGGTGGCTACAGACATGGTGATCGAACACTGCCTCAGGGCACGGGCAGCCTTTGTCGTCTCCCCCTGCTGCTACGGCTTCATTCAAAATACAGTCAAGTTCAAATATCCACGAAGGTAAACTAAAGTTTGCAAGATAAGCCTTGAAATATCAACCCTAAGTGAGGGAATAAAATCCCAAAAGAGTATAGAATTAATCATTTGAGGGTCATTGTGAGTGACTAGGCTAAGCTGATTCACACTTACAATGAAACTCTTTCCTCCTCTTTGTCAACCCATCCTAACAGGGAGACAGATTTGTAATTCCTGGATTATTTTTTTCTGGATTTATCTATTCATAGCTCAGAAGACTTGATGCAATCAACATAGTAGATACAGTAATATGCAGACCTTCTACCTTAAAGTTACAAAGTTAATAGAAAACTCATGACAATTACTCTTAAGAGGAGGAATACACATTTTAATGTTGGAGGAAGATCTAAGCAGTCAGTTTAAAAAAATGGGTCTGCTTTATAATACAGTTTACTACTTGTGGAACTCCTTTGATTTATTCCAAAGTAGATAAGCTCTCCTGTGTTTCAGTTCATGTTTTTAATACTTTTTCAATGGATTGTGTACATATTTTGTCTTCAAATCTGTCTTGTGGGAGACACTAATATATCTTATGCATAAGAATTTTAATGCTTTTGATATAAATAAAATGTAAAAGGTTAGCATAAAGTGGCAGAAGATAAGAGTTAAACAGACTTCTGAGTCAGAGCTAGGTGGGGGAAAGGGTTGTGTTTTGGTTGGCTTTTTTTTTTGTTCATAAAACTGAGCTTTGCATTTTGGATGTCCAAGATGAATTAGATTTAATTCTACTAGGAATTACATCAATGACTTAAGTATATATTTGCTAAAATAAGAAGCTGAAACATGCAGTCTTAAAAGGAATCAACAAATCTAAAAAGATATTATGCATTCATGTGAAATATTTTTCATATTTTTCTATAATATCAAAGTGTTCTGGCACAGAAGTGTGTGGAAAGTAATTATTTATAACTTGTCAGTTTGATAACCTTTGCATTTAACAGTGTTTTCTTAGTCAATTTGATACTTCCATCTCTTTGTGTATGTCCCTTTTGTTTTCTCTTGTGACACAATAAAACAAGTAAGTCTTCTAATGAAGAGGCAATAAAATTTTCAGCCTTCTAAATTTAGCAGGCATATAACTTTCCTCAGTTGATTTGTTTTAAAATTGGCTGGATAATGTTTAACTTTTGGCCAGCTACGTTTTAAGACCACAAAGACTGGAAATGATCACTTAGAAAACTTTCGTTGCTGTAGATGCTGCAAGAACGTTTGTGTTTGCTAAAATTTTGAATCTAACCTTGTAAGTCTATGAAAAAACTATCAGCCTGAGCTTGAGCTACATTTCAGGGTTTGCTTTTTCTTTTTTTCCTTACGTTGTATGTTCATAAAATGTTACAGCCTGGCCATATCCCCATAGTGCCTGTGTTCTGTACTCAATTTCATTGTAAAGGCCCTTTAACTTTGTGATACAAACAAAATATATGGGTGTATTATTAAATATATGCAAAGTGTTTATGTGACAACGAGAAAACCACAGTAAGTACGTGTTAGCATTTATAATGGTTTAAAGAGAGAATTTTTATTAATAGTAGGGAAAACCCAACACCAAATACACTTTTGCTTTTTAGTGAACGGGAACTCTAATGGTTTTGGTATTTTTTAATGCCTTTCTGTATGATACAGATATTGCTGTTTTCTTTAAAATGTATTCAAGTATGTAATGATTGCTTCTATTTTCCACCTTTGCTATTTTTAGATGTTAATTGAATTGATCTATTTAATTTTTTTTCAGTCATCAATTCAAAGAAATTTTGTCCTATAAGGTATGTAAAAGGACAGGGGGAAGATGTTTATGTGCAGTTTTCTGCATCTCACTGGGTCTTCTTATCAAATGAAATATAGGTGGTTATCTTATAATTGCAAGGAGGGGCATGTGTTATGTGAAATGTTCATTATTAGTGCAGGTGTCATTGTGTCTTCTCTCCACTATCCATTTTTAAAGGCTTTTTTCTTCAATAAAATTAAATAGTTTCTCTACAAAAAACGCTAATTTTTTTCATGATGTATAAGTGATCCATTCCTAGGGTACTTCAGTGTGTATCAGTTAAAAATTACAGGATACCAATTTGTTTAGGTGTTAAATACAACTGTTCTAATAAACATTAGATTCCTCCCTCTAATTTATGTCTAAAACATTGGACATAGTAAGTAGGAAGAGCTTATACAGATCAGCAAGAATTCTATACAGTATTTATATTTTATACAGTTTTAAAAATGTTGTTCTAAGTTATTTTTAAAATATTGAAGTGTGTTTTGACCCTGTGGAGCTGGGGTCTGTGGAGATAATCTGAGAGAAATATGAGAGAAATTATCACTGAAGCATATGGATCTGACAGAGCAAAGATAAGATGGGAGAGGAAGAGGACAAGAGCAGAGAGGTGGACAGCAGAAAACTGGTACTGATCTGTTAAATTTTGTCTTGTGAGTTTAAACTAATTAGTGATGAGCAACCTGAAATTTGAAGGTTAGAGGCACTTAATATGGCATGGGAAGAAAGTGTTTCCTTTTGAGAGAAGCAAGGTTATATAGAAACTTTACTAAATTGACAGGTCAAATCCTAGACAGGGCTCTTGGTGTTTACAATATAGAAATGAATTTTGGAGGTGCAGAATAATTCTTTGTAACAGAAATATGGAAGTGAAGGAGGGCACTTCTAATATCCAAATGCTTTTGGAGACAGTGGGCAGTACAAAGATAATGTATGTGGCAGGAAAATAGAGATTATCCTTTTTAATCCTAAATTAGAGGGAGTTTTAAAAAATCAGAAAATCTCCAGCTATCTTACAAGGGAAGTTCAGTTATCAGGTAATAAATGCCCAAAGATTGAGATGACAAAAGCCACCTGGTGGATTTGGGGCTGCCATTATTCTTTCCCATGATTAATATTCCTTTCAGTGTCTCTGAGACATAATCATAAAGAACTCGGATTTCAGTTCGGAAAAAAATTATTTACTAGCATTATTAAACCTGCTAACAGTACACAGAGAGATTGTGTCAATTATAAAGTCAAGGATGCCTAGATTAGGATAGCATGTATAATCTCATTGCAACTCAGTAAATTTTTTCTTAATCTTTTAATCCATGGAGATTTAAATCACAGGGTTTGTCAACACTGTAGAAGAATTTTACTCCAGAATTTTATTATTTGTGTTGCAGAAGGGCACAGGAGTCGAAGATAAGGCTAAAAAATATTGCTGCTCTTAGTAACATAAGAGCCTATACAATTGGTCTAGGCTGGCTGGTGCCTCAGATAATCCTAGTTATAAATAACTTTTGTTATGCAGCTAGCTGTATGTGTTTTTATATTTCATATTAATAAATTCTCACAGGTTATTGGCTAGCAGCCAAAGTTGCCATGTGTTAGCCAGACATTGTTTGTGTCACCCCCTCCAGTTCCCATTTTAAATTAATTTCTCTTATCTTTCATTTTAGTGAGATCTAAAAAGACATCCAGAAGTCTGGCATTTTCAAAACTTTTTTGATGAGAACATTATGCTGTAATTCATTAGTTTATAGTTGCAAGGAATAAGGTTATGATAGCTGCAGATTTCTACCATGACACATTTTGAGACTCTGTCAAGACACAAGAATTGGAAAGTAGAACTGTATAAGTTTGAAAATACAACTTTTGAAATTTAATAGGAATTGAAGGTGTGGATGTTCTAATAAACAAGTTAACTGTTTATGCATGCTTTTGGATGTTTCTAATCATTATCTTAGAAATGCTTTTCTTCTTATTTCTGCCAACAGGGAATGTGACAATTTAATCACTGTGTTGGGGGGAAACAATGTAGTTGTAACAGGCTCTAGTTTATCTTTTTGGATCACTCTGTAAGAAGCTAAGGACTGGAGTCAGTCCAGATTTTCAAGTTAAGTGACAAGACTTACCTTGGCTCTGGTCTGGTTCACAGAGCTGGGAACTTGCTTTTGCAAAGAGCCAAGTTGTATTGGGTGCCTGAAGGCTGGTGAGGAGTTGTGTGCTAACATGGATCTTCTCCCTGTCCTCTAAATCTCTCTTTTTCTCTCTAAGCTGCCTGTCACTGCTGCTTCTCTCCTAACAGTGGCCACATTGTCCATGGCACCCATTCTCCATTCTCCAGTAGTCACATCCGGGTTTAACATTTTCAACTCTTTTGTACTACAAAAACAGCCACATTTGAACTGAACTGACTGGGTGTAACATGTTCAAGGCCTAAATGTGTTATGACATGTTCTTATTTTGCTTCCATATTTTTTATGAAGCTGTGAGCTGGAAACATTCATGTCAATGAGCTGTACTGGGAACAAATATCCTTGCATCAAGATATTATAAATGTATTTAAATGAGTAATATTTGTGTATCAAGGGATGATAATATTTTTCTTTTATAACATACGGGAAAATTTTTTGCAGTCAGGTGTCTATGAATGAGATGGAGTGTACTGGGGGAATTACCATCTTGATTTAATATGAAGTTTTTTTGTGGAGCGAAGACTTGGATGTTTATGTCCTTCTAAAAAAAGCTGGAGTAAGTATCCTTACTTCAGAATACTGAAAGAACCTGAAGTATCCTTAGGTGAAGTTGCTCTCTCCACCTGTTACAAGAACCATATCTTTAAAATCATAATTTTGTATCGGGCAAGAGTAAATTTTAAAAAAATTCTTTTTGATGCAAGAACAGATGTCCTCATTTCAGAACTATAGCTATGGAAGCTTTGCTTAGGAGAGCACTTTGTGTTGTTGCCCATTTCTGTTTTCTCCCCATCACTCTGCGGGAGACTTGGGAATGTTGTGTGATTCTAAGGTGGTTCTGATTTACTCTGTCCTGTACTAAATATTACAGCTGTCCCACGGAGCACAGCTGGCATCAGAGCAGTAATTTCACTGCTACACCTGCAAGGCTCTTGCTCTCACCACCTGGCTAACTTGCCTTCTTTGGCTTGGCTGCTCTTTGAGGAGCCATTGTGCTGGCACAGGCGGTGGGCATTGAGGGCAAATGAGGTTGGGGCTCTGCCTGCTGCTCTAAGCAGGGAGCGAAGTGCACCCTCCACTGCACCATCCCCCTGGCTGACTGGACAGGGAGAAATTCTTCTGTAGAAGTCTGCAGAAAATTTTAACGGAACAGGGGTAGTTTGAAAGTAAATTGTGCTCCTTTTGATGGAGGAAACTTTCCTATTCACAGACAGGTATTTTTTGCTGTCAGGATCCGAACGGGTTTGGCGGGGCAGAGGAAGTTTGATGCACCAGCCTATTCTGGGATTCAGAATCACTGCTTGGGAGAGATGTTCAAATCAACTGTTAAAAATTTTGTCTTGGCTGCTTATAGATGCAGGGAGACTGTCCTATTATGACTGTGCTAAAAGATGGCTGTGTTGCTCTTCAGCTGTTGAAGGCAAAATTAGTCTGCAGGATGTCTTTGAAGAATCCTGTCTTCTATACATTGCATCCCATTCAACTGCTGCAAAGAATTAGGAAGTTTAGCAAGAAACAAATACTCATGAGGAGAAATGAGGTAGTGATTACAAACACTTCACTTACACATGTATTTGCAGTATAAAAATTGGGATTTGCACACAGAAAATTTTTAGGAATATTGTCTTCAATGTGGTAGCATTTCTGATACTTTAAGCATTTAATCAGATTTTTCTTGATTAATCTTTTTTCTTTTTTATAGGAGCACATGATCCTTTGCAGATTTGCAGATCAGACAGCTGTTCAGCTTCCACCTGAACGCAGGCTAATTGGTATGAATTTCTGCAGCTGTTGTGTAAACCATCTCAGTGATGGTTTTACCTTGATACATAAAGGAAGAAGTGGTACTTTTATGCATGGGGCATTAAGTAGATGTCTTCATATAACACTTGAAAAATTCAAGTTTTGTCACATTTCACCTTTTGCTGTTCTCTTCTATGCTGTAGAAACTCTTCTCTTCTTCCAAAATCATCAATATGAGAGAGAGAGTTTGCATTTTACTGATTTTTGTTGCTTCATCTTTATTTCTCCCCATCACTCTCTGAAAAGCATGAGATCTTTGTGAAGTTCACTGAAGTCCTGGTATTGGCAGTTTATCCTACATTAAAAGCACTGGCTATTTGTAGTAGTGATTTTCAGTTTGCCCATTTTCAGTGTGCCCCCCTTGTCCTGCTTGTAGTCACTGGGGGTAACTCTTGGGGGGGCAAAAATGCCAGCTGCAAACAATAAGGCTGAATTGCAGAGGTTGGGCTGGCTTTGGTCAGGACAGCAAATAAAGAACACTTCAAGTATGTGAAATAAGCTTTGATTTACAGAAGGGTGTATTGTATAAAGGGTGTATATAAAGGTGTATTTATCAAAAAATAATGTGATCCTGTCTGATATTACTGTTCTGATGGAAACTGTAAACTAGCTTCCAGGTCAGAAAAGACAGAAGGGGCTAGGAACACAAATGTAACTTTAATGTGTTTTGCCCTGACAAAAAACCCCAAATATAATTTTATTCTCTCTCTCCCCCTATATCATCACTTCTGTTGTCAAAAATGTTACTTTTTCTTCAAGTTCCATGTAATACTAATCTGTCTCATTGAAGATGGTTTTCATTTTTGTGTTCTGCTTCAGCTTTGAAACCTTTTTTGTGGGAATCACGTTTGGTGGTACTTTCAAGTTTTCTTACAAACAATTGAAGGTTGAATGAGATCAGTGTTATAGCCATATGAGAATGGGTTTTTTTAGTTTTGTTTTTGTGTAATGCAGGATGAGATATTGAAAAAACTGTATATTTCATGTAATGAAAGTATTCCTGAACAGGTGGAGGCTTTCTTCTCTGTTGTAAATGGTGGCAAAATTACTTATTCTGCTACTTTTTTGAATATTTTAGGATGTATTGTGACCTGTGCTTTGGTAATTACCACTGAGTTTATGCAGCTTCAGAGAAGTGACAAATCATTCCCCTTCATTACCTGTACACTGTAAAATACAGCATTCTGTCTGTGACTGTCATGGCTGAAACAACGCATTTGTCAAAGGAGTTACCACCAATTTCTGTAGTATCTGTGACCAAAAAAATATGCAGTTGAACTCAATTCTGCTACACACAGCAACTTCCTCTTAAATGAGCTAAGTCCCTTGTACCATTTTAACTCGACATGTGGCTTTTACCCTCTACATGCAGCTGTGGTACCCGAGTGCAAAATGAGTGGTTGAATGGCTTTGTGAACATTGCTACAGCCCACCTGAGGACACAGTGTTGGGTTACACTATGTGGTGACAGACAGATAAGCCTGGAAGGCTGGAGAGACAGCCTCTTTCCTGGGCCCGGAGGTGACCCTGGGACTGTATCCGGGTCACCGGGGATGGGCGGAGAGAGGTTTGTGGCTTGTGGACAAAGCTGGACCTGTGAGAAGTGAAGATTGTAGTTTGTGACCTTATAGGGTATTGTTTACCTGTTACCATAATAGGCAAAGTCTGTGCACTGCTCCAGGTGATAGGGAGACACTGTGGTGAACATCTTTCCTGTTTACATGATGTTATATCCTGTTCTGTGGGGGTATTTAGGGATTTGGTCCTGCGCAATAAACGGGATTTTGTCTTTGACTTTGCACCTGAAGGAGGGCAGAGTTTGCCCATGCGTGATTACTGCAACACAGAACTTCTCCATGGGTTTCACAGGCTTACTGAGAGCACCCAGGGAGCCAGGCCCCACTTGTGACAATCCCAGATGTCCTTCAGCCTGTACACTTGGAATAATAATGATATTGATGTCAGTGGCAGGAGTGTGTAAATGCCATTTTGTTCAACTAGCCACAGAAGGTGATTTTCTATGGAACTACAAATGTGAGAGGATAGGGCCACAAAAAGTAATTTGCAGAATTCTGTCCTAGGTTGGTTATATAAACTGGTAATTTCTCCCTGCAACATGCAAATCCATACAGGACTGAATTGGAAAGTTCTTTTTCAGGCACTCTCTTATTATTGTATCTCTAAATTGTCTCCTACCCCTAATTACTACCCCTCTCAAATCCCAAGCCACCAACAGAAGAGTCCAAATGTCGTAATGTTGGTGAATTCAAAGTAGTGAAATTCTTTTGTAACTAAGGAATTCAGCTGAGAAGGAGAAGATAGTTCTGGCCACAGGCTCACTGTGGACAGAGTAGACTGGGCTGAGCCCTGCATTGAAGTGTGATGTGCACCAGCTGCTCTGAAATACAGGGATACTGAGGGGTGTGTTGGTGCCACCTGCCCAAAACTTCTACAGACACCTAACCAGGGTGCATGACAGGGCTGGTAATGATACAGGGCACAAAACCTCTTTATATATTCGGGGAAGAGAGGTAAGCAGTTCCAGAGGGTAGTTTGAAATGCCAGACTCCTATTCCAAAGGTAAACAAGATGTGCTCTTGTCTCTTCATCTCAGACCCCAAATACATTTAACTATACAATTTTGTCAGGATCAAGGAAAGAGGTAGGATCATTGTGTTTGAGACTGAAGCAGGATTGTGCCCCTTCATGACTTGAGACTGTAACTGTTAATGATAAAACATTTCAAAGTAGCATTAAATTTTTCTTGCAATAGAGTTTGAAGCTGCTGAAAATACAATCTGACAAGTCAATCCTGTATTTCAGAACATAATAATAAATTATAATGAGTAAATAAGTAAAGACAAATGGTCCCATCATCTTGTCATGGCTGTATCATAATAAAAAACTTCTAAGCAGAAAAAAACCCTTTATCCTTCCTGTTTTTTTCTGCAGGTAAATCTGAAATAACTTTAATTTGCATTACCAATTTAGTATGTTTGTTTATAGGTAGTTACAGCAATATGTCTCAAATCAATTACATTGGATCACGTTTTGGTATTTTAGTCTATTGTTTATGTTTGATAACGTGCGATTTTCAGATTTTAGGTGAAAGTACGAGAGGAAAACAGTTATGGTTATAAAGAGAGTAGAAGTTTGGCAATTCAGAGAGCTAAGGGGTAAACTAGGCATTTTTCTTCTTCCCATTTACATTAAAGCATGTTTTTTTCTCTAGGTTTTCAGAATACTTTTAAATAGTTATGCCTTTGTCCATATATAAAGAGTTAATAATCTCCTCGAGGTCTTTGCTAAATGAGGGTTACAAGTCACAGATGTGATTTGGAACATAAACCAGATTAAGATGTGTGGGAGGGCGCCAATCTGTCGTTGGGTGCCAGTCTGTGGGATGTATCTCCTCGGTTGGACAGTTGGGACGGATGGAGACGAGAGATCTCTGAAGTCAGGTCTTAGAGCATGAGGTTTATTGCTCAGGGCTTGGGTATAGGGGGCCTGCTTAAAGCAGCCAGCCGCTGCTAGAAGCAGGCCAGAAAGTGTGAGGTAATAGAGAGAGTAAGTAAAGAAGAAGAAGAGAATATGTAAGAGATGTAAGAGAGGTGTGAGAGAGTATATGCAAGAGGGTGTAAAGAGAGAGAGGTAAGAGCTAAGAGAGCTAAGAGCTAAGAGAGCGAGCTTCTCGCTTACAATACAATAAATCGTCTTCTGTGTTGAATATTCTAATTTTCATCAACCAATCTAGTACAAGATACAAATCCTATAGCATTTACATACAGCCTATAAGAATCATTGCATTACCATACTGTGTTATATTTTAAACCCCAAAAACTACTCTTTGGACCCCTTCTGCCAAGCTAGCAGGGTCTGCTTTGACCCTTGGACCTGTCTGCTAGCAGAAGGTATTGTTCAATCAAAGGGGATTACATTCAGTCGGCCATACCATTGTTTTCCAGTTGTTCAGTAACTAAGGCCTGGTATCTCAAAGTATGCTTTCATTTCAATGTCACTTGTAGTTTCCATATTCTCAGCATCTTTTGCCAGACAATCATACTTATAAGGCTTTCCTGTTTCATCTTTCCCTACAAAGATGTTTTTTAAAACAGATTTGGAACTTACTTTTTAAATGGCTTACTGATGTGTTTTCCTAACAATGACTATTTACGTGCACGTTTCTAATAATGTTTGGATAATGTTTTGAGTTTCGGTGCTCTCCCTTGCTTTTGTTTTAGGGAAGCAGTGTATGGGACTTGTGGATCTGGATCGGGCATGGGCTGCAGAAGAAAATAACTACTCTGTCCAAGTTATATCTATGGAGCCAGAAAGTTGTTCTCCAAAGAACAATATGTTTGTGGGCATCCCTGCTTAGAGTGTGAGACTTGCATTCGATTTGAAGCTGAACATAAATCTTCAGTGCATAATGACATCCAGCAGATAGAGGCAGCGCTGGGAACCAGACGTCCCGCATCTTGAACACATTGCCTTTGGAAAGGGATGCAGCCCCCAAAGTCCTAGAAAGCAAACTGCATGCAGAGCATCACAAATCAACTTGTAATGTGTCAGTAAGCAACTTTTCGTTCTCGTACTGAGAAGTTTCTGGATCTTATGACTGTGCATGGAATTATATCCATCTGTAAAAGTTTAGAAAAAAATGGTTTTGTTGAAGGAGAGGTGATTTCCTTTTCAGTAAAGCTGTGTCTTGGCTGCTTGGAAATTGTGTTTGTGGTCAAAACAGCATTTGTGTTCATAAACAGAGCAGTTATCAGCCAGCAGTGCCGATTACCAGAGGAACAGAGAAGGTCAAATCTATTGTGTTACTGAAGATGGCTGTGCAACAGGTGGTGGCCTGACTTTGCTGGAGAATTCCATACTACTGTAAGAAGATTATTTTTAATAAAAGTTCATCAGAATACTTTGGGCCTCAGTCTGCTTATTAAAAATGTATTCTAACTTGCCAATCATTTTTTAAAAATACTTCAAAATTACCTTTAAATATTATGCAAGGATTCTGTAACCAGGCATTTGACATTGGAAACCAAACTCCTCATTATCCATTGACCAGAAAGAGGGAGTTAGACATGATGTTAGTGAATGGATACTTCAGTCACATGAAGTGTGTTGATTCCCATTTGTAAGAAACTTGCTGTCAGAAGAAATATTTAAGAACAGTGCATGTGTCTACATACATCATCTTCATAGCTCTTATATTCAGTTTAAAATTTGACCAAAGTTGGAACCATTTGAAAAGGTCATTTACAGTCATGGCTACTCTAAAATGAAAATAAACGTTCTCCTGTGCTCAGTTTTCCCCCCTGATTTTAAATCACCTGTTGATACAAAGACAATGGAAGATAGCTCCTAATGAGATTTTTACTGCATGTTTAGGGGTTTACAAGTCTGTGCATTCTGCCGTGTTTTAATTTAAATAATCTGAAGTTGGAAAACTGTGAACATATCTTCAGGATGTGGCAAACTGAATTACAAATAATAGATATTGGAGCAAAAAAAAGCATCCAGAAATATTTTATTCTTCATGAAACTTAGATATCTGTAAGATCTAAATATGTGGGGTTTTTTTTTCAATGTGAAAACATGGAACGCTACCCACTTATTTAAAAGCACAAAAGTGAGCAAGCAGGAGTGAATTCTTACCTTCAGCCTCAGTTCTTCAGTAGATAATGATGGAATACTTTTTCCGCAATTTTTTGTAGTTACAGGAGTAACTGGAGTTTTGAAGAGTGTATGGCAAATACAAAATACATGGTGATACCAGTTGTCTCCAAGGTTTTCTCCAATGCTTGCCCAATGAGAATTCAGTTCTAAGTTAGTGGTATGTCAGTCTGAATATTATTAATGTTAAATTACTTTTCTGGAGTGAGCAAATGTCTCTTTGTGACCTTTTTGTGCTGAAGGAAGAACTCATCAAGATGAGACGCCTGTTGGAAACTGTGATGCTGTTTACAGTAAGGATTTTCATGCTGCTCTGCTCTAGGCAGCAGGTAGCAATATGAATGTCTTAATTATGGTGGTGTTGAACATTTGGCATGGTCTGATACTATGCAACAATAAAGAGCTTTCAGTAGAGCAAAATTTTGTGCTCTTAAGTGCTTCACATTTTCTACAATATCTGTAAATAGTCTGTAATAGCTTTTGGATCTACCTGAAAAGAAGGAACATGTTTGAGATGTGCAACAGGGAATGTATGCTACTGAATAAAAGATAAAAATGGGGTTTTTTAATGGGAAAAACCAGTATTTCTTTAAAAAAAAGGAGGAGAAGGAGCCTTATTTGGCCAAACGTCCAAGAGGTTATTAGTTGCTTCGGATGGTCAAGAAAAACAGGTAAAGTCACACAAGAATCCAAACACCAAGCTCTGTTTCATGTGTTGGAATTTTTTTTCCCATTTTTTTAAAGTACTTGTTTTTGTGTTAATAACAGCTTCCCACAGGTGTTGCTTACTTGTGACTTAAGCAAGTTATTTTGTATCTGCTGCCCCACAAAGAAATAGGCTTCACGGGAAGAAAAGTTTTACAGAAGCAAGGGAGAACACCTGCAAAAGTAGAGCTGTGTTTATATGCATCATGACGTGCCGTTTTTTCTTGGATGAGCCAAACTATACAAAGTGAGTTTATGACAAATTCTTTTCCCCCCCAAAATCAGGAATGTTTTGATGGCATCTCACAGTGTCCATCATCTTGATATTTTACAGGATTAGTGAGACAGCATTCCATTTGTGATACTGATTTGTGACCTTGTTGCTATTGGCATCAATGGCCTCTAGTTTCTTCTCAGGAGAATAGAAATTTTCTCATGTCCAAGGATGGAGTTATGTTACTATGAATAGTAAAGCCTGACCTGTACTTCAGGTGAACTGATGCTTATTGAAAACTGAAGAGAAGCAGATTTTAAAAAGCATAAAAATCAAGATTTGCAGCAACAGATAATACCTAATTTACCACAGATTAAATTGCTAAACTGTGGCATGTACTAGAAATGTGAACTCAATTATATTAATTTTTAGGTATGCTATTTTTTTCCTCTGTTTCTGTATACATAATGGTGTGGAATTAATAGAGCCTAGAATTGCCTAAACAAGGTGACTAGACAGTGTGGTCCTGGAGAATGAACAGCTGTTGTTCTTCTAGCAGCTTGTTACACAAGAAGCTATCTTGATGTCCAAGTTGCATATCTAAATCCAGTTTGTATTTTTTATTTGTCTGGCCCACTGGGACCAGCTATAGGGTGAACAAAATGTTGTCCTAGCATAGTCATGATTTTCTATTATCTTGACAGTCTTCTTTTATGTTATCCTTGTAGCCTGTAATGCTGGAAAAAGTAACCTTATAACAGGAAACAGATGACCAAGCTGAACTGAGGTCCTCTGTGTGTTAAAAGTTAGTCATCTGTGTGTACATGTATCCTTATTTTTGGTTTTTCATTTTTGTCTTGACTGTGTTATTTATCTGCTTCCTCAGACCTATTTCAAGAGGTCTTAGTATTGCTGTATTTAGGCAGGGGTAGTAACAACAAGGGACATTGCTAGTGGGTTCATTATACCCCCTAATTTTTATGTGGCATGATCTCAACAAAAAAAATTAAAACATTACTATTAGTCTGATAAAGCCATTTTGGATTTTTGTTTTTAATAAAAACTATGCAAGGGATCAAAATGACTCAAAGATAATTCTTAGACAGAC